>JAFFSR010000315.1:0-600000 GCA_017163975.1 Anastatus disparis | reverse complement strand
TTAATAACTGTTAAAGCTCTGGGCTCGTAACCTATTAAATATATATGCAGAGGGCATCAGATGACATTTTTGTATTAATATAAATAAATGATAACACATTTAACTTATAGATGTATTTGATTTATTTGTATCAATTTCTGTTAAACACGAGGCATGGCCGGTATACACAATACTATGACTGAACCGTACATCGGAAGAATATAGTAGAATAAACTTATGTATAGTTTGTACCAATGATATTTTATATGCACGGTATATTTGAAATCGTGCATTGAGAATTAAGTATCAACAGTTGGTGTGAAATGTCGCATATATGTATAATGAATCATTAAAAAAAGTTTGTTGTAAAAAGAACTAAAATGAAAATTATTTAGAGTTATTTCTAATGATTGTATTCTTCAATTTATTTACAGTTACTTACGGATATTTGCAGTATCTACATTTAAAAAATGTATAAATAATAATAAACAATCATTATTTATTTCCAGCCTAACGCTTTTTTATTGTTATTTATAGTTTTCAATATTTTCTTATAATCATTTGTTTATTCACAATATTATTCTACTTTTGAAAAATAATTTTTATACAAGGTGATAAAATATTTTACTATAAGATAATATATATACATGTTGCATATCACAAAAAAATTTCAACATCAAAACTAATTCTCTAATGTAAAGAATAAAAAATTAAATTAATAGAATTTTGAAATTTTGATATGGGAATACTTTTTAAAATTAACTTTTTAATAACTTCGAATATTGGTAAATTTTTTAAATAACTTGTGGAATTCAATGCTAATTAAATTTAGTTTTAACATAAAGATAATTATTCAAGTTGGAAATGTATTTAATAAAATAATATAACTACTTATAAGTTTTCACTTAATAATAATTTTTTAAACTTTTTATTCATAGTTTGAAATAATATTAAATATATGATTAACATTTTGATAGTTTTTATAAAATATTATGTAAATTTTATAAGTATAAATTACACAGGCCCACAAAATGAAAAAAAATGTCTGAACTTTTGACCGGACATACATATTCCCATGTATTTTTCGACGCTGAATCCGAATCTGTAATAAAAATATAGGATTTTTCTACCTTTTCTCAGAGTTTTATTGAAAAAACCTCATTTTTTACGGTTTTTTTGCGGTTTTTCGAGTCTAGAAAAAACAAATCATGAGATACGGTTAATTGGACTTCAAAATCGAATTCTACGGGAAAAAATACACGGGAAACCATACCTTCAAATATTTTTAACGTGATTCTAGTCTTCTGTATGGGGCTGAAAAGATGAGGAAATCGGTAAAAGTCGAAATTTTGCCTAAAATGGATTTAAACAATATTAAAATTTAATCATGCGTCTTTTGAAGAGTCGATAAACATTGGAGATACTATCCTGGGGGTTTTTCAGATTGCTGATCATGAATTTGAAGTCAGATTGTGTAAAAACTACTTCTAGAGGGCGGTGACAAGAACTGTATATGGTAAATTTATCGATTTTTTAAAAATTTTACGTCTGAAATACTAATTTTAGAGTCTTTCACAGCATTGACTGTAAATTCAAGATATTAACTTAGCCTATTGTGTACGTTAAACTTAACATTTTGTCTATGTTTGTCTCTCTCTCTCTCTCTCTCTCTCTCCGATGTTTTTTTAAATTGGCTTACGCTTACGTACACGTTTCTCTTCGAATGACCGTTGTAGTGGATTTCTGACACGTTTTTGTCCTTTTTCGCAGCTGTTTCTCTTTTTATCATCCAGCAGTAATCTGCTAACATGTTGATACCCCAGTTTCCTTGAAATCTACGTTCAAACTCCTTTAAATCTTGGTGAAATCGTTCACCATGCTCTTCACTAAAGTCTCCGTTATTTTCAGGAAACTGATCAACGTGTGAATCAAGAAAATGAAGTTTTAAGTTCATTAGACAACCCAATTTTTCAAAATTACGTACCATTCTTTTCACAATAGCTTTATAATTCGTGTCTTTGGCATTACCCAAAAATTTCGTCGATACCTCTTTAAAAACTTAACCATGCTGCCTTTTCAACATCAGTCATGCTTTGTTCAAAGTTTTCGTCTCTAAATAAAGTTCGGATTTCAGGACCATCAAAAATACCTTCATTTAATTTAGCATCAGATTTATGGGGAAATACTTTGCTTATATATTGGAAGCATTGACCGTCCTTGTCCAAAGCTTTAACTAATTGCTTTATCAATCCAAGCTATATATGCAGAGGCGGTATCAAAATTTTCGAAGGATTAACGAGTGGATCTTTTATAACATTCTGTTTTCCAGGTTCAAACGATTCTCTTGATGGCCAAATTTTCTTTTTATAGTGTTTTTCTTATCTCTGCTATCAAACATGCATAAATAACATGGGTACTTCGTAAATCCAGATTGTTGTCCAAGTATCATAGATAAAATCTTTAAATCGCCACATATTTGCCATTTATGTTCTCTATATTTTATTTTCGTTAAAAGTAGTTCAAGATTGGAATACTCTTCTTTAAGTACTGTTGAATGTGCTAATGGTATAGGAGCATATTTATTTGTGATATTGAGGAGTACTGCTTTAAGGCTGCGCTTTGATGAATCAATGAATAGTCGCCAATTTTCAGGTTTGTATATGTTGGGTTTCAATTCATCAATAAGACCTTTCACGTCCGTGCAATAAACCATATTAGAATCATTCTTGAAATAATTTCTAAAGCGCTCTTCTCGATTACGATATGCACATACTTTAGTACCCTTTGTCAACATATTTCGTCTCTTAAACTCTGAAGCCATAAACTCTGATTGTTCCTTAGATAAACCACTCTTTCTAAATCAATCGTTCAGACTTTTTTGATCAAACTTTTCAACAGTTCGTTCTTCACCCTTAGGAATATACTCTTCATCACTATCCAGAGAATGTTCTTCAGGTGAACTTAGATCTTCTTCATTTGATGAGCTTCCGTCTGCGGCAATCACATTTTCAGTTGTTTCATCTGTCGAGTTTTCATCAACATTTAGATTCCCTAAGCCTGTTGTAAAACTATCTCTCAAATCTTTATTTTCAAAAATATCTATAAAATTCTTGGATGGAAATTCTATACAAGAAGTATTAGGATATACTATTCCTTTTTTCTGTATCTTGTCTAAACCTTGTATCTTTGTTAAACAAAAATAGCAATCATTTTCATCTTTTGGTTCCTTCCACTTTGTAGGTATAGTAAATTTTAATTTGGACCTAGCCTGACTGGTGTTGTATCGATTCATCATGGCATAACATGAAGCACATATATAATGAGGAACCCAAATTTTATCCTGTTGAGAAATCTCAATATCAAAACATTTTTGATAGATAAAATTAATATTATCTGTGATTTTTCTTTTGTTTCGTTGTCCAATATATTCTGAACATACATAACAGAAATTATCTTGAGATCCATTACACGTATGGTTAAAACTGTTATTGGATGTACCAGCGCAGTTTAAAAAAGGTTGAAAATTTGAATTATCCATATTGTTGAATTAAACCCCACACACTAGGAATCCTGTTCCGATCGCAGGTGAGTCCGCCGTCCTAGGGGTGATAACTCTCATACCTCCCCAGGCCTAAGTATGAGAGCTTTCCGACTTTGACGAGGACAATGTCAACTCGTCGTCGGACACACTACGGCATCATTCTCACATCCTAGTGCTCCCCTGCAGGACAGCGCGCCTTCGCTGGATTCGTTACTGCAAAGTATTGAGTACACCGAATCATTCTACACATCCCATTTTCAGGGCAGTTGTCATCGTGACCAATACTTCGCAGCAGCAGGTTTTTTTTAGGTACCCTTATAGAGTACTGATATATATATATATATATATATATATATATATATATATGGCTTTGGAAAAAGATCATAAGTCCCATTCGTTTATAAACAATGCTTTAAGATCAATGACAGTGTAAAACAGTGATTAACTGAACGGAGCTTTAAAATGAAACCGAATTCATTTCTAAACAACAATACCCAGTTTTACAACAGAATAAGTATAAATAAAAAATTGACAGATCAAATTGTCTCTGACACAAACACACCAAATGAAGAAGATCTAAGTTCACCTGAAGAACATTCTCTGGATAGTGATGAAGAGTATATTCCTAAGGGTGAAGAACGAACTGTTGAAAAGTTTGATCAAAAAAGTCTGAACGATTTATTTAGAAAGAGTGGTTTATCTAAGGAACAATCAGAGTTTATGGTTTCAGAGTTTAAGAGACGAAATATGTTGACAAAGGGTACTAAAGTATGTGCATATCGTAATCGAGAAGAGCGCTTTAGAAATTATTTCAAGAATGAGTCTAATATGGTTTATTGCACGGACGTGAAAGGTCTTATTGATGAATTGAAACCCAACATATACAAACCTGAAAATTGGCGACTATTCATTGATTCATCAAAGCGCAGCCTTAAAGCAGTACTCCTCAATATCACAAATAAATGTGCTCCTATACCATTAGCACATTCAACAGTACTTAAAGAAGAGTATTCCAATCTTGAACTACTTTTAACGAAAATAAAATATAGAGAACATAAATGGCAAATATGTGGCGATTTAAAGATTTTATCTATGATACTTGGACAACAATCTGGATTTACGAAGTACCCATGTTATTTATGCATGTTTGATAGCAGAGATAGAGAAAAACACTATAAAAAGAAAATTTGGCCATCAAGAGAATCGTTTGAACCTGGAAAACAGAATGTTATAAAAGATCCACTCGTTAATCCTTCGAAAATTTTGATACCGCCTCTGCATATATAGCTTGGATTGATAAAGCAATTAGTTAAAGCTTTGGACAAGGACGGTCAATGCTTCCAATATATAAGCAAAGTATTTCCCCATAAATCTGATGCTAAATTAAATGAAGGTATTTTTGATGGTCCTGAAATCCGAACTTTATTTAGAGACGAAAACTTTGAACAAAGCATGACTGATGTTGAAAAGGCAGCATGGTTAAGTTTTAAAGAGGTATCGACGAAATTTTTGGGTAATGCCAAAGACACGAATTATAAAGCTATTGTGAAAAGAATGGTACGTAATTTTGAAAAATTGGGTTGTCTAATGAACTTAAAACTTCATTTTCTTGATTCACACGTTGATCAGTTTCCTGAAAATAACGGAGACTTTAGTGAAGAGCATGGTGAACGATTTCACCAAGATTTAAAGGAGTTTGAACGTAGATTTCAAGGAAACTGGGGTATCAACATTTTAGCAGATTACTGCTGGATGATAAAAAAGAGAAACAGCTGCGAAAAAGGACAAAAACGTGTCAGAAATCCACTACAACGGTCATTCGAAGAGAAACGTGTACGTAAGCGTAAGCCAATTTAAAAAAACATCGGAAGAGAGAGAGAGAGAGAGAGAGAGACAAACATAGACAAAATGTTAAGTTTAACGTACACAATAGGCTAAGTTAATATCTTGAATTTACAGTCAATGCTGTGAAAGACTCTAAAATTAGTATTTCAGACGTAAAATTTTTAAAAAATCGATAAATTTACCATATACAGTTCTTGTCACTGCCCTCTAGAAGTAGTTTTTACACAATCTGACTTCAAATTCATGATCAGCAATCTGAAAAACCCCCAGGATAGTATTTCCAATGTTTATCGACTCTTCAAAAGACGCATGATTAAATTTTAATATTGTTTAAATCCATTTTAGGCAAAATTTCGACTTTTACCGATTTCCTCATCTTTTCAGCCCCATACAGAGGACTAGAATCGCGTTAAAAAAATTTGAAGGTATGGTTTCCCGTGTATTTTTTCCCGTAGAATTCGATTTTGAAGTCCAATTAACCGTATCTCATGATTTGTTTTTTCTAGACTCGGAATACCGCAAAAAAACCGTAAAAAATGAGGTTTTTTCAATAAAACTCTGAGAAAAGGTAGGAAAATCCTATATTTTTATTACAGATTCGGATTCAGCGTCGAAAAATACATGGGAATATGTATGTCTGGTCAAAAGTTCAGACATTTTTTTTCATTTTGTGGGCCTGTGTTATTTAAGGAGATGTCAAATGGCCAGTATACTTGCGCCCATAAATATTGACTATATTTTCATTGTATTCCAAAATTTTAAATAAAGAGATGCATTAACATATAGGATGTATCACGAAGATTGTTTAGTTAAATTTTTAAATAAATCTATTCATTAGTTATGGAGGAGTTTGAGTTCCAATATTATTTACTAATATTTTTTAATTTGGAATCAGAAATCTAAATATCTTGAAAACTAATAATTAGAAAAATTTGAAAATTTAAATAAATAATCATCATGGTACATACTACAAGTTAATACATTCCTTTTATGGAAATTCATCAATAGAATGGGAAGACAGTTAAATATGACAGTTGATTTTTATATCTTCTTATAGTAAAATATAATCAAACTTTGACAACAAATTCAACATAATGAAATAATTGTACTCTCAATGATCATATTTTATACAAATTTTAGAGTGATATTACAGAATATTATTTTTTTCCGCATTTATAATAAGTGTTTTGCAAATAATAAGTAAATTTTTTTTTGAAATGTTTACTTTTTTAGGGGAAATTTTCCTTCTATCTAGGCAGTTCATAAATATGAATCCATAATTATAGAAATAATCAGAAAAATTTATTAGTATTTCATATATTTTCCTATCTTTATAATTGACAATTAAATAAAATTTAATATCAAATAAATAATTTTTTCAAATTGTATTTCATAAAATTTATGTTCGAACGATATTGAAAAAAATATTTTTATATCATGTAATGATAATTTTTCAAATGAGGTAATGTCATGTATTTTGAAAATTAATATGTTTCTCTTAATAAAAATATTATTGCTTTAATGAAATGAATTTCAATATATTTAATTGTTAACAATTTTTATATAAATGACAATTGTAACGAGGAATATATTTAAATAAACAAATCAAATATATTTGTGGGTTTCACGTGTTCTTTCTTTAAGTACATGTGCACTTACCGTTAAATAAGTGACTTTCGGTTTATAGTCGATCAGCCTAATTCAATACCGCTGATCTACTTCGTCTATCTATTTCTGACGAGAAAAATCAATTAAACAATATTTAATATTATTGCAGAACTTCGCTTAGAAGTTCTGCCTCCCGGACGTCTGGTACGACGAAATCCACAGCGTGTATCCGAGAACTCTATTAAATACCGTTGATTAAGAAAGAGTGTACTATATTCAACATACACATATAAAAACAAGACACGATTTTAATTAGTAAGAAATATTATTAGGCAATAATCAAAAATTACTTTAACTTTACTTTACCTTATTCAAATCACTAAATAAGTTCAATACAATGAAATAAAATTATAATAATATTAATTAGAAAGTAAAATTTAATGACTTTAATAAAGAGAAAAAACTGTTAATCTGAGCTAATCTATACTACATAACACGGGCGCACACGTCGGTCTTCATCGCCTCGTAGGTAACGCACATACATATTGAACGCGATCGCACTAGTCTGCAGACTTACATTTTTTGTCAGACGGTGTGTGTAGAGCCTTTCCGCAATTGCCTTCACTTAACAAACAACCCAGAGTATGGATTAAAGCGGCACCGTAGATATGCGGTGCAGCCTACTGTCCTTCTCGCTCTTACTGAAAGGTCAGTCAACTTCTCGCTTGACGCAGCAGTGAACACACTTAACCCTGGCTTACAAGAAAAAGATGACAACAAAGAATCGGCACTTCTCACGATTAATTCCACTATACTTGAAAGACAATTAACACGATTCACAAGTGTATTAATTTCCTTGACAAGTCTCAACAGAGAAAAAATAGCCGACGCTCAAGCACAAACAACTTGTCAAGATGGCAGCCTAACTCTCTTAAGCCGATCCGTTCGTTTTCCTCTCTTGCTTAAGTCTCCCCGTCATGCATTGCGCGCGCTTCTTTCTACACTCATCCATCCAAGCCACTGGAATAGACTCTCTCTGTCTCACTCTTATACTCGCACATCAAGCATAGAAACCTACGTTGTGCTGTGCGACCAACAACAAGGACAGATATATGCGCATACTATCACACAGTATACGTGTAATTCGCTATCCTCGTTACACAATTCATTTAAATACAAACACGTGTACAAATGAAAATGTAATTAAGGTAGATATAATTTTAATATATAAATATGTAATTTTAATATATTCAATTGTTAACAATTTTTATATAAATGACAATATATTTAAATACTAAGACATGTTCAAATGAAAATGTAATTAAGGTTAAATGTATGTTATTTATGAAAAATTGTTAATAAGTAACTTTTTAAATAATATATTTTCATGAAAACTAATTTAAATACTTTATTCTTTAAATGATAACTGAATAAAATTTTAATTTAATAAATTTAGTTAGAAAATTATAAATATATAATATTTATATAACTGTTCGTCAAATAAAATTATTATTTCTTTAATATATATATTAAAAAAATAATTATACAATAGATTGTAGTTAAATAAAAATGTTTGTTTTAATAATTATAGTGTTGAAATTTATTTTGATGAAAATGTTATTTGATTGACATTTACAGTATTACTTCAACTATATTTGAAAAGTTATTTGTCATCAATGAAAAAATATTTAATTTTTTAAATAAATAATCTATGGGATGGCCAATATGGCTGACTGGGGAGAGAGTGTGTTTAATGTGTAGTGTGAGTTTTTGGTTGTTTTTGTGTATAGTAGGATAAAGATAATAGATATAAAGGGTTGGAAAGTAGAGGGTAGAACGAAAGGTTTGTAAAGTTTGTAAAAAAAGGGATATAAAAGGGAAGAAAGGAGTGTATATGTAAAATAGAAGTAGAGAGAAAGTGAGGTTAGGTGAGTAGGTTTATAGAGGAAGGTGATAAAGGGAGTTAAACAGAGAGTGTAGGTGAATTAAGGGAGTAGTAAAGAGAAATAAGGGAGAAGAGAGGAAGAAGGAGGATTGGATGATTAGTGGAAGAGGAATAGCACGGAAAAAGGAAAATACCTGAAAAGAATGTACTAATTTGAGTCAGTACTAGAAAGAATATTACTAGTCGTTTTTTAATTGATACTCAGTATATATTTTAAAACGACCTATATAAGTACATTTTTTAACGCGACTCGTCCCAAGAATTGTGTGGTATAGTACCGAATTTTTCCGTACTACGGGACTACATTATCTTTTACTAACATAGTACCTATACAATATTTACTGCGGCGCTGTCGAATATGAAACTTCAATACAGCTAATTTATCATAATGTAAAAACCATTAAATTGTATATAAATTTTTAGCAATCAATAAATATAATATCGATCATATAATATGTAAAAATTTCAAATTACTAATTATTAATTTTAAACTTGAGTTGATTATCATAAACGGGAAAAAGCAGATGAATTTTTTTGCTACAATAAAGAAATTTGTAAGATTAAGCTTGAGTGCGGACAACTCATGAAATCCACCGAGATGCTATACATAAAAAGTTATATACAAACTTACGATGTATAGTATTTCGAGGTTAGGTTTGTCAAGCTTGATCTAACTTTCAATCTAAGTTTATAAAAGAAATAAATTCAAATGACTTTTTATTTTAACAAAAATGATTGTACTAACATAGCTATAGTGCGGATAAGTTAGAATATTTGTTTGATTAATGAATTTAAAAAGATGTCAACAAAATAAAAAAAGCAAAAATCGATTCTAACAGCTCTGACATCCTGTTAAGTTGAAAATTAATTATTAGTAATTTAAAAGGGTTGTATATTATAAAAATGATTTTAGAATCATCAATTTTTAATTCTAGTATGGGAAAATCAGTTCTATATATAGCAATTATATTCTCTGCAAAATTTTACCCCTGGATCGGATAGGTGAAATATCAGTCCTAGTACCGAAAAAATAGGTACTACGTAGCGGAAATTCATACACTCAGTTCGTAATATAGTTATGCCAGCATTAGTAGTTGAAATTTGAAGTATAGTATTGATTAAAATTATACTATTACATTTTTTTTCAATACTTTATCACAGAAATAATACACACTACGTGTAGTATTGATTTTAATGGTATTTACCTTTTTCCGTGAGGTTAGAGAAGAGAGAAGATAGTGGGGTATAGAAGGGGAGTCAGGTTAAGAATGTCAAAAGACAAAGATAGAGTGACCAGATTCATTGAAACAAAAAGTGAAGACAACGTTGTTGCAGTGAGAAGGGAAAGAAAGGAGTAAATTAAAAGTGGAAAAGGAGAGGTTGCAGAAAGAGACAAAGAGTGTAAGGTAGAAGAAGGTGAAAAGGTGGAAGGTGTGCAAGGGAGAAAGAGAGAAAGAGATAGTCCAGAAGAAATAGCGAGAAAGAAGGCTCTAACAAATAAGATAAACAGTGATAAGAAAGATTTGAGTGAGGAAAATAGTGAAGAGGAAAGCCTGGACAACTCGTTTATTTTTAAAGATACAAAAGAACAGGAAAAGGATATGAGGGATAAAAAGCTGGAGCAGATGATGGATATACTGAATAGTATTGAGAAAGAAAGTAAAGAATTTAGGGAGGAAATGAAAAAGGATGTAAGTGAGATAAAAGAGGGTTTAGCAAGAGAAATAAGAGGTATGGAGGAAAGGGTGAACAAAGAAATATCAAGGCTAGAGACAGAAGGAAAGAAGGATAGAGACAAAGGTAGACAAAATTATGAGAAATTAGTAGAGTTGGAGAATAAAAGAAGGAGGAAGGATAAAAAGCAGATGAAAGAGATGAAAGAATGTAAAAAAGTGCTAGAGGAAACAAGGAAGAAGGTGAAAGAGATAGATATGAGAATTAACAGTGAAGAAGTAAACTTGGAAAAGGAAGTGGATAGTGCGGTCAAAGAATACAGAGGAAAAGAGGAAAAAAAAGTTATGTAGTTGGCAGAAATGGAGGAAAGAAGAAAAAAGAAAAACAATATATTAGTAAGAGGAGGAAAGGTGGAGGAACTGAAGAATAAGGAGAAGGCAATGAAATGGTTTGAAAAGGAAATGAAGATAGAGTGCAAGATTAGAAAGGCATAGAAGATAATGAGTAAGGAGAAACTTGTTGTGGTACAATGTGAGGACTGGGAGACGAAACAGAGGATAATCAAAGAAAAAAAGAGATTGACAGGGTCATCAGTATTTTTAGAACATGATTTAACATGGGGAGAAAGGAGAAACAGATATTGGATAAGAAAAAAAGCAGAAGAGTTAAAAGGGAAAGGAATAAAGGTAAAGATATTTTTTAATAGGCTAGAAGGAGAAGAGGATGTATGGTTTTGGAATGAGAGAGTGAATAAATGGTTTCAAAAGAAAAGAGAAGATGCAAGAGATAAGGAGGGAGAAGCTGAAGAAAAAATGGTGTAGAATGAGAATAGGCATGGAAGATGGGAACAAGCAGATCAAAGGCATTACATGGAACGTAGCAGGTTTGGGAAAGAAATACAAGGAAGTGGGAAAAATAATAAAGGAATATGATGTTATATGCCTGCAAGAGACATGGATAGAAGAGGGAGGTAGGGAGTTAGTATATAGGATGTTTAATGAGTATGAGTTTGAGATTAGATGGGCAAAAAGAGAGAAAAAGAGAGGAAGACCAAGAGGTGGAAGCATATAAGCAATTAGAAAAGGAAATGGAATTACAGTAATATGGGGGAATAAGGCAACAGAGGAAGTAATATGGTGCGAAGTGAAAAGTGGAAGAGAAAGGATGATTATAGCTGGTGTATACATAAGAGAGTCGAGGCGAGAAAATCTAGAGGTTTTGGCGGAAATAATTGAAGAAAATAGAGAAAAAGGAATGGTCATGATGGGAGACTGGAATGCAAGAGTAGCAGAGGAAGGAGGGGTGATAGACATGGTGACAAATAGAAAGATGAGAAAATCTAAAGATAAGATCTACAATAAGGAAGGAGAAGAGTTAGTTGAATGGTTAAGAGAGCAAGGTATGAGTATAGGAAATGGATGCATAAAGGGAGATGAGATGGGAGAATGGTCCTTTATAAGCGGAGTGGAAATGTCTGTAATAGATTATATAATCTTGAATGACAGGATGGAAGAGATGTTGACAGAAATGAATATAATAAAAAGCAAAATGTCAGATCATATGCCGATTGAATGCAAGATACGTATGGAAAAGGAGAAAAGAGTTAAAGAAAAAGAAGAGGTAAAACAAATTACGGTATGGGGAGAGAAGGATAAAAAGGAATTTAAAGAAAAGATAAGAAATATAGAGGGTATAGAGACATGGAGGGAGTTAAAAGAAAAAGTAAGGAATGCTTTAAAGAAAAAAGTAGTGAAAAATAAGAGAGAGGAAGGGATAGACGACTGGTGGGATATGGAATGTCAAGAAAGAAAAGAATATGTAAATAAAAAGTTAGAGGAGGTAATGAGAGGAAAGATCAATAAGGAAGTGTATGTTATAGAAAGAAAAAAGTATAAAGGCTTATTGAGAAGAAAAAAAGATAAAAAAGGCAGGGAACTAATGGAAGAGCTGGACCAATGGAAGAATGGAGAAAAGCTTTCATAAGAGGAGAGGGATTGGAAAGAAGAAGAAGTGAGGAAGATGAGAAAGGTGATGTCACAGAGGAGGAAGAGAATAGAGAAGAAGAGGAGATCAGCAGAGAAGAGATAAGTGGTGTAATAAAAGGACTTAAGAAAAAGAAAGCAACAGGGGAAGATGAGATACCGAATGAAGCATGGGTCGTGGGGGAGGATTTTATATTAGAGAGCATGCATAGGTTGCTGAATAAGATATGGAGAGGGGAAGGTTTGCCAAAAGAATGGAGGTATGGTGTGATTACACCGATTTTTAAGAAGGGAGATAAAGACAAAGTAGAGAATTACAGGGGAATAACATTGATGGATACAGGATACAAAATATATGCAGAAATAGTGAAAAGAAGACTAGAAAAGGAGGTAGAAGAGAAAGGATATTTAAGTGATACATAGTTTGGATTTAGAAAAGGATGTGGAACAATGGAGAGTATCTTTTGCCTTAAAACAATTGTAGATAGACAACTGAGGAAGGAAAAAGGAAAGGCGGTACTATTTTTTGCAGACTTAAAGGCGGCTTTTGATAGAGTGAATAGGGAAGAAATATGGAGGATAATGAAGGAGATAAGCAGTAACATAAGAGAAAAAATTAAGAAAATTTATAGTTGTACGGAAGCAAGGGTGAAGATTAAGAACAAACTAACAGAAAAGTTCAAGGTAAATGAAGGAGTTAGACAGGGGTGCCCACTAAGTGCGCTACTGTTCAACATTGTATTTGCAGGATTAGAGAAGAAATTAAAAGAGGGACAAGTAGGAGGAGTCAAGATAGGAGAGAGGAGGGTGTATAGCCTGGCGTACGCAGATGATATTGTGCTCTTGGCGGAGAATGGAAGTGAGATGAGAAGTATGTTGAAAAGATTTAGTAAATTTGTAGAAGGAAAAGGATTAGAACTTAATGTAGAGAAATCGAAAATAATGGAGATAAGAAAAGGAAGAGGGAGGAAAAAAGTAGAAAGTTACACATAAAAAGGTAAGGAGATTGAGAAAGTAAAAAGTTTCAACTATTTGGGTTTTGTAATACAAAGGAATGGAAAATTGAACGAGCATATTAAAGAAATAAAAATAAAAGCAAATAGCAAATTAGGAAAGATATGGGGAATAGGTGAAAACCTTTTTAAGAATGGATGGAAAAACAGAATGAGGTTATATGAGGCTACGATAGAGAGCATGGTACTATATGGAGCAGAAATATGGGGCTGGCATAGATGGGAAGAAATAGAGAGAATTAAAAAAAAATACATAAAATGGGTGCTTGGATTGGAAAGAAATATGCCGGACTGTATAATAAAAGCGGAGACAAAGAGATACAGTATGGAGATAGAAGCTTTGAAAAGGGCAGTGAGGTTCGAGGTTAAGATGAGCAAAAAAAGGGAGGGATCTTTGAAGAAAATAGTATGGACAGAATGTAAGAAGGAATGTGAAAGAGAAGAAAGAAAAGAAAATGAAAAAAGAAGGAAAGGCAAAAACTGTGATTTAAAGAATAAGGAAAGGAGAGAAATGTGGGAAGGTCTAAAGAAAAGACATTTGGAAAAAAGAGGGATGGCGCCAAGGGAATTCTATAGGAAAATAGGAAATGGCGAAGATGTAGAAAGTGAAATTATAGAGAGAAGTGAAGAAATAGAATGAGCAGAAACTTGGGAGAAATTAGAGAAATCAAAGTATGCTAAGGAGGTGAGAATTATTACAAACGGATGGTTGGAAATATAAAACTATTTGATGAGGAAAGATGCAGGAGGGTGCAGAGATATTAAAAAAGTAGCAAGATTTAGAATGGGAAATGAGTGTAAAGCGAACAAACATTGGTTAAAAGAAGAAGAAAGATTATGCAGGCTATGTGGAAAAGAAGAGGAGACGATGAAACATATAGTGGAAAAATGTGAAGTATCTAAATGTAAAGGAAATAATTGGATTAGATGCTTGGCGGAGCAGAATGGTAGAGATGTAGTTTTAAATAGAGTGATATGGTTGAGAAAAGAAAGCAAAAAGAAAAAAGATGAGGAAAGAGTGTAAAAGAAAAAAAGAAAGTGCAAGAAGGATGAGTAGAGATGAGAGGTAAACAAAGAAAGAGAACAGTAAGTATGGGGAATATAGTATGGGAGAAAAATAAAGTTGGCAGCAGTGTTTCACTAAAAGTGTAAAGGTAGGAGCTAAGACAAGCACATGGCGTTAAAGAGTACTAGTAGAAGTAAAAAAAAAGTTAAAAGTATAGAAAAGAAAGTAAGACAAGAAGAAAATGAGTGGTAGGAAAGAAAATAGTGAAAAAAGGCTGAGAAATATAGAAAAGAGCATAAAGGAAATAAAGGATGGTTTTGTAAAGTTGGAGAAAAGAGTAGAGAAGAATAAGGCATGGAGTGAAAGGTTGGAATAGAGGTTAGGTAAGATAAAAGTGAAAGGAGATGAGATAAGAGAAATGGAAGAGATGATAAGCGATTTGATAGAAGAAAATCAAGACAGAAAAAGGGAGATAAATAGACTAAAAAAAGCTGTTAAGATGGTAGAAGGGAAAAAGCAAGACAGAGAGGAAGATACGGAGATGGAAATTAAGGAGGGAGAAGAGGAAGACAGTGATGCGAGTGATGGAGATATGATAGAGAAAGAAGGTAGTAGTTGCAAAGGAAAAAGTATGGGGTATATGGTTAAAACATATGGAAAGGAGAGGTTGCTAGTATTGAAAAGAGGTAAGAGATGTATGGAATAGTTAGAGGCATGGGTAGAAAATAGCATTGGAAAGGCGAATTGGGCTCTGGAAGTATTAAGAGAAAAAGCAGAATGGATGATTTTCGAAGATGGTCTAGAAAGAGATTTGCTGCTAAAAAGGTTCAGGAGAGGAAAGCTAGAGAAAGGAATATCGGTTGATGAACCACTTATGGCGTGGGAGAGGGAGGAAAGAGCCAGAAGAGAAAGAGAAGGAAGAGAAAGATTCAAGAGTGTTTTAGCTAGAAAGCAGAGGTATGGTGATAGGAGTGTAAAAGAAAGATCGATACAAGAAAGGCTATGGAGAAAGAGAAGGTACGAGAAAGACTAGGAGGAGTGAGATAAGATGTGAAGGTACTGTAAAGAAAGTGTGAAAGAGGAAGTAAGAACGATACGAAGAATGAGAGAAGAAAAGATAAAGGCTGAGGAGTGAATATTGAGAAGAATGAAAGAAAAGGAAATGTTAAAGTA
Organism: Anastatus disparis; assembly: GCA_017163975.1. Classification (NCBI taxonomy): domain Eukaryota; kingdom Metazoa; phylum Arthropoda; class Insecta; order Hymenoptera; family Eupelmidae; genus Anastatus; species Anastatus disparis. Next base: position 584,234 of record JAFFSR010000315.1, on the reverse strand, counting down.
CACGTATATGACCCTCTCACACAGACAAGAACACAGACACACACACACACACACACACACACGGTTACACACACAAATACAATTGTATAAATAAAAGTGTGCGAATAAATATTATTATTATTATAATAAATAATCTATTGATATCAAGAATTTTCTAAAAATTATAATATTTATGATATGTAAACCTTACTTGTGATACATACACTTTTTAATATTTGTATCTCATTAATATTCTATATTAGATGTCAAAAAAATTATTAAGTTATTGCAAATAGTTAATTTATTATTCTGAAATATTTAAATTTAAAATTAACCAAAAATGTGTATTTTAATCTTATGGTTTTTTTTATTTAAATTCCGTATTTCATATATATACTAGCTCGCTACAGCGGCCCTTTGGGCCGCTGTGGCTCGCACTTCGGTCCTTTCAGAGCTTTGCTTCGCTCAGCTCTGAAATGACCTCGGACCTTGCATCGCGAAGCGATGCAAGGCATGCAAAAAGCTTCGCTTCTTGCATATAGGGCACGACCGTAAACGCTCGCGCTTTGCACTCGCTATTTGATATTCAAAGAATATTAAAACAAAACATTTACAAACGCAAAAGCATCAAATGTTAATCTTATTTCTTTTTTCATTGTATTTTTTACCGCAACTTTCAACAGGAGGTTTGAATTTATTGTATTTATTTAAAAAAACAAATTGATAATTATTTAAATTTTTCTTGTGAATTAAGTTGATTGATTTCGAAGAAATTTATGTTATGTGAAAAAGACATATATTCATGTATACTTTTTAAAGTTTTGAATAGGATGATCTATCACAAGTTACAAGTAAAAAAAATTATATTATAGTTCAGTAGCTTAAAAGTAAAGTTTTGTATAAAGTTTTCATTTGATCTGAATCATTCCGACGAATGATGAATCAAAACAATAATACAAATAAATATTGGTAGTTTAAAAAAATAATCGTTCGAGCGGTTGTAAAACAGTTATCCCTTTAGAGGTTAAAAATGATTTTTTGGTGATAACTTGAATAAAAAGGATTTTGAAAAAAAGTATATTAAATAAAATTTATAGATAACAATAAGATCCATCTTTTTAGTTCCATATATATATATTTTTTAAAATAATATTCATCAAATTATCATTAAAAAGCGTTTAATTTTAACATTTTTCATGAACAATTTGAAAAATATTAACTTTAGAGAAAAATGTATAATATAAAAATCATTTATTTTCTTATATTCTATAACTATTATTTCATATACTTTTTTTAAAAAAATCGTATTATTCAAGTTATCACCAAAATTCCATTTTTTTGACCATTCAAAAGGCGCCTATTTAAACGCTTCCAACGATTTTTTTCAAAATAGGAACGTTTACTTATGTTATTATTTAAAATAATTCCATGTTCGAATTATTGAGATTGGATAAAAATTCGTCGAGAAAATTCATAAACTTGATTTCTCACACACATACATCCATACATACATTTTAAGGAAGCCTCGTAATAGTCTTATTTTGCTATAAAAATAAGTTTTTCATCATAAAATAACATATTTTAAAGGGTTACATTTTTCGCGATGTCAAAAATATAAGGCACTTCCGTATAGCGGTCGTGCCTAAAAATACATTTGTGAAGTTTTTTTTATTAGAAATGAACACAAAAATTTTTTAAGCATGTTTCACGTAAAAATTAATTTCATTAATCAAATTTATGGTCATATATTAAGGTCTGGAAATTATAGTTGTTACTCAGTTCTCAGTTCTCAGTTTATTTATATTAAATATCGTACTATCTTTCTTTTTCTTATGGAAGTAGAGTGAGAAATAGTCACTTGATGGAATAAATTATACGCTTTTTTACTTTAAGCACATGTGTACATATATTTTTATATTATGTTTCATCAAATTATTTTAAATTTTATTTAGTACTTAAAATTAACTTAAATTAATTAAGTCTTATTTGCTTAAAATTAACTTAAATTAATTAAGTCTTATTTACTTAAAATTAGTCATTTATACATAATAATATAATAAAAGAAAATTCAACCGAGCGACGCTAGAAGCGAAAAACTTTAATATAATTATTACCTATTAACGTAAAACTTATTAAATTGTGTAACAATTTTCAACAGTTGATAAATATAATGTAAATCATATAATATATATATCAATTTTAAATTACTAATAATTAATTTAAAACTCAAAAGTAACTATTTTAAAACGGAATATGGAAGATAAACATGTATCGTTTTATTCCTTAAATATCACGAATCAATATATTAATTATTAGTAATTTTGGAGTGTTATATATTATGTAAATAATTCTATATTTAATAGTTTTTAATTTAAGTAACAGGAAAAGCCACCCGAAAAGAGATAAATAATTACATTTTCTGCGAAATATTGCCCTTGAATCGAGTAGGTGAAATATCAGTCTTAGTACTAAAAAAAAGACAGTAAGCATCGCAAATTTATGCTCTTACTTCATAATATAATAGTACCAACATTGGTCCATAAAATTCAAGCTATAGTACTAATTGAAATTATATCGCCACTCTTTTTTTAAGTACCTTAGTACATAAATTAGATATACTTGATTTAGAACCTATTTTAACAATACTTTCCTTTCTCCGTGTAGTTGTTAGTCCTAGTAAACGTCAAATACTGTTTTCGATTATTTCATGGTTCGTTATTGAAACACGTGATTAAAAAGAATGAATTCCTATTATATTTTTTTATTGATTTTAATGCTATTTAATAGAACAAATTCCTAATTCATTATGATATAATTTGTATTTAAACAATTTTTATGCGTACCGTAACTTTTATTATTCTTTTTTATAAAAATATAAAAATTTAATTTAGTACAAAACTACAATATCAAAATTCATAAGTTGCGGCAATTCTTTTTTATTTTAAAATTGGCTAATTTATACATAATAATATCATATATGAAAATTCAACCGAGCGACGTTAGGAGCGAGGTATTTTTTGCTAGTTTTTATTATAATAATAAAAATATTTTAATATTATTCAATCCTTATAAAAAATGTTCAAAAATCAAGATCATTATGAGAGAACCTAGTGAAAAGTAATTGATAACTTTTTTTTCATGTATAACTATTCTCAATTAATATGATGTACTGAATGATATTCAAAAATTGAATGAAATGTAAAATATCACCTGACATCTGATTTTCCGTCGATTTTTTATGAAATCTGAATGAAAAATCAGTTTACTCGGATCGAGTTACCCAAAAATAAAAAAAGCAGCTTTTAAATAGCTGCTATGGCTGCTAAAATAATTAAATAAAAAGATTTCAAGCAACGTGCAACGCATTACTATTACTGTATATATACGTCTCCCCTTAACAGCTGTTACCCCACTATTTCAGTACTTACCTACGCTCGGCCGTTTTCAGTCACATTTGCAAGCTTATTAATCACATTTTGAATGTTTTTCCAACATTGAAATGTAAAACTAGAATATACATTTTGTAGCTATATGATATTTTAAATTCGCAATTGTACAAAAACTAATAATCTGACAAGACCTCGTTTTGGTATACATAAAGTACATATTAATAGTTACTATTTCGCAAAAGATCTGCGCTAATGCTTGAAAAATGGCGGATATATAAATTTTTGAAAAAGTCATGATTTTTCACGGTTTTTCTGATTTTTTTCCGTTTCTAATTATCTAATTGAGCTATTTAGCATCTCGTTTTGTGCGTATTTTTATTCCCTACAATTTGTCTTGCAACGTCATTGTAATTGGTTCATTAGTTTCGATTTATTAGTAAAAAAAGGAAAAATAACGATTTTTTGCAAATAATTGTTTAAAACTAATTAACTGACAATATTTCAGAGTTGCAAACATGTCAGAATATCAACAGGGACTGCCATTAATATGATGGCATAGTTAGTTTTCGGATATTATTTTTATCACGACGAAATGCTCTATTGATTGGCCTATGTTGACATATAACCACCCATGCTTTTAATTTTCTTCTATATACCGTCTTCTTTTATTATGCCTTAACGCTGTAGGTCATTTACTTACTTATATATAGGATTTAAAAATATTCAGCCTCATAAATATATGTATAATAAAGACTGCTTTTATTTAAAAAACTATTTTAAAAGAGACGAAGTTTGAAAAGGGTCTTAGCAATTATAAAACAATAAAAGTCTAGCTCTACATGGTATAGAGGCTTATTTACGATCAAGCGTGAAAGAAAAACTCATCTTACATAGAATACGATTCGATAAAATATATTTACGATGTGCAAGGAACATTTCAAGCGAAAATTAAACATGTGTCCCGCAAATGATAATCGAATTTCATTTCTTAGATAATTTTGATACAAAAACATCTTTGTTTTTACCATTACCCTTAAAAATTTTAAAACTAAGCAGGCACAATTGGAAAATGACATGATCAAATTTTTTTACTTCTTAAAATTTCTTTGACCGATAAAGACGTAGTTTTACATGAGGATGAGCCTTGACTCGTTGGAGAGTTGTCTTCAAACAATGAAGACACAAATTCATATTCTTTATCAGAAAACGATGAAGACCCCTATTCAACTGAAGAAGGTGATGAAGACGATGACAATTCAAGAAGTAGACGAAGACGATGATTTAGCCGAAGGAGGTGTAGCTGCTCTGCCTAATAGGAGTGCACATAAATACATCATATCGAATGGAGCATTTTGGAAAGCAGTACATAGTGACCGATCAAAAAAGAAATATTTATTCCAAAATGATCCTCTTATTAAAAATTGATCGTATTTCTTTTTGGAAATCACACTGTGGCCGACTTACTGTCGGTTTCATACAGTCCTCGAAGCGGACCTCAAAAAGAGGAGTTTGGAGATCAGAATGTCGAAGACATTACGTGGTACCTACGAAATGTGTACACGGAAAAAATTTTGACTCTATGAACATGATGCGCGTCGCACTAGAAACTTTTTTCATCGTAAACCACGCGTACTGCTTCGCTTTTTATGATTCATGCATCACTTTTTCCGATGCAGGTAATCGTGAAATACAGCGCAAGGTGGCACCGCATCGAAAAACTTCATGCACCTTCAGACACGTATCGATATTTATTGTTCATGCGAGCCATCTTGTGGTGCGTTTTCTAAACGCAATATCTCTTACAATGTAAAATTTTCTCCGTGTACCCACAGGTTGCTGTAGAGTCAAAGACATTTTATTGTGTCCTAAATTATAAATATGTGTAGTGCTTTTTTTACGAAAACGGATTAAGAGCCGAAGAATGAAAGACGAAGTTTTCAATAAGTGCAAAGTGAAAAAATTCAAAAAGTGAAAAAAAGTTTAGTATGTATAATTTAAAAGTGTAACTACTAAAAGAAAACTTTACTAATTCAATATGTATTTTATTATTTGATTAAAATCAATAAAACTTGGGTACTTCCAAACATAAAAAGTGTATCATGTCACTACTTTTTATTACCTTCACCCCTCCCTTATAAATATATATATATATACTCTCTCTCTCTCATAGAAGCCCTAGGATGGAGTGGATGACGTCATCCGTCTCCCCATCGTAGGTCCTATACTACTCACGCATTTTAACAATGAATTGCAAGAGCGATGCTCTTAAGTTTTCCCCGTTATAATCTTAACGCTAACAGTAACTAACTCTGATTTTGAGGAGAATCATTGGAAGTTTTTAAATTGAAAGGGTAAGTGTAATATAATAGAAGGAATTATTGTATACGTGTATGTGTATTATATATATAGAGAGAGAGAGAAAAGAGAAAGAGAGTTCCAGTGAAGACGTAGTGGCGCGTGAAGAGAGAAAAACTAAAAAAAAATTATTTTAAGAGACTGCAGTCTACCGACACAGATACCTGTTTTACCGACTCTATTTAAAATTTATTTTTTATAAAAACTAGTTACTTAAGGCAGAAATTAAGAGATGGTTTCGATGCGTAGAATAAAAAGCAATATTTTCTCTGATGAGAATAAATTAATTTTATCGCTCTGTTTTCTAGAAAAGTTGGAATAACTTGAAAATCGTATTTTCTGCCTCTAATCTCTTATTTTATAAGTCGTTCCAACTTTTCTCGAAAATAAAGCGATAAAATTAATTTATCTTTATAAAAGAAAGTATTAATTTTCATTGTCACGTAGATCTCGTTGCGAGTGGACGTGTCTGCCTGACGCTCCACAAATATTCCTAAATTACGCGTGCGCGTCAAAGGCAAACATGTGTGAATACGTCAAGACAATATTGAACCCTGATTGCTATTCAATTGTCTGCGCTTTGATTTTTATAAGCTGTGCTATACATTCCACATATTTAAAGTGGAATAGTGTCAACCAAAAAAGGGGCCTCTATGCCTTTCTTACACATACATAACAATGTTTCCTAACCCAAATGATAATAGTGACGTTCTATCAATGCTGTATAAAAAAACCAGTAGTGAAACAAAGAATAGTGCAGTGAAAGCTAATACCGAGAATGATAATAACCATGAAAGCACGCCGTCGCTTCGTAATTCAAATAAAAAATCATGGCCGCCATTGCCGAAATCGCAAGGCCCAAATCATACATATATTAATAAAATACTAAATAGTGTAAGAAAGAAACGGAAAGACTTAAGTCCTCGATAGCACCAAATCTAACAGCTAAACGCACTCGCTCTCCGGTGACGGATAATGAAGGTGACTGGCAAACGCCCAAAAATATTAGTAAACGTAAACTTGTAGCAGAACCTACATCGATATTAGATAAAAATCGCTATGAACCTCTTAATATGGATTACATAGATACTGCGACAATATAAATAAATCATGAAAGCGAACGTCTCACACTGAGCATAAACAGCGACAAAGACAATGTTAATAATAAGCAACATCAAGAAACAGCCAACAAAGATAAAGTGAGTGCGCGCAACAAACCTTCCCCCTTGCACGCATGGAAAATAACGCTCAAGCAGTTAATAAACATATTAAAAAATACGATCAATAAAGAAAATTGTAGAATAAAAAGTTTTGATAATGACCCTCAAATTATTTACGCAAATAACATGGATTCATATAAAGGTATAAAAAATCTCTTTGAAGTAAATAAAATCAAATATTTGACCTTTACTCTTAAGTCGCAGAAACTAAAAAATATGATTCTTGAAGGAATACGCGGTGAATTTACAGCCGAAAAAATTCAAAAAGAAATTTTAGAAACGGACATCAAAACAATAAAAATTCATAAAGTCACAAAAATTAACTTGAGTAGAAAAAAAATGGATAGCCAGCACTTCCTTGTACAACTTTCCTGTGACAACAATATTAATGACCTGAAAAAAATTAATAATCTCGCCTTTCAACGAATGCGATGGGAGCCACTGAGAAAAAAAGGAGTCCATCAATGTAAGAATTGCCAACGCTTTGACCACACCAGAGCCAATTGTAGACTAGGATACCGCTGCGTTAAGTGTAATGAACAGCATGAACCGGGTAAATGTAATATAAAAAAAGATATGACTAATAAATCTGTCCTATACTGCGTAAATTGCAAAAGTTCTGGACAACCGGCCTTATACCGTGGCTGTCCTATCTCTAAAATAGTAAATAAAATCACGAATAATAATAAAACCAAAATCAAGCAAGTTAGAGACAATAAAGTTAACAACATACAAAGTAAAATAAGAAATATCGTACCTAATCCACCTATATCCAATTCATTCCCTCTCAATATTCCCCCTTTCTCTCCTCTCTCCACACCTTTATTTTCACAAATACTGACGGCTAATAATACAAAGCAGCCCACAACCGAAATAGCACAATTCTCTACATTACTTGAAAACTTTGAAAATCAAATCGTACAAATAATAAACACTAAATTTAATACTCTATATGAAAAGATCAACATTAATTCTGCTAGAATTGACGATCTTTACAGTTCTTACATTAACGATTATGATTAATAATTCAAACAACTTATCTACATCCGATATTTCAGGTAATTTAATATCCATGTTAAAAATAGTTTCTATTAATATCAATTCAATTCACTGAGAAGTTATTCGCTTAGCTATTACCCCCACTCAAGATCAGTAACGAACCTTGTGAAAAGTCGACGCTTTGAGCCGAAAAGTCTGCCCTTCAAGCCAAAAGAGTTCAACCACTAAAAATACGCATGAATCTTCCCTTTACATTCATCATAGGCGCTGCTATCGCGCTCTTGTGTGTTCTCAATGCGCTCAAGGGACTAGCCACTAATCCCTTTTACGGCGCGCGTACTATAGTGCGTTTTGACGCTTATAAGTCTAGTAGCTAAACTTTTTAGTTCTCAGTGTAGTTTCTTTAAATAAACGTACTGACTTGCTTGACTTTGCAAACAATTATAATTTTGATATCTTACTTATATGCAAAACTAAACTTTGTTGCGATATAAAATACAATATCGATCATACAACGTCATAAGAAGCGACAGATACAGGAGTACGAACGGCGGTGGCATGCAATACTCATAAAAAAAACTATCCCACACGAAGTGATATACACTTCATCATCTAGACACAACTCAATCCTAGAATACACAATCATATTAATTAAGCTGCAACACAAAAACTTATACATTATAGCGTGCTACGCAAATAATCAATTGAGAAAAATATTCACTACAGAATTAGATTATTTATATAACAATCTAGACTTAGAAAACGTAAATAACTATCATTTAATAGCGGGCGATTTTAACGCGTGACACACTGCATGGGGCGATTCTGCAATTTCACATAAAGGCACCTTGTTAAAAAACTGGCTAGAAAACCATGACATATTATGCCGAACTAAATTACTTCCTCCACATAGCGCGACATATCCAAGCAGCAACTTATACCTTGATGTCTGCCTTATTGACAACCGGCTCACTGTTCAAAATCTAATAAACAATAAAATTCCCACACTTGACTACAATAGCGACTATTGCGCACTCTCTCTCTCTCTCATGGTAGACTTCGCCAATAATAGCGACCTAATGCATGCTAATCCTGAATCATCTTACAAATTCATGTACAAAAAAAACAAAATGGAAAAAATTTACCAAAAAACTTGCTAAATCATATACAACAAAAATACCCCAAAACAAAAATCTCTAGCATTGAAAGCAATAACTATTTGATCGGAATTAATACAGTAATACAGAACGCAATAAGCTAAACAGTCCCCAAATACAAACCTACCGATAATGTGCTTAACTACGTTAACACAAAAATTAAAAGCCTGCATAAATACAAATCATTCCTCATAACACTGACTAATTTACATTATCAAAATCCCTTCTCACACACGTCAATTAATATACATTTTCTTAAAACTATGATAAACAAAATCAACCAATTATTAAGAAAATAATATAAAACCAGCTATACCTCCTACTAGAACTCCCCAATTGCAGCCATAGATCATAGAGAATCCTCAACCTTTTTCCTTAAAATCAATAGATTTTTTAGAAAAAAAAGCAATTAAAAATAAATTATTTAACCATTGACAATAACAACACTGAACTGATAAATAGAAGTATCTGCGACACTAATTTAAAAAAAGAAGAGGATAAATACATTATTGATAATCCAACAGACGTGCTTAACACAATGGGCGCGTTCTACGAATCAATAAACTTTCCCAAAACCTTTAACAGCGAGTCTGAATTAAAAGAAAGAGTCGATACGGTAGCTAACACGCTAATTAAATCATTTAAAAATAATAACCTTACATTTAGAACCTTCTCAGATACAAACCCAGCAACTAACCCAAGTGGATACATAAATACTATACTATACTATATATAATCTATAATCTTCTATAATACAATAGCAACATATCATATATTCAAAAAGCTACCTAACAAAGCATTATCAGGCCTTAATAACATTTCGCCAATCGTGTTAAAACACCTTCCTTTAAACCTCATTATAAACTATACAATCTTATTTAACAACTGCATAAATAATATGTATTTCCTGGACAAATGGAAAACTAAGCCCCCAGAAGAATTCTTTAGTTATAGACCAATCAGCTTAACACCAGCTACAAGCAAAGTATTTGAAGTTATAATCAATCATTCCATACTTCAACACTCTAACAGCAAGAATGTAATCTCCGATAACCAATTTGATTTTAAACATCGTCACTCAGCCATCCACGCAATACCTAAAGTTATAGACGAGATATCGCAACACTTAAATAAAGGTGACACTATAGGCGCATGTCTAATCGAACTCCAAAGAGCCTTTGATTCAGTCTGGATAAATGGACTTATATACATGCTATATAATCTAAGTTTCCCTCTACAAGTCATACAGCTTATATGGCATATGACTACGAATAGACAATTCGTCACATGAGACGGTACTCATATTTCTACGGAAACATTTAATATAATAGAAGGCCTAATGCAAGGAACCGTCAATTCTCCCTTAATTTTCAATATCTATACTCTCTTTGACCTAAACTGCTCCAAAAACATATACTCCTCTGCGTTTGCAGACGACTACGCAATCTTAGTAGCCGATCCCAATCCAGTTGTTGCTCACGATAAGCTTAAAAAGCTCACAAACAATACATGCAAGCACTACATACAATGGAACCTACTACCCAACCCATCTAAATTTGAATTAATAATATTCCATAAACCTTTCAATAAACTTAACAATAATAAACGTGACCAAATGAAAAATTTTGCTATTAATATTAATATACTAGACACAAAACACACAATAAAATATAAAAAGAATGTACGCTATCTTGGTGTCACGCTAGACAATCTGCTACGTTTAAACTCCCACGTACTATTACAACTTAAAAAAGCACAAAATGCCTTTAAAAAATACTCCAGACTTTTCCATAATAAAACTCTAACGGCTAAAAGCAAAATAATATGCTACCAACTACTTGTCAGATCTATCATGACTTACGCAGCTCCCATATGGTAGAACACAAGTGCATCACTTATGGAAAAACTGCGCAAATTTGAGAGGCAGTGCCTCAGGGCCTTCTTACACATATATAGAAGAAGCGATAAGTATTTTATTAGCAATAAAGATATTTACAACGTCGCTAATATCCCTCGTATAGACAATTTTATAATTAAATTATCCCTAGACTACTTTGCTAATTTGAAACATATAAACAACAAATATCTTCAATTTTTCAACAACACAAAAGATCATTCATACATAGACAATATAACCACCGAATATATCCTACTTCACTCCTTCATCTACCTTGATAGAAAAAAGCAATACAAAACACCGCGAATATTCCGATGCTATACCACATACCACGCCATCAAGCGAATAAAAAAATTCCCCTTACACCACCGCGACGCCTTGAGTATTCTACAGCGATTCCAGATTTAGACACTAGAAATCTAGACAAGATTTGCAAAAGAACGAGAAGAAAAAAAATAAGCACATAACCAGCGATATTATAAATATGTACACTCACTGTAATTACACTATATATATTGTAAAGCGAAGCGTGTACGCACAGAAGTAATAGTTTTGCGACTGCTCTCTAAATATACTAAATTTATATATATATATATAAATAAAATCACCCTGTACATACATACCCCATCCCCCATCCCTCTCCTTTTTCCTTTACAAACGATACTAGAAGCGGCTTTTTTCTTTCTGTTTTTTTACCGCCAATTATTCAACAATATAGTCAGGTATAGTGACGAATCTTGTCAAACCCTCGAATACAGCGATATTCACCTTTTGTAAAAACCGTATAAACCGCCCTTATGCGAGTGTGACGTGTCATCGCCATGTATATGCTATTACTCCAATATTTTTAAGGCTTTTTTCGAAGTATTTGTTTGCGCCTACCATTGGACACTGATTGTAATATTTTTTCGCAAATAAACATCTTTTTGGGAAAAAAAGGTTCGTACCCCTGTGGGGGTGGGTTTTTTTCCATTTTGAATAAAAAGTGGAGGATGTCCCGAACTCATCAACATTGCGGTGGACCGTCCTCAAATGATTTTTGACGGTTGTTTGGTGAGGGGAGAGGCTTCCAAAAACCAGACAAATGACTGGTGATAATGAGAGGGTCGGTAAGGTAAAGCGTGACCACTTTATCACAAGTTGAGTCTGACCACTCTGCCGGGTATGAGCTCTCGATTCTTCGAAAAAGTGAGTCCCCCCGCTTGAAAGTAAGCCTGCACGACCGAGCACACAGTTTCTGGAGAAAACAAAGGTAAGGGTCTTTCGAACCCGAAACACCGGAATACATAGTTGGTCGAGGTGTCCCGTAAACAGATGTAAAAAATCTATACTTCAATTATTATTTTAATAGAACGTGTATTTTTATCTTTTATTATAAGTATTTTATTATATGTTAAAATATTAATTTACTTTTTTATTTTTCTTTATTGAATTATAATAAAATAGTATATGTGGCAGAAGGAAGACATTGAATTCGCGTGTGGTTAAAAGAGAGTCAATGCCAGTCAACCTAAAGCCAAACCCAAGCCATTAACCACATACGCGTGCACAGCACATCAAGCTTAGCCAACGTATCTAGTATACGGAAGTATATCAAGTAGACGGAAAAGGTAAGAGCATAAGGTGGCGCGCATAGCGTGCCGCATGAGAAAGAAAGAGCATCCATCTGGAGATGCTCATTCCTTCTGTCGCTAGTCCCCAAGTCGTTCGACGTTGATTGTACCCGCACTACGCAGCATATTGTACAAGGCGAAGCCTGTTAACCTATACGTTGTTTTACATTCCCTTTTTTTGTGTGATGGAGTGAGGTTATTGCGTGAGTGTATAAAGCATAAATGCTTTATAGCAGCCTAGATTTTCTTGGCTTTAGACGATAAATATATCGGCTTTCGGGTTTACCGTATCCTTACATTTTAATCAAACGTATCGTTGGCTCTCTTTTCGCCACGCTGCTTTATATCAACACAATTAAGATACTTTACGGAGTCGCGTCCGTATCACGCGACTGGCGCCCTTTTTCATGTATAGCTAGTATTTGTCTTTTAAATAAAATCTATTAGTTTGTAACCTTTATGGAAATAACCTTTTAGCTTAATACCTTTTTTTTGTGTAAGTGTATTTTATAGTGTAATCACTAATTATATTTCTAGCTATACATTTAACTACATTTGTGCGGCCACCTGATCTCCACGGCTGTTACAACATGCATAAAATAGATCTTTACCCCCCGTATATTGCCGCTCTCGCAAAGACCTATTTTCTGTACTAGTTAAGTAAATACCATTTTAAGTATTAAATGAATATTAATAATTTTTCAAACTTAAATTGCTGATATTGATTCAACACTAAAAAAAAAAATTTGTTCTACTTTATTACATATAAATAAATCTTAAATTATTGTAATAATCAATACTTTAAATAACTATTATTAAAATATTATATTTTACTCAAAAAGAAAAAATTAATTTTCCTTTTGTCAATTACTCTTTTGCCCTGTAATAAATTCATCGGAATTCAGTAACATTTTCACTAAAATCAGGTGACATTTTTACTGAAATTACGTGATATTTTCACTGGAAGTTAATAACTTTTTCTCTAAAATACAGTGATATTTTTACTGAAATTCAAATAGTGAATATTTTACTATTTTATTTAGCGAAATTCTACTAAACTCCAGTGAAGCGATTTTCACTCACTCATTTAGTGGAAATTTGACTAGACTTCATTGGAATTTCACTGAATTATCTTTAGAAAGTATATATAAATAAAATACATATTTTTTAAAAGTTTCAATTTGAAAGTTTGAAGCTCAAAGTAAAAGGGTCACGTCACATTCAAGCTTCATATACTTGCCTTTCGAGGCGCTATCACGCCCCTTGATTTAATAATTCAAAATAATTAATTAAAATTTTTCTAATAAAATGACGCAATTTCTAAATATTTAAAAATGATGTTATTTTAATGAAGTAGCTCAGACCAAAATGTCATCATAAAATGACGTCTTTTAGGTAAACTTAGGTCATAAAATACCGTCATTACATGTTACAATTCGTAACACGCAAAAGATGAAATTTAATGACAGAAAATAACGTATTTATTTTTAATTAAAATTTTTCTAATAAAATGACGCAATTTCTAAATATTTAAAAATGATGTTATTTTAACGAAGTAGCTCAGATCAAAATGTCATCATAAAATGACGTCTTTAAGGTAAACTTAGGTCATAAAATACCGTCATTACATGTCACAATTCGTAACACGCAAAAGATGAAATTTAATGACAGAAAATAACGTATTTATTTTTAACAGAGAGTGAATAAGCGTACTTCAGATACTTTTTTTAATGTTATAGAGAAACTTCAGAGTAGATGTCGAATAATTCTCAAACAATCTTTTTACACATTAAGGGGGGGCGACTTAAGAGTCGGCCGTATCGCTCTGTCTTGTCTAATCTAAATTTTCGTTATAATAAATAGATTAAATATTTATTTACAAATTTAAGGGGTGAGCGAAATAGCGCAAAAGACGAGCAAACGATTCTATTTTATGGAAAAATATGAAATTTTCATTATTTTTCAAGTAAAGTACGAAACGGAAAACACAGTCAAACTCAACCTCATTTTTTCCGTTTTGTACTTTACTTGAAAAATAATGAAAATTTCATATTTTTCCATAAAATAGAATCGTTTGCTCGTCTTTTGCGCTATTGCGCTCACCCCTTAAATTTGTATATAAATATTTAATTAATTTATTATAACGAAAATTTAGATTAGACAAGGACAGAGCGATACGGCCGACTCTTAAGGGGTTCTCAATAAAAAATGACGTTTTTTATTTCTAGCTTTTGACTGATAGCACCTATAACGTAATCCATGCGTGATGTAGTTTAAATTCATCTAAAGTATCTATAAAAAAATTTCAGCACGAAATGTTAAAAACTGTGTGACTATTAGTATTTTAACTGCTGCTTGGTTTAGAGGTAAATGAGATAGCAATTAAAATACTACTAACCCACAGTTTTAAACATTTCGTGTTGAAAATTTTTTTAAAGATTCTTCAGATGATTGTAAACCACTTCACGCATGTATTCTGTTGTAGATGTTATGAATCAAGAATTAAAAATAAAAAACGTCGGTTTTTTTTATTGAAAAATAAGATTTCACTTCACCCCCCTAATAACTTGGTGATTATTTTCTTTTTATTATTTTCACTCCGCACATCGAAGAGCATCTGCAAACAAACGCGGAATATTATAATTTTATATACCTGCGTCTCCGAAATTTGAGTAGGGGATTACAAAATTAAGAAAAACGCCATCTAACAGTCAAAGACGGAATCAATAGTCGATTTAAATAATTTTAGGTTGCGTTTTTCTTAATTTTGTGATCACTTATCCAAATTTCGGAGACGCAGGTATAAAAGGTTTTAATATTCTGTGTTTGTTTGCAGGAGCTCTTCAATCTGCGAAGAGCTAACGCTTATCATATTTTTGGATCTTCCGTTAAGAAGAAAATAATTACCAAGTTATAACTTGTGGGATTATTAAAAATAAAATAAATTAAAAACATTTCCCGATTTTTTGGAAAAATTTAATTTAATATTAAAAATGTATGACATCCTGCCAGACATCCCACCTGGTAGACTTCAGAATACTTTTATAGAGGAAAAATTAGTTTTTCACATTTTCAAAGTCCCGATGGTCTTAAGGTTAAAAATACGCGAGCGCAAGTAAACAGCTTAAGGCTGCTAGCGACTATGTATCAAAGCGAGTTTACTATTTTTTTTACGTGAATGATCAGTATTGTTGTTTATTAAAAACTGATAAATAAATGATCATTGGCCATTTTTAGATGTGTATTTTCTACAGGGTCTTAAAAATTAATTAATCGATTTACTTAAAAATTCAACTGAACAATTTCCATGATACATACTACAAGCTAATATATCTCGTATTTCTTAAATTTTGCAATCAAACAAGAAGATAATAAATATTTTTGAATACAGGTGTAGTGTTCATTTTATATAACCTTAATTATGAAATATGCAAAAAAAAGTGAGAATTTTTACATGTAGAATAATCTTAAACTATCTCAAAATTTTTTGAGACCTTTTAAAATTAAAATTTTTTACCACATATTTAAATAATAAAATTGTTAATTACAAATCATAACATTAGAACATGAGGCCAAAGTACACAAGCATTCAAATATTATTTGTAGGTCCAGTTCAAAACTTTTAAGAAGAGGCTGAACTATCTGTCTTTGTCTAATAGTGTTTTTCATTATTTATGTAAACACCATTGGCTGTAACACGAAAAAAATGGCAGTCCCTGCTAGATGCTAGTGTATCGGTTAAATTTTATAATAAGAACAAAATAATTTAATCATGTAGTTTTTGAATAATATGAGACCTACCAAAAAAGATACACTATATTTTAGATTTTGAGTAGGTCTCATATTATTCAAAAATCACGTCACAAAATTGTTTTTTTCTTATTATAAAATTCATCTATTATACTAGTATCTAGCGCGAGCTGTCATTTTTTTAGTATTACAGCCAATGGTATTTATATAAATGATGAAAAACACTATTAGACAAGGACAGATAGTTCAGGCTGCTCTTGAAGGAGCGACAGTAGCGTAGAAGCTAAGGCTCTTGGTTCGTACTCTAGTGGACCAGGGTTCGATTCCCAGTGAAATTTCAAAAAAAATTTTTTGAATTATTCTGTGGGAGTAGAACCCGGAGACCACGAAACTTGTTTTAAATAGTCCCATTGGGCAAAAAAAAATTTGATTATTGAAAATTCCCACTGGGCAAAACTCTATTAACATAAATCTCTTTGGGACAACTACAAAGTTATAGCGCTGAGCGATAAGCCAAGTGCCAATAATTTAAAAAAAATAAAAAGATTTATATATAAAGGATATTGTCCTCTATATGTTAACCTCTTTTATATGGTGATATCGAGGAAGCCTAGGCCGGTTCCCGTTTAACACATTACATCAGGCTAGACTGTCAGACCCACCATACCGAAAACTTTGACTACCGATGGATGGTCAGCCACTTTTGTGACCAACAATCAACCGATCCCAATGAGGCCGAATTTTTGAGAGTCGCAATATAAATGGCACACACACTAATTTTCTTTCGAAAAAAAGTTATAGGTACCTGGCCAGGATTCGAACCCATGCCCTCCACGTTGAAGGTAAGAGCTCTATCCATTACGCCAACGCGCTCTTTAAGCCAAGTGCCAATAGAAAATAATACAAGAAGAAGAAGAAAAACTTTTGAAACCAAGTGTATGAAGTTTCTTGGTCATGATTTTTATAAAAATTATTTAAAATTTAAAAAAGTTGAGAAAAATTTATTTTTAGTTAAAATTTTTAAATTACAATGTTTGAGATAAATACTTAAAATGAAATTGTTACTATATCATCAAAAAATAATAACGAATACCTTTCAAATTAGCTATTACACAGTTCGGTACATCCAATTTTCGATGATTATAAAACTTAGTTTGTTCTTCAATTCTATAAGCTTACACTGTTTTTTTAACTTTCACTAAATATGTGTGTATATACACATACAAACACACATATGCATACACACACGCACGCGTACGCACATACCCACATACACCAATCCATATGCATGCACATAAAAGTTTTCTTAAAAAGTTTTTTTGAGATCAGATGAGATAATATAACACAGAACATATTCAAATTGGACTTTTTAAGATATTATAAAGTAATCATTTGATAAGAAAACATCATAAATTATAATATATAGTATTAAAATGATAATATAAGGTGTCTAGATAATTTAATATTCCCAAAAGTCTAAAGTTTAGAAAACGCTGTACACCTATATAGATATACCGATATCCTGGTAGAAAAAAGCCTGGATTAATGGTGTCATTATGGTGTATTTTATGGTTTTCAACCATATTATGGCCATAAACTCAGTCTTATTTCGACGGAATATGGCCAGTTTATGGACTTGACAAGAAATACAAATTTATAATTTTGAAAAAATAATTAAAATTTCGGAATGATAATTAAGGAAATCATAATTTAGAATTATAAGAAAATGATTCATTTTAATGAATTACCATATTATATTATTTATTTTCATAAATTATTCATTCTATGATTTATTATTTAATAACTATTTGTTATAAACTATTTCTTTTTATAATTAACTATAATATATTTAGGTTTCATTTTTAAAGTTATAGTTAATCTTCTGACATTATTTACAATTAATAATAATTACTTGTTAGTATATCACTCAAATAGACAAAGGTTATAATGAACAATACAAACTTAGATTATAATTTATGTCAAAAATGAATTTTGTATTAACATAAGTTAATGAGATAGTATTATTTAATATTAATTGTTGTGACACTCATATAAAATATCAATTAATTAAGAACTTATGGTACTGTCAAATATTTCAAAAGAAATATTTGACTTTGTAAATAAGTTTAGAAAATTCTGTCTATTATAATATCAATACAGATCCATGTAATGAAGGTTGTACTGTAATTTCACTTTAAAAAAGTTGATGGCAAGTTTTATTTTTGGTCTAGCGACAAATAAAATCTTACTATTATATAAAAGGACAGCGTTTGTTTGAATGTTCTCAATTATCTCAAAAACTACTGAACCGATCATTTTCAAATTTCAAATTTAAATTCTTTATAATGTGACGAGTGTTATAGGCTATATAAATTATTACTTTTTTAATCAATAATTGCAATAAAATAATTATAGACCTAGATCTTAACGCGTAGGGAATAGGGACTACTTTTTTTCGGCGTTCTGCGGTCAACATGCTCTATCCTTGCTACTTTTCTTGGTTGCCCAATAAGTGGCGACCGATTTTGTCTTTCACTTTATTAAACTGGTACGGTAGAAATACTTATACACCTATGATATTCCGTAACTTCAACACAATAAATTTTTATTACATATTCTCTAATTACAGAGTAATATTACCTCGGATTATTTAATGAAATATTTTCCTATCCCATTAGGCAGAATAAAAAATTAGACAATTTTTTTAACTTTAGAAAAAATTTTATATCTTATTCAAAGAAAATTTTTATTCCTCAAATATTTATTGGCTCATACATGAGAATTTAACTTATCATGGTTAATGAAATAATTTGAAAAATAACAAATAATTATGTATGATTTGCGATTTTTTCTAAAAATTTCATTCCAAATATATTAACAAAAAATATAAGACATTTGACCCGCTTTCAAATCACGTTAATTTTATTCAAAATACATATTTCTCATAGATTTTTCAATAAATTTGATGTTTACAAAACTTAACCATTTTTATACAAATAGATTTTTTTTCAACTTTTTTAATCATTAATAATATGAAAAAAAAAATTTTTTAATTTATTAACACAATCGCAAATAACGTTGATTTTATCATCCTGTGATATTTTCAAACAAATATTTCAGCAAATTTTCGGAAAAAATACATTTTTTCAATATTATATATATTTACCGATTTTATTCAAGAAAAAATGTTTAAGATTAAATTGTCATTTTTAGTTTGAACAAAAATTTACATATTCAAGAGAAAAAATTTTTTTATTTTGATTTCATATTTTTGCCATTTTTCAATAAATAAGTGCTGAAGGTTGAATTGTCATTTTTAGTTTATGTTTACTACAATTGACATAATTATGGAAGAAAAAAAAAATTTTTTAATGTCATTATTTTTTAAAAATTTTTTATTCTCATTTCAGATTTTTGTCATTTTTAAATAAATAAGTGCTGAAGGTTTAATTGTCATTTTTAGTTTATGTTTACTAAAATCGACATAATTCTGAAAAAAATAATTTTTTTCTTTAAGTAATTATTTTTCAAAAATTTTTTAATTGATTTCATTTTTGATCATTTTTAAAGATAAAAATTAAATTATTTTGTACTTTTTTCATGTCACTTTAATTTCAATAACTTACGATTTTTTTATTAAAAATGACACTTCGTTCACTTCTCAGTAGGTGGCGACCTATTTTGCCGCTCACTCTACTAGATTAGCACGGTATGGGTACTTATATCGCGACGATAATGCGAATAGCTTATCGGCAGTAAATTTTTATTGCACTTATTCCCTATCATTGTTGAACATTCATATTTATTAATGAATATTTTTTTCACGATTTTGATTTGCTAACAAAATTTTCTATCGTCAATTTAAATATATTTTTTGACTTATTGGTACTAAATTGAACATATATCGAAGAATAAAAAAAAAAATTCATTGCTTATTTTTTCTACAAAAAAAAATATTTTAAATGAAAATTCATTCTATTATCACATGGTTCACAAACAAAAAATGTTGTATATTCCGAAGTTTTGTAAGAGTACGATTTAATAAATAATAGTTTTTGAGATTCTATTTATATACCTACCGACTTCTGCCCAACTATTGTGCGGGCGAAGCCAAGATGGGGGATACTAGTATTTAATAATACACATGTTGGATTGTTCGTTTTAAAATTATGGCACTCGAAGATCTAAAATTTTACAAATAATTTTAAAATGTCCTACTGTAACATAATGTAAATGCAAATCAATGTTATCTATGTTGTATGATAAAAAATAACATTGAATTCTATAGTCTGGTACGTATCATATGAAAGGATTCATCATAGACCATACCAAATATAAAACCAACTTTTTTAAGCAAAATAACAGTACAACATAAATTACATTCATATACATTGATACCATGTCGGAGAAGGATATTTTAAAGTAATATACAGAATATCAATAGCTTTAAGTACAATAGTTAAAAAAAAAAATCTAACACGTACACTTGACGGAAAGGATATTTTTCCGAATGTGTATCTCAAATGGCAGCCCTGCATATTTTACCACAGACGTAAGAGAACTTCGAACCATGATTATTTTGTTTTTCCTATATGTTATTTATGCAATATTCAAATGATAACTAATAAAATTTTATTGCTTATATAATTTAAACTAACAATATTTGATTCTATAAGATTATTGAACAAAAATTTTTATTCCATAAAATTATAATTCGGATCATGAAAAAAGAAAGTAATATTGTTTATTTACTAAAATTATGTCATTAAGTAATAAGTAACGATGATACGAAATTTGCTTGATAATATGAAATTGTCTTATGTCTGTGGTAAAATATGCGATTTTTACCACTTCAAAATGGCCATTTGAAGTTAACATTCGGAAAAATATGCTTTTCGCCAAGTGTACCACATGAAACATTTCATTCAACATGGACTAAAAATGAAACTGGTCATCAAGCTTTTTATAGTAATATAATAATTACATTTTCACTTATTTATTTTTAAAACTACCCTGTTTAAAATATTGACGTCTTTCTAAGACGTCTTTGGTCGTGTCTTAGAATAGAACAAAAAAGACGTCATTTTTCCAATGTTTAGAAAAGTTATTAAACAAATGAAGTCTTTTTACTATTTCGAAGACGTATTTTTTTTATAAAAATGACGTTTTTTCCTATGAATTTTTATTTAAAAACATACGTTTTTAAAATTATAAAAAGATGTCATTTGTTAAATAGCTTTTCTAAACATTGGAAAAATAACGTCTTTTTTGTTCCAAACTAAGACACGACCAAAGACGTCATTATTTTCAACAGGGTTTTCTAAACATTGGAAAGATAACGACTCTTTTTGTTCCAATCTAAGACACGACCAAAGTCGTCTTCAAAGAAGTCTTTTAAAAACGTCTTTCAAAGACGTCATTTTTCATGAATTATGTCATTGAAAAATGACTTTACATGATAATCATTCCCCATTTAAAGGAAAAAACAAAAACGAGGTAAACCTCGTAGTTTTAACTCTTCGAAAAACGAAAAACATTTGATGCTAAGATCATTCTGGCCTTATATATCTGCATCTTCAAAATTGGCATCAAGAATCAGAAAACTTAAATAAACGCCTACCACCCAGAGTTGTAAATAAGGAAATGGTTTTTCATTTAAAATGGTCACGTAATTGAGAATGCTCGCACCATCTACCATTTACAGAGCAAGTAACTGGTAAACAGGCTGACCAGTTCCCGGTTTCAGAGCAAGTAACTGGTAAATGGTCTGATCAGTTCCCAGTTACAGAGAAAGTAACCGGCAAATGGTCCGACCATTTCAAGTTATTATCTAGTAACTACCAACTAGTCCGACCATTTACCAGTTACTTACCCAGAAACTGGTAAATGGTCCAACTATTTACCATTTACTCACCTAGTAAATACTAACTGGTGCGACCATTAACCATTTACTCACCCAGTAACTAGTAAATGGTCCGACCATTCCCAGTTACTCATTTAGTAACTATCAACCAGTCCGACCATTTACCATTTATTCACCCAGTAACCGGTAAATGGTCCGACCATTTCCAGTTACTCACCTAATAACCACAAACTGGTCCGACTACTGGTAAATGGTCCGACCATTTCCAGTTACTCACCTAGTAACCACTAACTGGTCCGACCATTTACCAGTTACCCACCCGGTAACTGCTAACTGATCGATTCGACCATTTATCAGTTTTCCGACAGGTAACTGCCAACTAATTGATTCGGCTAGTCACCCAACCAGTAACTGCAAACTGATCCAACCATTTCCAAATCCTCACCCAGTAACTGGCGAATGGTCGGACCATTTACCAGTTCTTTACTAGTAACTAGTAAATAGTCCGACCATTTATCAGATACTTGCTCTGTAACTGGGAACTGGTGAAACCATTTACTAGTTACTTGCACTGTAACTGGTAACTGGTGCGAGTATTTTCAATTACTTAACTATTTCAAATGAAAAACTATTTCCCCATTTACAACTTTGCTCGTAATATAACATTATTTTATATGAAAAGAAGATATATATATTTATATATATATGAGATGTTGTAGAGGCCATGAGTAAATGTGTGTGTACATGTTTGTACGTGTTTGCACGTGTTTGTACGTGTATGTACGCGTTTGTACGAGTATGTACGTGTTTGTACGTGTTTGTACTTTTATGTACATGTTTGCAAGTGCTTGTACGTGTGTGTACGTGTTTTTACGTGTTCGTACGTGTTTATACTTGCATGCATGCGTGTGCACATGTTTGTACGTCTTTGTACGTGTTTGGACGTGTTTGTACGTGTATGTACGGGTTTGTACGTGTTTGTTCGTAAATGTACGTGTTTGTACGTGTTTGTACGTGTTTGTACGTGTATGTACGTGTTTGTACGCGTATGTACGCGTTTGTACGTGTATGTACGAGATTAACAGTGTTTGTACGAGTGTGTACGTGTTTGTTCGCGTTTGTACATATATGTACGTATTTTCACTCGTTTATAAGTGCTTGCACGTGTGTGTACGTATATGTACGTGTTTATACGTTAATCTACGTGTTTGTAAGTGTATGTACGTGTATGCATGTGTGTGCACGGGTTTGTACGTGTATGCATGTGTGTGTACGGGTTTGTATGTTAATGTATGTTTTTGTACGTTAATGTACGGGTTTGTATGTAAATGTACGTGTTTTTACGTGTTTGTACGTGTATGTACGTGTTTGTACGTGTATGTACGTATTTGTACGTATATATACGTGTTCGTATGTATGTGTACGTGTTTGTAAATGTATGTACGAGGATGTTCGTGTTTGTACGTGTAGTGTTTGTACGTGTATGTACGTGTTTGAAAGTGTTTGTACGTGTGTACGTTTTTCTTCGCGTTTGTACGTATATGTACGTGTTTGTACGTGTATGTACCTGTTTGTACGTGTATGTACGCGTTTGTACGTGTATGTACGTGTTCAACAGTGTTTGTACGAGTGTGTACGTGTTTGTTCGCGTTTGTACATGTATGTACGTGTTTGTACTCGTTTGTAAGTGCTTGTACGTTTGTGTACGTGTTTGTTCGTGCTTGTACGTACTTGTACGTAATTGTACGCGTTTGTACGTGCTTGTGCGTGTGTGTACGTGTGTGTACGTGTGTACGTGTATGTACGCGTTTATACGTTAATCTACGTGTTTGTACATGTTTGTTCGTTATTGAATGTGTTTGTACGTGTATGTGCGTGTATGTATGTGAGTGCACGGGTTTCTACGTTAATGTGTGTTTGTACGTTAATGTATGTGTTTGTACGTTAATGTACGAGTTTGTATGGTAATGTGCGTGTCTGTACGTTAATGTACGTGTTTGTACGAGTATGTATATGTATCTACGTGTTCGTAAGTTTTTGGTCGTTCGTGTACCTATTTGTACGTGTTTGTGCGTGTATGTATGTTTTTGCTTGTGTTTGCACGTATTTTTACGTTTTTGCCCGTGTTTGTACGTGATCGTGTTTGTATGTATGTGCGTACGTGTGTGTACATGTTTGTATGCGCATGTTCGTGTATGTGCGTGTGTGTACGTGTGTGTACATGTTTGTATGCGCATGTTCGTGTATGTGCGTGTGTGTACATGTTTGTACGTGCCTGTACGTGTATGTACGTGTCTGTACGTGTGTGCGCACCTGGTTAATGACGACTAGTTAAATTAGTCATCAATCACGTACAGCGTTGTGAATAAGGAAATAGTTTTCTATCTAAAATGGTCAAGTAATTGAGAATACTGGCACTAGTTACCACTTACAGAGGAAGTAACTGATAAATGGTCTATCAGTTAGAGTGCAAGTAACCAACAAATTGTCTGACCATTTATCTGTAGAACACCCTGTAATAGCTTGCATTGATCTGCAACAACTGTTGTATTTTTGTTGAACAAGCATTAGTAATGATTATTGTTAATAACTAGCAATGAAATTAGGGTTCGTAAAATATAGGATTGCAAAAGTTTCCAGTTACATACCCAGTAAGTGGTAATTGGTCGGGTCATTACCAGTTACTTGGCAGGTAACTTGACACTGGCCGGATCAGTTTTCAGTTGGTGTGTAAGTAACTGCAGACATTTGCAGCCCTGACTATCGTTAACGAATTGGTGCCTACTAGTGTTGAAAATTACAATATACTAACCGTAGTAAAAAAAATGAAAGTAAATAGGAATACCTGCAAATAACTGGAAATAACTAAGAATAACTAGGAGCAACTGTTATAAAATTTTCAGTTTGAGACAGAAATACCAGATATTTTAAGCTGCTCCTGGTTATTTTTAGTTATTTTTAGTTATTTCCAGTTTGATTGAATTATTTAGTTTTGATCTCACGCAAGATCTCGTATACTTTTCAGTTAGGTCTGGAGCGATGCCGTTAGTATACAAAGGTTTATACAGAATTTGTGTATTCACAAATTGAGTTACTTATTCCATATTACAGACGAAATCAGGTATACGAGGCTCAGGGTCAGTTCACTAAATAATGACAGTTTTTCTAATCAATAGGTAGTGTCGTTCTATGGCGTATGCTGCATATGGTTAAGATTGACGGCATAACATGTCTTACCAATTGCTACACAATTTGCAAGTCGCCGTAAAAACAATTGATGCTTTATTTATGTCTTAAAACATTATGACAAACTACCTTTAACGAACCGACAGTTACTTTGTATTTAACATCTTTTTTTTATCATACTGATAAATTATTTTGACATATCTTTTACAATTGCATCATACAGATTTAAATAATATAGATTTTTATAACTCAAGAATTATTGATTTTACTTTTATCTTAAAGTATTATTGCAATCTTATTGCTTGTTTTCCTAATCTAGACGTAAATCTAACGTAATCTGAAAAGTTTTGAATCGTGCCCCAATACAATTTCAAACCATGATATATAATCATATCCATACAGATTATTCACATAGTTTTTATAATAAGAATCATATTTGTATGCAATGTAAGTCTAAACGTTAAAAGTAAGGTAATACACATATTATTATACTATTTTTTATGTTAAAGGCTAGTTTTAGACAAGGTTTTAGACATTTTTTACTGATCGAAAGTAGCGAAAAAAGCAATTTCGTTTATTTTTAATAAAAATGTATACCAGAATTGCATTTACTTGTAAATATCTATTCATTTTAACGAATGAGAAATGGAAGCGTGTAAATTTGTTGATATTCAAAAAACAAGTCAAAAAAATAGATGAAAACTGAATACCTTTCTTAGCCATATTCGATCGGTAAAGTTAGTCGAAAGCTGATCCTTAATTGGTAAGTGACACCATGAAATACAATGCGAATTGAATAAAGTAGCCAAAATAAGAACTACTAACCCCGGGCAAGATGCTTGGGGACTTATGGCTCCACTAAATTTATTGAATATGATAAAGTTCTAGTGTTCGAATACGTATTCTGTCCATTATGTCTACTCTTGTGGTAGGCCTTTCCTCAAAAACAGTATTTTTCAAGTACCCCCATAAGTAAAAATCTGGTGATGTAAGATCGGGTGAGCAAGCAAGCCATTCAACCGATCCACCTCGACCAATCCATCTGTTATCATACTGCTCATTCAAAATAAGTCCTAACGATTCGAGCGAAATGTGATGCTGCGCCGTCCTACTGGAGCCATATTGTTCGTCGCGTTTTTAAGTCAACATCTTTCATCAATACAGGTAGTTCATCTCTTATTAGCGTAAAGTACGTGTGTTGATTAACATTTTCTTCGAAAAAATAAGAGCCAATCAAATATCTATTAATAATCCCACACCATACCATAATACTCCAACGTCTTTGATGGTTTACAGTTCTGATCCAATGAGAATTAGCATCGGACCAGTAATGACAATTATGTCTATTCAATTCCCCATCATTTTGAAATTTTGCCTTATCAGAAAAAAAGAACAAATTAAAAAAAGTCTGGGTCTGGATCACTTTCTATAATTTGTAAAGCCCATTGGCAAAACACAATACGCTCTTGAAAATGAGCAAGCTGTAGCTCTTGGAACAGGGTAATATGATACGCACGATATCTAAGCACCTTCATAATTCTTAAAAATGTACTTTTCGGAATACCAATTGCCCTTTCGACTCGACAAGCGCTTATCTGTAGGTCAAGATGAATAATTGCCACATTGAGAGAAAATTCATGCCAATAGAGCATGTAGTCCACGTATCCAAAGTAAGTAAGTAATATCCTATGCTTTAATAACAGCGCCATCTACTCTTACGAGGTTTGTGCTATCCAAAAATTGTTTGTTTACATGCTTTAGTAGCTCCCCACTCTAATATCCTTCGATAGCTAGCGCTGTATCCTCTTATGGGACGTGAAGGAAGTAAACGTGGCTTGTCCACTATTCTTTCTTTACTGCTAACTATGGCATTCTTCTATTGCTCAAGTCGCCTCCTCTCTTGGGTGGCGACGCGAGCAAACACGGCTGGTCTATATCCAAAATCATGTTGCAAATTTCGTTAACCTATTTTCGTAGCGTGAATCTTTTATTTCTTTTCTTTTTTTATGAAGGGAGATACGTTATAAATATAACCTGTTAAACTTTTTAACATTAAATAATTAATTTTTAACTTAAAATTTAATTATTTTGAACCGCTGGGGGGCAGATGAGCATGTACGATTTTACGCCAAAGATATTTTGAAGTAACGTTGGTCTAGTGCGTAACGTTCACGCTTTTCCTTTTGAGTAGGCGAGTTCAACTCTCGGCTAGGGTCTTTTTTTTTAATTTTTTTTTAATTATTTTAATAGTTTTTATTGCTTTTTTTTATTTATATTTTTTTTATTTTCTATTTTTTTATTAATTTTAAAATCTATTTTTTCACAAGTTACTTAAAATATGCTCGTTTTTTTTATTAATATTTTTAAATAAATTATTTCATATAGAAAATAATTTAAAATATTAATAAATAAATAATAGTAATATTTACAATACTATAGTTCAATTTTGTCTTTATAAACATATTTCAATATACAATATATATTATAACATAAATAATAATAACTCAGTTTTATTTATTTATTGTAATTTATTGTAAATTTTATAAACTAAATTATAAATAAATTAAACTATACTATTCTAAAATGAACATCACTATTATTTATTTATCAATATTTGTAATTACTACCTATAAAGAATAATTTATTTTTAGCGGTTTAAAATAATTAAATTTTAAGTTAAAAATTAATTATTTAAAGTTAAAAAGTTTAACAGGTTATATTTATAACGTATCTCCCTTCATAAAAAAAGAAAAGAAATAAAAGATTCACGCTACGAAAATACGTTAAAGAAATTTGCAACATAATTTTGGGTATAGACCAGCCGTGTTTGCTCGCGTCGCCATCCAAAAGAGGAGGCGACTCAAGCAAACAAAGGATATGAGAGTGGGAAGTCATCGAAGTATACCACGCGAGTCATCAGTGAATGCCGTTCATGCTTTAGTTACTCTCCATACCATACGGTGGGTAAACGCGAGATCTGTTTTATCGACGGCAGTTACGGCGGCGGTAGGTGGAGGAGTATCTATGCAGTGGAATCCCCAAACTACATAGATAGGATAGTGATAGAGATTTTTACTATGCAAAGCATAACTTCTTTACATAGTAAAGAGAGAGAGAGGAGTCTGCGTAGTGGAATCCCCCTATTACTCAGATTGAAGGAAAGGAATACAGGTACAGAGTACTCTTACAGTGCAGAGCATAACTTCTCTACACAGCGAGAGCGGAGAGAGAACTGGGGCTGAGCCGGCTGCCGTGTGGTTATACATGCTATGGAGCTCGCTGTTCCCATTGCGGGAGTAGCGCCTCGTAGCGGCTGAGCACGGGTACTAAGCTTCAAGCGCGATGCTTGAATTTGCATCGTCGCACACCCCCCTGTTTTGGAGAGTGAAGATTGCGCAACGATTTTAGAATTAACCTAACATAGTTTAGTAACCTCAATCATAAAGAGAAATAAAAAAAAATGTTTAACTTAGATCTAAGAATCAAAAATAATGCAAAAGAAAAAAATTAAATACTATGGTTAAGCTTACTTGTACATTAAAATAATCTAATCTAAAAAAAGGAATATTCCGCGGAACGATGTATAAGATATTTACAAATATAAATGAAAAGAATAATCTCACTAACACGTCGTTTGTCTACCAACTTTACTATGGCTCCAGTGGTTTTGTCCGGGTGTAACGTATAACGGAAACCGTTGGTGAAAGTCCGGCATCTTCGTATCCCTAGTGGGTACCTAACCACAACTCTGTCTACCAGGGTAGCGGTGATTAATTGTCTCCCTTTGAGATCCATGGGCACTGGTGTTGGTGCCGGTACTGGTGCTTGTGCTGGTGTCGCCGGTGTTGATGCCTGCGTTGGTGGTGGCGTAGGTGTTGACTCCTTCGGTGTTGATGGTTGCTGGTCGGTTGGACGGGGGGCGAGCGTTGATGTTTTTGGTGGCGCGATCGTAGCATTGGCCATTAGCTCGGCGTGCCGGCGTCGGACCTCCTCGACCAACCGTCGAAGTTCGGCAGATGGAGTAACGCTGCTTACGACCACCGGTTTGTTATGCGGCTTTTTGTTGTTCGACGGCTCTTTGTTGGTTAAAGCCTGGTTTTCCATCTTGAGCGTGTGATGCGCACTGAGCGAGTGTGCTGCTCCTTATATACACGGGCTGGTTGGTTTAGCGGAGGGGGTATTGGTCCCCTTATTTTTTTTGTATTCATACGGAGCGGTGGCGCATGGGGCGCGTTAATTTACTGGTTTTAAATCTTTTATGTGCACGTAGCGAGTGATCAGGCCGTCATGTGCTTTAAGATCGAAGATTACCGGTGATGTGATTTTTATTATTTTAAACGGACCCACGTATTTTTCCGATAGTTTCGCGGCTTTATCGGCAGCTTTATTTGACAGCATAAAGTGTCTTTTTAAAACAGAATCATTTAAGCTCAGCTTCCAGTTCCTTCTACGGAGATTATAATAACGGCTTTGTTTGTTGAGACTCTGAGCGAGATTGTTTTTCGCGAGTTCTAGCGCATCTTTTAATTCATTAATCTCGTTCAGGGTGTTATTCTTTTCGTGGTTCCAGTTTATTGCCCCGGGGGCTATGAATTCCCTACTGATATTAAAGTAGGCGGGAGTGAAGCCTGTGGATTCGCTGCGGGCCGTATTATAGGCGAAAGCTATTTCGGCTAGCTTTTTGTCCCAGTCATTGTGTCGATTGCCGATGTATTGCCGTATCATAGTTTTAATGACGCTATTTGCACGTTCGACAGGGTTGCATTGCGGCGTATAATTCGGAGTAAAACGGGGTTTAATACCGCATTGATTTAAAAAGGTGGCCGTTTCGTGGCTTTTAAATTGAACGCCGTTATTGCTAACGACCGTGGCGGGGCAACCGTGTCGAAAAATGACTTGCTCTTTTAGGGCTTTTATCACCGTTTTGGCCGTGGCTCTACGTAAAGGGCGAAGTTCAACCCGTTTCGAAAAACGGTCTTGCATTACGAGCAAGAGAGTATTTTGGTCCTTAGACCTAGGTAACGGACCTACTAAGTCAATCGAGACCATTTCCCATCGTGCGTTTACTGGCGTGGCATGCATTAAGCCGGGTGGCTTTTTCTGCAACACTTCGTGCTTTTGGCAACTCTGGCATTTTTTTACATATGACGCGCCATCCGTTAGCATTCTAGGCCAATAATAACGTTGAGCAAGACGAGCAAGCGTCTTAAAAATGCCTAGGTGACCGGCGGTGACGTCGTCGTGTACTTTGTGCAGTACTCTTTCTCTTAGATACGAAGGTACGCACATTTTCCATTCCGGTCCCGTGTCTAGATAATTTAAGTTGAGATCGTGAATACGGTGGTGAAAGAGATAACCGTCTTTTATGCAAAAATCCGGGTGATTTTGCGGGTTTTGCCGGACTTTTAACAAAAGGTCGTCATACCACGTGCATGCGTTTTGTATAGGAGCGGTTGCACATGTGTCGGCCGGTTGTCTGGACAGGAGGTCGGCGATTGTATTCTCCGCGCCACGCCTATATTGGAGCTCGTAGTCCCATTGGCCTAATTCTAATGCCCAACGGGCTAGACGACTGGAGGGGTTATTTATTTTATCTAACCATTTCAACGACTGGTGGTCGATGATAACGATAAAATGATACCCTTCTAGATAGTCCCGCATCTTCCAAATTCCCCATGTAATTGCGAGGCATTCTAATTCCGTTATCGTGTAGTTACGTTCCGCTTCAGTTAAAGAACGGCTAGCATAGGCTATTACGTGTTCTTTATTCTCGATCTCCTGGGTGAGCACGGCTCCGAGTCCTTCGAGACTTGCGTCGGTTTGTAAAGAGAAGGTTTTAGTCCAATCAGGACAAGTGAGAATCAGCGCGGAAGTTAGTTGGTCTTTGATATGATCGAAAGCTTTTTGTTGGGCATCACCCCACTTCCATTTGACTTGTTTACGTAGTAGCAAGTTTAATGGTGTGGCTATACGAGAAGTGTCTTTTACGAACCGACGGTACCATGATAGTAAACCTAAAAATCGGCGTAATTCTTTTACATTTTTAGGCGGTGATAGATCGGTTAAAGGAGTGATTTTATCTGGATCGGTATGTAAACCACATTCATTTATCACGTGACCGAGATATTTAAGACTTTTACGGGCGAAAACGCATTTGTCAGGATTCGGCCATAAATTTGCTTGACGTAGTCTGGAAAACACGGCATTTAGGTGTTGCAGATGTTCGTCTAGAGAAGAAGAAATGACTATGATGTCATCTAGATACGCGAACGCGTTAGGTGCCAACTCTGGGGTGACTACGCGATCTAATAATCGCTGAAAAGTTGCGGTTGCCGAGTGCAGGCCAAAAGGCATAACTGTAAATTCGAAAAGGCCTTTGCCGGCCACCGTAAATACAGTGGTGGCGCAACTTTGAGGTGTTAACGGTACTTGCCGATATTCGTTTTTAAGGTCTATCGTTGACAAATATTTAGCGTTGCGTAATCGGTCTAGAATCACGTTAATTTGCGGCAGAGGATATGCATCCTTTTTACTAACTGAGTTTAATCTGCGGAAATCGATACAAAAACGCAGTTTTCCGTCCTTATGACGCCTTCTGCGAGCATCTTATCGACCTCTTGATTTATGATCGCTTGGGTGGCGGGATTTCGCGGTCGATATCGCTGTTTAATCGGCGTAGGATTCAGCAGCTTGATTTCGTGTTCGATTAGTGGAGTTCGACCGCCGACGTCATGAAATTTAGCTAATTCTACTTCTAGAAATTCTTTTAACCGTGCTTCTTCGTCTGGAGAAAGAGAGTGTAAACCGGCTGTCGGGTTTGTAAAGCACATTTGTCCGCATCGCATACCAGCAGGGCCACGAGCAGGTTTTATTACTTGTCCTTGTAGCGAGATTTTAATCCCGAGTTTATTTAGCAGGTCCATTCCGAGCAAAAAGTCAAAACATAAGTTACTTAATATCGAAAAACTATGTCTGAGGCGGCGGTTTTTATGAAGAAAAGACCCGAAAATGGATTGATTTGAATAAGTTTTGGATCCGTTAGCCAAACCAATGATCTGGTGTTCTTCTTTACTGGTCCAACCGGATTGTAAACAGTGGTTAATGACTTCTGGCCTCGCGAAAGAAGTTATTGATCCCGGATCTATTAAGGCTTCCAGCGTTTTTTTACCTACCCGAAAGTGGATGAAGCAGCGGTTTTCCTCAACTTGGTGTGAATGACGGGATGCTGGGGTCGGTCGGTCGCCTAATTCCGGCCGATCCGCCTTGAGTTTTCCGCCCCCTCGCAGCGACAGTTTTTAGTCATTATACCGTCCTTACCGCAAAACGAACAGAAGATTTTTCCGGTATTCCTACAATGAAACCGATCGTGATCCTTACCTTTACACTTCCAGCAGTTTAATGAGCGCGAGTACTCTTGGGTGTTAAATGCCGCGGTATTTAAGCGCTCTAGTCTAACAAGTGGCCACGTGTCCTTCATTTGGGTTTTAACTTCCTCGATTTCTTCGACGCGTTGGATTAGCTGTTCGATGGATGTGAAATCTGATCTGCGTATGTGGAGGCGTAACATAGGTCGCATATTGCTGTAGATATTTTCTAGTTGTTGTTCTGCCGTTATATTACCGCGTCGTCGCATTAGAGTGGCAAGAGAAGTTACATATTTACGGATGTCCTCGTTTTCGCCTTGTTTCCGGTCTATTATTAAACGATCAAGGTTTCGAAGTTCACTGGGTGATAAGTAATAATCTTTTAAGCGGGTGATTAACTGTTGAAAAGAGTCGATTTGAGCAGAACAATTTCGAAACCATAATTGTGCGTCGCCGCGCAGTAATTCCGGAAAGCCTTGTAAGAATTTTGCGTCGGATATTTCATACGCGGTTTTTAAATCTTGAATTCTTTCTAAGAAGGAGTATAAATCTCAACCCTCGAAGTGGCAATTCCATTTTCGCATTTGATCTATGGTGCGAGCGGTGTCGTTCGGAAAATGAACGATGACTTGCGGGTTGGCGAATGAGTTTCCGTCGCGATGTGTTGGTGTATTCGCATTCATCGTAGATGCGTCGGTAAGTCTCGTGTTGATAGCACCGGTTGCTTGAGCGAGCCATAATTGATCTCGTGTCTTATCGTTTTCTTCATTATAATCGGGCGGATCTTCGGGCATGGTTGCAAATAAATCCGGATGATTTTTGACATATTTTAAGAATAAAGCACGTTGCTCTACGATAGTACCGGCCGTGCTTATCCGAGCTTTTCTTAAATTTTCTACGAGTTCGCTAGGGGTTAACGCATAAACCCATTGCTTGTGCATTTTGATTTGTTAAAGTAAGTACGCGGGGTAAAAACAAGAAAATACTTATTTACCTGTTTTACAGAGATTTATAGCAACAGACGAGGTTTTCGAGCTCCATGCAACTTAAGTTGCAGAATTTATAAATTTACTCGGTAAAAACAAAAATAATAAAAAAAAGAAAAATTTTGATATTAGTTAATTTAGTACCGGTCCTTATTCAAAGGGCGCCATGTAACGTTTGGTTACAATGGCGGACGGACAGGGTAAAAGAAATTAAGCGCGGTTTATGAATCGAGTCCCTGTTCGCGGCGACATGTAACGTTTGGCTTTTCTGGCGAGCTGCGGTTGCATCAGACTTTTGTGAGGATGATCTGCGGCGGTGGATAAAAGCCAAAGTTCAAACTTATAAACTAGTTAAATTAATTAAAGTAAAGAAATTTTTGATAATGAAAAGAAATAAAAAAAAATAATAAACATAATTCAAGAATTTAACTCTGTGAAAAAGAATAATAATTTATATTAAAATTGAAATTTAAAAGTTTAAATAAAATAAATAAACTTAATATTAGAGGTATAAACGGCGGGTCGGAATTACAGGAAGGGTTTTTGCGGAACTAGGTAAATAAGTATATTTGACGACATGGTTTAATTTAAATGTATCTTTTGTCCATTTATTAATAATAAATCAAAGAGTGTTTATAACGACGGTATCAAAAATATAACAAAAATGCAAAACATAAAAATCTATTCTTTAATCTGATTAAACTAAATTAAATAATTTCTTTTGGCTGGCGGTAATAAAGAAAATTAAATTATGGTTCCTTGCTTTCACCGGTACGTGGCGTGGTGTTTAGCGACCGTCTGTAAAAAAATAAAGAACAGAAAGAAAACGACCTTAATATCTACAACGCTATTATAATTAACAATTATCTACGGTGGGTAAACGCGAGATCTGTTCTATCGACGGCAGTTACGGCGGCGGTAGGTGGAGGAGTATCTATGCAGTGGAATCCCCCAACTACATAGATAGGATAGTGATAGAGATTTTTACTATGCAAAGCATAACTTCTTTACATAGTTAAGAGAGAGAGAGAGGAGTCTGCGTAGTGGAATCCCCCTACTACTCAGATTGAAGGAAAGGAATACAGGTACAGAGTACTCTTACAGTGCAGAGCATAACTTCTCTACACAGCGAGAGTGGAGAGAGGACTGGGGCTGGGCCGGCTGCCGTATGGTTATATATGCTATGGAGCTCGCTGTTCCCATTGCGGGAGTAGCGCCTCGTAGCGGCTGAGCACGGGTACTAAGCTTTAAGCGCAATGCTTGAATTTGCATTGTCGCAGACTATCTTTTCTCTCTTCATATTCCCTCTTAAAACTTAACAGAATGAAAATGTTAACTACCTTACCGCATACTTAAACGCTGCATACACATGCACACTAGGACCACGCCATTAAAACCCAGGGTACTAATCCACCTGGTTGTTGATTCTTTGTTCCCGGTGCTGATGCTTAAGCCTGTCAACTAGTAACACGTAAAACCGTGTTTTGGAGATTATGCCCAGATGGGGACACTCACTAACACAGACCAAGGCACACATACACACATGGTTGCACTCACGTCACTTACGAGTCACGACGAAAGCCTCAAGCAGACGATTCTCATAATCGAACGTCCAGGAGGTGGCGAAGTGACGTCGATTGCATAAAATATATACGAACACGTGCTAGTGCAAACATGCTATTGTGGCGCTCGCGTAGAGTTAGTTAAAAGGTAGAAAGAGAAAGAGATAGATAGAAATATACTGATATAATAATTAAAGTCGATAAAGTAGGATAGACGCGTATGGTAAAAAGATAGCACATGTATAAAAAACTTAATTGTGATAAAAAGAGATGAAAGATTACTTGATAGAAATTGTAATGAGTCATATTATAGGAGGCGCGCAAAGACTAACGATATTCAAACATAATTTAAATAATAACTTCTGTTTGCTTGTCGTAAATATCTTTTTGTATATTTTTATAGATGGCGTTACAGTACAAATAAATAAATTGACATTGTAATTGTACGAAATAATTAAAAATGAAAATCATTAATAGAATAAAGATTTAAGCGAATCTAAAATAACGAATAACTAGAAATTATTGTTTATATTACTCATTAATGTTTGTCTATATTATTTGATAAAAATCAAATTCTTATTGTGATGAGAAAAATAGTTAATTAGTCATAGAGAAAATAAGATAAACTGTAATCAAATTAAGCGCGCAGATGGCGTAACAGGTAAAGTGAAAAAATACTGCACTAGTAACAGGAAATAACATGTAACTTGACTAGCGAATAGCAAACTACACCAGAATAAGGTAATGGAAAGAACTTTACTTGATTAGCGGGTCGCAAAATAGAAAAAGATAGTAGATAAGAAATAATAAGAGTACTAAAGACAGCAATAGAGAAGAAGAAGCAACTGATGCTCAGCGTTCGCTTCCTTCTTCTTCGTGCCTCATTGTCTTTCTAATCATAGTGATTTTTTCCCATAAATAAAAGTTAATTTTTTTTATTATTTTTCATTAAAGTGCAGTTTTAATTATTTATAATTTAAAAATAATAGTTAATAATTAATCCTATAAACTTTCCTTTTGAAGTTCTCTTTTACCTAACTTTTATGTCTTTTTGATTTTATAAAATTCTCAAGTTATTATCAACTTATTGTTATTATTCTAGAGTGATATCTTTCTTTTATCGGTCGAAATTCTTACCTTGTGAGAAATTAATAAGTGATAGTTCATTTAATAAATTCTTTGGAAACTATTTTCCTTATATAAATTTTTCTTGATTTATAACATTTTATTGGTTAAATTTGTAAAGATAAATAAGTTAAATAATTAAAATATAGAATCATTAAAATTAAAAGTTATTTAATTTCTGGATACATAGGAAACCTATATAACAAATTATTACGAAGTATCTGACCTCACTTTTATGAAACGCCTATTGAAGGTCAGAGAGAGAAATAATAAGAGGATATTCGACACTAGCGCCACCAACGGAAAGATTGCATAATCTGGGATACGCACTGCCATTCGAGCCCCCACCCTCACATAACCTAAAATATATATTGAGCACGTGTCACATCCGTGGCCCACTGATTACGATATTGAGAAAATTTTAGATTGTTATTATTGCTTAATATTTTAAAATTAAGAAATTTCTTACATCTTTTAACATAAAACTCAATTTAATAAATTTTCTTTCTTTAATTTAACATATGATCATACTAAGGATTGGCTTATCCGAGAAAAATCTCGGATAAGCCAATCCGAGCCAATACGTATACTTTGAATTTAAATTCTTTTAATCAAATTATTTAGAGTTGTTTATTGAATTCTAACATATATTTCTATATTTTTATTAACTTGTTTCTTGAATTGAATTTATACTTGGTTGATATATTATAAGTAGAGTATTTCATTCTCTTGTTAAACCATTATTATTATTTTTGTAGGCTGGTAAATCTCAGAATTTGGGAATTATAAGCCATATAAAAACCACCCTTACAACTGGCGCCCAACTCAAAGGCCAAGTAACAGCAGAAAAATACTGAAATTGGTGGTGCAAAGTCCAAAAAGTGAGGTTAAAAATAAGATAGAATTGGTTAGGTGTAAAAGAGAGAGAGCACATATATATCTAAAGAAAAAAAAAATATATATATATATATAATACATTAAATAGAAAAGAGCATACATATATATATATATATATATATATATATATATATATATATATACATATATATACATATTACGTATTTAAAAGAATATAAAATATATATTTATATATATTTGTATAGCAAGAATTGGAAATATCCTTCTTTTATATATTGGGTGGGCCCTCCTACCTTAAACAAAACTGATTTTTACGATCGTATTTAACCTGTCGAGTGCCAAAATTATATATATGAGGATATCTCTACAATTTTTAATCTTTTTATGATGTTTTTGAAAATTCATTTTACAGGCGTTACTGGGTTACCCAATGATGCACACTATTTAAACTAGGTTCATACCTTTTGTACAATCTGGAAACTCTATTTTTTATGTATCCAGTGAATGTGCCACCAACGGTATAGTAGATATTTCTATAAAACGTAAATTTTTATATGGATAAAATTGCGGAAATTTTATCCATGTAAAAATTTACGTTTTATAGAAATATCTACTGTACCGTTGATGGCACATTCACTGAATACATAAAAAATAGAGTTTCCAGATTGTACAAAAGGTATGAACCTAGTTTAAATAGTGTGCATCATTGGGTAACCCAGTAATAGCTGTAAAATGACATATCACAGAAAGATTAAAAATTGTAGAGATATCCTCATATACCTATTTTACATTTGCGGTAGCGATTTTTGCGGATTTTACAATTTTCAGGAAGATATTTTTCTTAAATATTATGAAAATAAAAAACAAAATTCAAGAAGAAAAATAATTTAATTACTTAAGAAAAAAATAATTTGATTATTCAAGAAAAATAATATTATTACACAAGAAAAATAAAACTCAAGACAAACAATTACTCACGATTGTTACTAAATTTTTCTTAATTTTTAATTATTATTGAAATTTTTTTTTTCCTTTTTCGCGAAATTAAAGTACTAGGAATCACATCAAGAGATTCAAGAAGACTAGAATTTTTTTTTCTCTCGCATTTAAATATTCTTATTTAACATTTTTTTTTTATCTACAAGAAGGAATTAAATAATATTTTTTTTATTTTACTCAAGAAGATTTGCAAACAGCGAAGAAAAATAAATTAAAAATAACTCTTATAAAACAATCAAGTAGAATTGCGTTTAGCGAAAGAAATAAAAAGACTCAAGATAAATTAAAATATAACTTACTCAAGAAACTCCAAGAAGAATTAAAGTAAAAATACAATTTCGCAAATAAAAATTTGCACAAATTTTTTTCCCTTCTAGGTAAAATAAAAGTAAAAATAAAAGACGGTAATCTCCAGAGTAACATAATTTATATACATATATATATATATTTATTTATACACATCTATTTATACTGGCACTCGACAGCGATATTAGCGTAGAGACCCCTTTTTACATCTCCAAACTTAAAATAAGTAACGTTTTACTTATTTTACCCTATTGTGGAACTTCTATTGCATAAGTGTGCTTTCGTCAGCGCGGTTTACGTTTGCGAAAATTTTTCTTTTCTTTTTGGCGCTTAAATAGTGATAGCTGCCCTTATTTGAACTCAGAAGTAGATTTTGTCGCGGTAGAGATTTTTATTAAACCGTCAAAGTATTGTAAAGAAGATTTTCGTACTTGTTGGAGAGACCGTAGATCGTTGCAAGGCAACTAGCGGATCAAGATGTCGGACCACAAGACAAAGATGGATAAACTGAAAAAAAACAAAGAGATTAAAGAGTTGGCAAGAACTATTAAGTGGCTAGATCCACAAGAAGT
The DNA here is from genome assembly GCA_017163975.1 of Anastatus disparis. Lineage (NCBI taxonomy): Eukaryota > Metazoa > Arthropoda > Insecta > Hymenoptera > Eupelmidae > Anastatus > Anastatus disparis. The sequence continues at coordinate 545,054 of JAFFSR010000315.1, read as the reverse complement.
TCGAAAGAAATTAAAAAAAAGAAACCTAAATTCGCAAGGCCCAGTGTTAGCAATACGAGATAGGTTATTACAAGCATATATCATGGATACAGAACCAGATAAGGATGTTGTGTGGTATCCAACCGATGAGATAGCAGACGAGATGGATCGAGTATCAACGGAAACTAGAGACCAACAGGAAGCACCAGAGATTATAGTGACAGAAACTGATACCACCGATAAGGATACGGATGTAGAAAAGGATAAAATACCACCCTCTATCCAAGACACTCCAAAATCACGAATGACGACGATAGTAACTAGAACTAATCCTTTTACAATTCAACCAATAGAACAGCGAAGTTTGTTGCCAGAGATAGCAGGATTGCCTATCTGCAATAATATGGTATTACCACCTCTAAGACCACAACGGAAGAGGATATCCGTACTTCTTTCTCCGGAAATCGAAGAAATACTAAAAACAAAATCAGAACGCCGAGATGGTGAAGAAGTGCAAATAATCCAAAATTTACATCTAGTAAAACCTTCACTAGGTTCAGAACCAATAATTATAGCATCTCCAGACTCTACCGTAGCGGTAATGGAAAGAGGAGTAGAAGAAACTACAAGTATAATCAATAATCTAGGAAATGTGAGAATAACTGAAATAAATGACTCCAAAGATATTCTGAGTAGTTCTAATAGTGGAAGTAGTACCTCTAAAGCCTCCAGCAGCAATGATGAAATGGGAAATAACCAAATTGTCAACCAGACTTATCAAAATCTTATTCAAACTCTGACAGAAGGAAGAAAACCGAAAGAAATGCAACAGAGTACAACTTTACGTACAAATCCATACTTAGAGGAATCAAATAATCAAATTCTGAGGCAACGCTCTACACCGAAGGTGAGCAAACTAACCAGAATCGAAAAATTAAATTTCTCCAGAGTTAATGATCAGTCGTCAAGAGTTAATGATGAAAGAAGTAATAAGAAGAATATACCCACAGAAGAAAATAGAAGAAAATCGAAGAAAAAAAAGCGATGAGGATAACCATAGTAGTAATAGTGAGGAAGTGTTACCTAGTCAAAGGTCAAAAAGTCACCACAGAAGATCTAAGAGGAGGCGAAAGTCCAAAAAGGTAACAAGGGTTATGAAAGCCCTACGAACTTGGAACCTGCAATTCTCTGGTGATTGTAAAGAAGGACCAAAGCACTTTCTAACACAATTAGACGATTTTAAAAAGAGCAATCACTACAGAGGGAAAGACATCATCAAAGCCCTATCTGGAGTGCTGACTGGCGCAGCAAACGTTTGGTACCTCACCAGAAAAGAGGAAATATCATCCTGGTCACACTTTAAAAAAGCTTTCCGGCATCAATTCATTGGTGAATTATACAGGGAAGATCTGATAGATGGATTGAGACAGAGAACTCAAGCTAAGGGTGAGAGGATATCCAATTATTTATCGTGTCTCAGATACATCATTAAACACTTTAGATCTCCTCCAACATCGATAGAATTAGTGGATATGGTATTCAAAAATTTGTTACCAGAATATAGAAGAGCGATGGTAGATAAAGAAATCAATTCGTTGGATGATATTGAAAGGTATGGTCGACGCTGGGAACGTCAAAAGGATTTAGACAGCCGATACGTACCACCACCTCCAAAAGATAAGATGAGATTGCCAACAGCTGGTTATGCTGGTAGTAATATTAAAGTTAGAATAGCAGCAGTCCGAGAAGTATCATCCGAAGATAGTGAGACCCAAAATAGCGGAAAAAGCGATAAAAGAAGAAGGAATAAAAGAAACAAAAAGAGTGATCAGAAGGAGGTAGCGGCAACTAGTAAGAAAGAGGAAAATGAAATTATAGCGGCGGTTGTAGACGTCAAGAAAGAAAGAGAAGAAGAAAATAAAAACGATAATCACGAGACAACAGGAAAAACAAACGAGAATCATGGAAAACAAGCACCACAGAATAATGATTACGATAGGAGAAATTACGGATATCAAGGCAGAGTTAGATGGAATCCACCCAGAAATGGCGGTTATAACGGATCCCAGGGTTCAAGATATCGACCACAATCTGGGCAAAATGCATCTAATTACGATGGATCTAATAGTTGTTACCACTGCCGTCAGGATGGACATAGAATGCACGAATGTCCAACAATCACCTGCTATTGTTGTAAGGCACTTGGACATAGTGCTGATTATTGTCCTAGTAGACCTAGTAGAAACAACTAGAGTCAGATCTATTGTCAAGTCTGTAATGCCCTAAACGTAACATTTTAAACTTGTGTAACTTGTGCCTAATTACGACAAACCTGGGAAAACGGATCAGCAGGCGGACTGCCTCGTCCCACACCCTTCTCATGAGCCACCCAGGGACGTCAATCAATGATAACAACCTACCAGAGATAAGAGAGGTATTAACTAAAAATGATAAAGAATTGAAGAATATTAAAAATATGATAGAAAATGAAGATAATGTAGTAAATAAAATAGATAATGAAGATGAAGAAGATAGAAGAATAATAACGGATTTGTTAATAATTGATAGAAATGATGAAGAGTTATTTAGGAAAGCGGAAAGGGAAGCTAGAAAGATAAACCCTTACCGAACCTATAATAAAAGACTCGCTCAGAAGGGGAATTTCATAAACGAGGAAATTCCATGGTGGGCGAATCAAGGAAGTTTATCAACGGAAGATTACTCAGCGCAGAAAATTAATGAACTTCGATTTAAAGCACTGGGGAATCCCAGCACCCACGCTTATGGTGATGGCTGGTCAACAACCTCAGATGAGGAAGAAACTGAAATGAATCAGGATTTCAAGCGTGTAATACAGAAAATAGTAGGAGACTTGAAAAGTGAAATGATGGAGGCAACGAAAGTACTTATCACCGAGACAGAGGCTATAGTAAAACCGGTTGATCTTGTTAATGGTCCTGGTTTTGCCGAAAACATCGACAATTCAACAAAGCTGGACAGCTTCGCAAAAATTGTCGATGAATTTGCAAAACAAGGGGCGGGGGAGAGGCTGTGCCAAGCACATCAAATTTTTCGTCACCTATGGAAGAAGAGAAGAAGAAAATATTTTTTGCTTGTACACTCATTTAAACCGTAACAGGAAAAATATCGAAGGTAGTAGGAGTACTTCAGCTTAGTTTGGATATAGATGGCGTAGTTGACTTATTACCAGTAGAAGCTATTGATAACTTGGATCAAGATATAGTGTTGGGAGTGGATTTCTGCCAAAAATTCGACTGCGATGCTCGTTTAGGAAGAGGATTATGGAGAGTAAAAGAAGGTGAATGGAGAAGCTTTAGTCGAAACGATGATGAAGATACGATAATTCACGCAGAATGTGCTGGAATCGCTGAAATTACAGATGATGAAAAGAGAAAAGTAGGAAAATTGATAGAAAAATATCTTCCAACAAATTCAACTTCTCTTGGACTAACGAAATTAATATAACATCGTATAGAGGTAACCAACCAAGAACCTATTAAACATAGGCCACGTAGGATGTCTCCAATGATGTTAGCGATTGCTCAAGCAGAAGTAAGAAAAATGCTGGTTGAAGGAATCATCGAACCATCAGCAGGTGACTATAGCAGTGCACCTGTAATGGTACGAAAACCAGATGGCAATTATCGCTTCTGCGTGGATTACAGAGATTTAAATAAAGTAACAAAGAAAGATGCAAATCCTCTACCAAATATGGACACAATTTTGGACAAATTAAGAGAAGCTCGGTATTTATCTAAAATTGATCTGAAGTCAGCCTATTTTCAGGTTATGGCAGATGAATCAAGTAGGAAATACACGGCATTTAGCGTACCAGGATCTGGACTATGGCAATTTCGTCGTCTCCCGTTTGGTTTGACTAACTCACCAATGACTTTTCAAAGATCAATCGACTTTCTGTTTGGTCCAGAATATGATCCACATATATATGGATACTTGGATGACATAATAATTGCCACCAAGACCTTTGAAGAACATCTTAAATGGTTAGAAGAAGTATTAAAGAAGATAGCTAAAGCTGGATTAACAGTAAATAGAGAAAAATGTGAATTTTGTAGCACAAGGGTAAAATACCTAGGATTTCTACTAAATAGCGAAGGACTTAGACCAGACCCTGATAAGGTCACACCAGTAATGAACTATCCAGCTCCAAGAAACGTAAAAGAATTACGTAGATTTTTAAGTATGGTTGGATGGTACTCTAGGTTCATCGAAGGAGATTCAGAGAAAGAGGTACCTTTGTTAAGACTCTGAAAGAAATTCAAAGAATGGGAATGGACAGAAGAACAAGAAGAAGCATTTCAACAACTGAAGAAGGCATTAACTATGGCTTTAGTATTAGCGAGACCTGATTTCTTAAAATCTTTCACTATTCAGTGCGATGCTATTAACTTCGCAGTTGGAGCTGTATTGACCCAAGAACACGAAGATGGCGAGCATCCTATAGTATATGTAAGCCGTAGCCTGACTGCTCCTGAGCGTAATTATAGCACCATTGAGAAAGAGTGGTTAGCACTGATATGGGCCATGAAGAAATTGAGACCATATCTCGAAGGATACAAATTCCGGGTTATAACAGATTACAGCGCTTTAAAATGGCTGATGAAGATGAAAGAACCAACCAGAAGATTAGCGAGATAGGCACTGGAAATCCAACAATGGGACTTCGAAATAGTTCATAGAAGAGGATCAGCTCACCAATTTCCAGATGCTCTATCACGAATGTATAACCCTGAAGAAGAAGCCATAGCAGCATTCAAAGAGATCAAAGATGAAGAATATACCAAGAAAATGGCAGAAGTAGAAAAAATTCTTAGAAAGTATCAAGGTTGGAAGGTTGAAGACGGCTTACTATATAGATTTTGCACTGACCCTCTGTTAGATCCTATAACCAATAGAGAAGAAAATTGGAGGTTAGTCGTACCTATAGAGCAACGCGACAGAGTGCTAAAAGACGCTCATTGTGAACCTTCTACCGGACACCTAGGAATAGAGAAAACATACGATAGAACAGCAAGAGAATATTACTGGAGAGGCTTATACTACGATTACTCACCTCGTAAATAGTTGTGTACAATGTCAGAAGTATAAAATATCACAACAAGGTCCACAAGGATTGATAGGAAAGCGAGTGGTAGATAAACCATGGGTAGCAGTAGCAGCTGATTTAATGGAATTTCCTCCAAGTAAGAAACAATTCAAGTATGTGATAGTGTTTCAAGACCTATTCACAAGGTGGATTGAATTAAAACCTATACGAAATGCAGATGGTAAAGCGGTAGCAGCAGCATTTGAAGAACTTATTCTATTCAGATGGGAGACTCCGGAATACTTTCTAACAGATAACGGAATTGAATTTGATAATAAGTTCTTAGATAAGGTATTAACAGAATATGGAGTCAAACATGTTACAACACCGCCACACCATCCACAGGCTAATCCAGTGGAGAGAAGTAATAGAACATTAAAAACTATGATTGCCTTCTTTGTGAAACAAGACCATAGAGATTGGGACCAGCACATACATGAATTTCACCATGCTGTGAACACTGCTACTCCAGCATCAACCAAGGTATCACCAGCTTTTCTTAATTATGGTAGACATCCTTAACCAGTAAAAAGTTTCAGAAGAGAAGACGAAAAAACGGGTCTAATATACAAGGTAGACCCAGAAGCATGGTTAGATAGAATGAAAAGATTGGATGCATTAAGAGATTTGGTAACGAAATTCATTGATGAAGCGAAGGGAAAACAAGGAAGAATATATAATAAAGGAAGAAGAGATGTACAATTTAGCGTTGGCGATGGGGTGATGCGAAGAACGCACCCTCCATCAAATGCGGCGCAACGATTCTCAGCAGAGCTCGCTTATGAGATCGAAGTCGGGTCGAACAAACAATGCGCGAAAGCACACGTGTCGCAATTGAAGAGGTATATTCCCCCGCGTTACCCTTCAACCAACCCAAACCCCAAAAATAGAAATTAGCTTAGGATAAAAATTTAAAAATTACTAAGCACATACATATACATATGTAAGATAAATTAGTGGTTAACAAAGAGTTTGATGGTTAGGATGCTCCTGGTAATGGCACAGCAGGGTCCATGAAGATCACATCGAGCCCTCCCAGCACTGATGTCATTGAGTTAGATGGCCCGACCCCACCACCTTACAACGAAGGGTTGAGTGAGGTGGAGAAGGCTCCGGAGTATGAGATGAGTGTGGAGGAGGAAGCTCGATTGTTGAGTGAAGACATGGACTCCATACCACCATGTACCACCTCCTCAACAACAACCACACCAACAACAATTGAAACTGGTATGCTTGTGGACATCTGCAATAATGACGCAGGCAGAACCATTGGAGACGAGATCCTTGACTCCGTTCCCTCACCTAACCTTAATTGGGCAGACGAGGTGGAGGAAGAGGAGAGAAGAAACGCGGCTCTGACAGAGTTTCGGCGGTCATCTGAAGAAGTAGGGGAAGAGATGTCGGTAGAGTGGCCACTTTTTCCGACCAACCAACATTCGATGCTCGCTCCTCGCCCTAATCCGGCCGAGGGAGTACAAATGGAAGAATGGAGGTTGGCCCAAGAAAGGCAGGACTCTCTGCTTAGACAAAAAGAAGCAGAAGAAGCTCAAAGAGTCGAACAATTAAAGATAGAAGAAGAGAGACAGCGAATCATAGCGCAGGCAGAGATGGAAATGCTGAAGAAGATAGCGGCAGAAAATGAAGCAAAGAAAAGAGAAATAAAAGAAAGAAGGTTGGCGGTGGTGGAAGCAAGGATAGCGGCACTAGATTTGGAAGGTCTGGATGAAGATAATCCGCAACAAATAGCCGAATACCTCAAGGCTCAGATAGAAAGGCAAAGGGCCCAGAAGCAAGAGCACCAGACACTAGGTACGCCGGTGCCAGCTCTGCGTCGGCCTAAAGACCCTGAGCCGATTACGGAAATGGTAGAGGTAGCTGCTGTCGTCATGATTGAAGAGGTCCACCAGCCAGATACAAAAACACCATCGGAAGGAGATAGGCCAAAGACCATAGTGGTACCGCATACGGGAACTAATGCGAGACTCCAGATCGTAGAGGACTCTGATGAAGAGAGGAGGTCCACTAGGGCCTCCACCCCCGTCATAGTGTTAACCGTTAGAACTGTATTTATTAATTTGTAAAGTTTAATTTATTAAACTTTATTTAATAAACTTGATTTATTAAATTTATAAATTTTTAATTATTATTATAACTTATTTTTGTAATTTAGGACGTTGGTTCTTTAGGATAGGTATCCAAGAATAAAAGAATATTTATTTATATATATATATATATATATATATATATATATATATGTTGAATTGAACTTATCTTTATTTCTCCTTCTTAACCTTTAGTACAATAATTTTAAGCGAAGCGTAGCCTTAGACGGTAAGTATGAAATTAAGCTGGCGAGCTTAAGACTCTTGGGTTTTTATACTATGGGTAAAAGACAGTTGCATTCTTTCGTATGTATGATATTATTGATACTTTTATAATTTCGGGGAAAAGATTGATTGAATTTTGCATGTGATGCAGTTTAGAGTTCGATCGCCTCTTGTGCGTCGCATTCTTGTGTGTCGCATTCTCGCGAATGTATAACGTTATTGTTTGCTATCGCAGTCTCAAGGTAGAAGACTTGACATATGATGCTTACGGAGTTCAATCACCCTTGAGTGAAATGTGCAAGATGAATATAAGTATAAATGTGTTATGAATGTTTGTCTTTGTTTACAATAGTCCACCCCGTGAATGGATCTTCTGCGCTACCGTCGTCATACGTTCCTGTGGTCTCCGCTGATGTAATGATTAGCGCGCAACCTCAAGCCTGAGATCTACAGGAGAGTATGGAGACGGAAGACTTAGTTTTCCCTATACTAAGAGAGATTTCTCGATCGGAGAATTTCCGAAGAAACTCAGGGAAAGGAACTGGGAGATCTGCCCGACGCCACAGAGCCTGAAGGAAGAGAGCAGCCGGAGAGAATAGGAGGCAGCGACACCCTGATGACTCAGAATCATCAGTAGTACTGCTACCCCGACCTTCCCGATGACTCAGCTGGTTCGAGCTAAGCCCTCCCTTCCCTCTGCACCGCCGAATCCTCCGATCAAAAATACTTCTAGATCCCCGGTGATTTGTGAGGGCATTATGTTTGGGAATCTGACGGCGATTCCCACTGAACCCACCGTTGATCCACCTCATGGCGCTTGCTTCTCGTGCTGGCATTCCGGACACCAATTAAGGGAGTGTCCACGGCCATTGGATGTTGCGCACTGCTTCAATTGTGAAAGGAGAGGAGTTAATCTCAACTCCTGTCCCAGATGTAGCAGTGAGCACCGATCCTACGTGGATCATACCTTCGGTCCTGGGACCCGACGAGAGGTACGGAGCACTGACTTGGGTAGACGGGGAGGAAGGAGAGAAGAACATCCTAGGCCCAACGAACGAACCTCTCGCAACACCGGATCTGATAAAGCCCTTAGTAATAGAAGTATTAGGGGATTACGCAGCAGGTCTCTCCCCCGTCGAGAAAACCACCGGGTCCGAGAAGAGGTGGCCCCTTACCCCTCTCGAAGGACAAGCGAGACCCACGTAAGTCCCCCAAGAAGTACAGCGTTGGAGCGCCTGGGAGATGCGGTCAGGCTGGTAGAGCGCCTTCAAAGCCTTCCGGAGAATACTAAAAATACAGTCCTCCGGGTGGTTTTGGAGGAAGAACCAAGATCTGACCGTAGACCTAGATTTTAAGTCGCCTGTATTAGCGAAATAGCGGAATCGTGGAAATAGCGGTATTAGCGGAGAAGGAGAAAATAATAAAACGAAGATAAAGGAGGAGGAAAAATAGAATTAATAATGAAGAAAAATTGGTTGTGAGAATTAAGAAGAGAGGGGGTTGGTAATAGAGGAACTGAAGAGGTATAAGCATCATAGGACAATGATATGTAGTGAGTGTTTTAGAAGTTAAATATCAATGTGAAATAGTAGGTGAAGGGTAACAGGTAAATTGTGATGTCCTACATAATAAAGATTAGGTTAGATATAAAATAACCAAATATGCATGTATGAAATAAATCAAAAATATATATATATATATATATATATAGCGAATCCTGGTTCATTGTGTGTAGCGTTGCAATGACGTACATCGGGGATGTCCCGATTTAAGAGGGGGGTGTTTGTAACGCGGCTTTTTTCTTTTTAATAAAATTTTTTTTGTGTCTTAATGAGAGATAGAAGAAGTTGTTTATGTTCACATCTTCTCTTTCACTCTAAGACTATCTTTTCTCTCTTTCTATTCCCTCTTAAAACTTAACAGAATGAAAATGTTTACTACCTTACAGCACACTTAAACGCTGCATACACATGCACACCAGGACCACGCCATTAAAACCCAGGGTGTTTGAATCTTACGAAATAAAAAGATTCCTGTATTAAATTCGAAATATTATATTTATTAAAAACAGATATTATAATTACAGTAAATGTATAAATCATTAAAAAAGGAAATTAGTATGTTAGCATGACAACTATACGCGACAGTAAGAATTACATATAAATACAAAATTACGATACAAATGTTTAATTATTGGAAGTACAAAAATTCGAGAGTTCGCTCGAAGTCCGACTGTAGACAACCGTACGTTTGAATGTCTCAGTTATTTCTGACAATTATAATGTAAGAAAGTTGACAAACTAATGTTTGTCTCCTCCCTTTATATTAACGAATTCCCTAAAAATCAATCAAGAAACTGCATTTTTCTGGTCTTCACTAATACACACGCCTACGCAGAAGAGTGTACATCGAAGCGTAGTTATAATGTTTATTACTTTAAGTCCTTTATGATGGGACGCGTGGTCATCCTAAACATGTGGCATGCACTCTGTACACTCACATACCCTTTTTGCTCCTTTTAGAAAATGTCGAAAACAAATAATAATAAAGTAATAAAGAAAAGCTTTACAAATATGTTATTGTCACGCATTTCATATTTAGAAGAAAAGACTATTCATAGACAGCTACATTAAAGTACACATAAAAATAATATCTTCAAATTTTATGAAGTTGTTTTTGAAATGTTCACATTAAAAGAAGAAATTTAAAATATTGAGTTTCTCTGATTTTTTATACATACAAACAAGCATTCATATTTACTCAAACACAGGGTACTAATCCCCCTGGTTGTTGATTCATTGTTCCCCGTGCTGATGCTTAAATCTGTTAACTAGTAACACGTGAAACCGTGTTTTGGAGGTTATGCCCAGGTGGGGACACTCACTAACACAGACCAAGGCACACATACACACATGGTTGCACTCACGTCACTCACAAGTCACGACGAAAGCCTCGAGCAGACGATTCTCATAATCAAACGTCCAGAAGGTGGCAAAGGGGCGCCGACGGCATAAAATATATACGAACACGTGCTCGCGCGAACATGCTATTGTGGCGCTCGCGTAAAGTTAGTTAAAAGGTAGAAAGAAAGTAGATAGATAGAAATAGACTGATATAATAATTAAAGTCGATAAAGTAGGATAGACGCGTATGGTAAAAAGATAGCACATGTATAAAAAATTTAATTGTGATAAAAAGAGATGAAAGATTACTTGATAGGAATTGTAATGAGTCATATTATAGAAGGCGCGCAAAGACTAACGATATTCAAACATAATTTAAATAATAACTTCTGTTTGCTTGTCGTAAATATCTTTTTGTATATTTTTATAGATGGCGTTACAGTACAAATAAATAAATTGACAGTGTAATTGTACGAAATAATTAAAAATGAAAATCATTAATAGAATAAAGATTTAAGCGAATCTAAAATAACGAATAACTGGAAATTATTGTTTATATTACTCATTAATGTTTGTCTATATTATTTGATAAAAATCAAATTCTTATTGTAATAAGAAAAATAGTTAATTAGTCATAGAGAAAATAAGATAAACTGTAATCAAATTAAGCGCGCAGATGGCATAACAGGTAAAGTGTAAAAATACTACACTAGTAACAGGAAATAACATGTAACTTGACTAGCGAATAGCAAACTACACCAGAATAAGGTGATATAAAAATATTAATATTTTTGATACCATTTTACTATTTAAATTCAATAGTAATTAATAGCTGGCTCTTAAATGGTTGACTATCCACCTAACAAGATTGTTGACACAACGTTACTTTTAGGAGGAAGCTGAAGTACTTATCGTGGTACGACAATCGGAAATCAGTATTCCAAGGTGAGGAGCGAAGGGACTCACTTAAATCAAGCACCCCCACCAGTAAGAGGCAAGAGGACTCACTTAAATCAAACACTCCAAAGGAAACAATCCTTACTATGTCCACGTCGTTGTTTCTGGATAGCGCTAAATATAAGGTTGACACATTTACAACAGAAGCTATAGTGATCTTGAAGTTTTCATTAAACGAATGTTATACATGGGGTAGAGATGTATGGGACTGGGATGTCTAGTGTAACAGTTTAGCATGTGAGGCTATGTAGAGCATGGGGTGCGGATGTGCAAGTTTGATATTTGTTTACTAGGATGTGGAAGTTTTGGGTGTGTGGGTTTCCCTATTAAACCTACGATCAGTTTGAACCACTTAAGCCTGTGACTCGTGGAAAAAACGACTTAAAATGGGTTTTTCGGAGTTCGACCTCCATTTGACCTTGAAATGACCTTGCAAAAAATGTCTTGATATGATTTTGAACGCAAAATTTCCCGCTTATTCTGAATCCAGGGTCAAAAATAGGTGTTTTTATTGAAAAAACCACTTGACCTTGAAATAACCTTAAAGGTCAAGTTCAAGGTCAAAGCTGTAAGGATTATCGTTTGGCCCACTTCGTCCCCTACAACTTTTGTCTGAACTATTTTTTCTTATCTGTCTTAGGATCCGAAAAATCTAGGTGTAGCAATTAAAATGGGTCACCAAGTATATGAGATTTCATATACGATTTCATATGAGGTCTCACATGAGAGTTCATACAATATTTTTAGAAGGGATGATTTTTTTGGCTTGTTCTTCAAATTTATACATATTTACACGCTTCCGTTTCTCATTTATTTAAAATAAATTCTTACCTATAAGTAGAATTGGTGGCAGCGCAGGGGCTAAGGCTCTTGGCTCATACTGTAGTAGACCGAAGTCTAATCTTCGGAAAAATATTATAAAAATTTTTCTGATTTTCGCTCTGTGAAATAGAACTAGAAGACCAGTGAAAACCAATTGAAAATTCCCTCTGGTCAATATTTAGTACAAAGAAATTAATTAATTCGAAATAGTTTTTAGATGCATAAATAGATTTTATTGAAAGACAAAAATTTTATTTGAATTTTTTAACTTGATTTTTATTATTAATATTACGAAATATTAATTTGGAATAAAATTAATAATTTCCAGTATGAGATATTTTTAAGTTTAAGATGTATCTTATGTATGTTAAGCAATATTTCATCGATATTTAAAAATGTTATTTTCACTGACAGAATAAATGATATTGATACAAAAAATATTTCACCGATTGCCAGATAAAATCTATTCGATACAATAAAATTTTTTTCGTTACTAACAAATTTTTTTCCTAGTGTAGTTATTAGATCAAGTCACGGTTGTATCATCCATCATTTATTTTTATCATGGAGCGACAAAGACAGAATTAGGTTTAAGTAACAACTGCTACATGAGTTAGGTCTATGATTAGGAGTCTAAGATCGTTTATGATAATGAAAATTTATATAGATAGAATATATATTCAAAATAGATTGAGTAACAAATACTATTTTCTTCATTAAGAAATAATAAGTTGATTGAAAAAAAATTTTCTTTTATTTATTTTTTAGTCTATTTTCAATTATAATAAATTTTATTAAAAATGGAGCAATTTATTCTAACATATTTTAACAATAAAAATAATACTTTTAATCATATTTAAATAATAAAAATAATTTCAATTTATAAAATTCATAGTAAAGAATTAAATATTTTTATCTTACCTGCTAGAAATAAAATGTTGGCTCTTGAATATTCGCCTTTGTGACTCGAAGGATTACAGTGAAGTTGACAGTGGTTATTTTTAACGAAGTGAAATCCGTCATTATTAAAGTCCTCACAATCGTCTGACACAAAAGACACAAGAGTAAGGCTCGAATTTATAGTCGACACTCAACACTCAGCACTCAATTTACATGTATTAAACATTATTCTATCCTTGTTTTTCTTATGGAAGTAGAGTGTGATAGAATGATGTTTGATACATGTAAACTCAATGCTGAGTGTTGAGTGCCAACTATAAATTTGAGCCTATCTTTTTTTCGTACTCTTTTTATGCATCGGCTTTGTTCCAAATGCTTCTCGGGGTCGCACACGCCGTATTCACAAAATTAATTACGCGTTAAATAGCTCTGAAGAAGCTTTCTGATTGGTCGATACAGCACATCTTTAAAGAAACCCCCAGTATGTGCAGTAGATTTGCGGACACAGCAATATACTACGCATTACTGGTGCGCAACTTCAAAAAACGTGTTTAACACAGCCATTTGTATGCGAACGTAATTTCGTAAACAAGACAATGAGAAGTCTGTGAACGTATCCTTACGATGCAATACATACATGTATATATATAATACATTAGTAATACTTTGGCTTTGTTTCAAATGCTCGCGATATATATATATATATATATATATATATATATACATAAAAATTTTGCAAATACGACGTGCGACATCCCGAGAAGCATCTGGAACAAAGCCGATGTATTAGAATAGTAAGAGAAAAAGATACTCTTGTGTCTTTTGTGCCAGACCATTGTGAGGACTTTGATAATAACTGATTTTACTTCATTAAAAATCACCTCTGTCAACTTCAATGTGATGCTCTGAGTCACAAAGGCGAATATTCGAGAGCCAACATTTTATTTCTGGCAGGTAAGATGAAAATATTTAATCCTTTACTATGAATTTTATAAATTGAAATTATTTTCATTATTTGAATATTATTAAAAGTATTATTTCTAAATAAATTAAAAGTATTATTTTCATTGTTAAAATATGTTAAAATAAATTGCTCCGTTTTTAATAAAATTTATTATAATTGAAAATAGACTAAAAAATAAATAAAAGAAAATTTTTTTCAATCAACTTATTATTTCTTAATGAAGAAAATAGCATTTGTTACTCAATCTATTTCGAATATATATTCTATCTATATAAATTTTCATCATCATAGACGATCTTAGACTCCTAATCATAGACCTAACTCATGTAGCGTTACTTAAACCTAATTCTGTCTTTGTCGCTCCATGATAAGAATAAATGATAGATGATACAACCGTTACTTGATCTAATAACTACACTAGAAAAAAAATTTGTTAGTAACGAAAAAAATTTTATTGTATCGAATATATTCTTTCAGGCAATCGGTGAAATATTTTTTATATCAATATAATTTATTCCGTCAGTTGAAAAAAAATTTTTAATTATCAACAAAATATTTCTCAACATAAGATATTTCTTGAACGAAACGATATCTCATACTGGAAATTATTAATCTTATTCTAAATTTATATCTCGTAATGTCAAAATAAAAATTAAGTTAAATAATTAAAATAAAATTTTTTCCCTGTAATAGAATATTTTTATACATAAAAAAAATATTGCGTATTAATTAATTTCTGCGTACTAAATAGAAGTAACTATTCATTAAATAACTATTATCTTTCTTTAAAAATATATCTGAATTTTTCAAGCCTAAAAAATATATTTTTGTAGAAGAATATATTATTTTGAAAATATGAAACATCACTTTTAAGCATAGAAATAATTTGTTATAGATAGATAGTTATCTATTTATTTGTAAAAGTTTACAAAAAGAGTGTAACAAAAAATATGATATATAATACATAATAAAATACAGAAATGAGATAATACTGTAACGTTACATGTAAATATTGCACTCATGATATCACAGTTGATTTCCTAAAACTAATAATACTACGTAAGTAAGTCACTTTTCAGAGTGATATCAAAGATCATTACAATAATAAAATACACACGCAATCATCAATAAAATAACAATAAACAAATCTGTCCAATTAATATCTATCAGTCAAACTAGTAAAAACAATCTAAAAATAAAATATAATAAAATCAAACGAGTCAAAAAGTCAAAAAAAGTAAAAAGTAATACATTCACTCTCAACCATGCGCTCATCAACCATACTATAAATACAAGCACACCTTAAATCTATATACGGGACTACACATAATAATAAATTAACGTAAAGGGACTATAAATATAACATAAAAAGAGTATCTATTATTCAAGATCAAGCAAGTACCTCCTCACTGCCGTCTTAAACCTGCTGAGAAATGGAAGATACTTAATTTCAGCAGGTAGGGAATTCCAAAAATGCACACCTTGTACTTAGAAGGAATTCCTTCCAGTCTCAATGCGCATAAAGGGCACCGCAAGATTCTTAGCCTCTCTTCTAGTAGCCACCCTAGGTACACATCTAGAGAGGAGACTCACTAGATGCTCCGGAGTATTCATGGGCACGATTTTGTACATAAGCACAGCCAAAAAATACTATCTTCTCGAATCACTGCGCAGCCAACCCAACGCGATTCTATAAGGAGAGACATGATCACTCATTCTCAAACCCATTACATATCTCACACATGAATTTTGTAATCTCTGTATTTGTCTTCTTAACTCCTGAGAAGCATCGAGCAGAACCACTGAACAATAGGAAAGATGTGGAAACAGCAGAATGGTTGCGAGCTGTTTACGCAGAGTCTCTGTGGTGTATCGACGGAAAAACCGCAGGGCATACAAAACTCTATTAAACTTTTTTGTAATCATATTAAATTGCGGTATCCATAAAAGTTTAGGGTCAAGCACAACACCAAGACTCGTCACGGAGTCAGAGAAAGGTATACTAATGCCTCCCTCAAGATCAATCGTCCGTGACCTATCAGCATAAAAAGAATTCACAAAACGACTATTGCCAAAGACGATTGCCTTGGTTTTATTAGAATTCAAAGTGAGAGAGACACCAGCAGCCCACTCCGACACCGCTTTGGCCGCCCACTGTAGGATGAGAATACTCTCTTCCATTTCTCGCGAGGCACCTGCGTGTAAATTTGCAGGTTGTCTGCATAGAGTAGGTGCTCGATGCAACCAGAGTCAAGAGCGTCACGTACTTCATTAATGTAAAGATAAAACAACAGAGACCCCAGTACCGAACCCTGTGAAACTCCTAGGTTGGTTGTCAGCCAACTCGATTCCTCGTTTTAATGCGTGGGAACCATTTGTTTCCTTCCTAATATATAGGAGTTAATCCACAAGAGAGCAGCCCTGGAAAGCCCCATCGATCTAAGCCTAGTAAGTAAATTGAAGGGAGAGATCGTGTCGAATACCTTACTAAAGTCAATAAGTAAAAGTAACATGACGAGTTTTTTGTCTAGACCCGATCTTATGTCATCAGTTAATTTAAGAATAGCTGTTTGCGTTGAACTGTACTTTTTGAAGGCAGTCTGCATTGGGTCAAGTATTTTATTAGCAGTAATGTACTCCTACAATTGGTCATGGACGATCTTCTCAAGTACCTTTGAAAGAAAACATAAAATAGCAATGAGCCTGAAGTCTTTAGGCAATTTGGGTGCAGAGCACTTCTTTGATGGCACAATACATGCCTGTTTCCACAGGTCAGGGAAAACCCCCGAGCAAAAGAGGAATTGAACAGAATCACAAGATGTTCACCAATAAATGGTAATTCTTTAAGTATCACACTTTACGGAATACCGTCTCCTCGACGAGCCTGCGATGAGAAGTGAGAAACTGCAAGAATAACGTCGTTAGTATTAATTGATTTAAAAGCGAAACCATTTTCGCTGCATTCTGAAAGAAACTTTTTGCGTTTCTCACCATCATCATGTGGCAAAACCGATACCCCAGCAAAGTGCGCATTAAGCTCATCTGGAGCAAATCCATTCAGATCTTCTTGGGGTCCGGATAACAGTCCCAGCTCTTTTAACTCCTTCCAGACATTACCACTTGCAAGAGCCTCGAACAGTCTGTTATGATAGTATTCACTTCTTGCAGGCTCAATCTGTTCGTTCAATGCCTTACGTAAAATTAAAAATTCTGAAAAATACTTATTGTCGTTTGTCCGTTTGTATCGCCTATATGTGGCATCCCTTCTGCGCTGCATCTGTGACAACTCTCCACCCATCCATGGTGGCTTCTTTTTCGTATATTTAAATATTTTTGCTGGTGCTAAATTTTCAATAGCAGCAGTGAGATTATCACAAATTCAGTCAAGTGCAGACTCAGGATCCACTATATCAGTTGTCAATTTGAACCAATCATAGCCGGTCAATTTCTCTGATAATAATTTTCCACTAATATTTTTATAATATCGATACTTAATCAGTTCTTGCACTAAACTGCTAACATTGTAGGCTATAGAAACTTCAATTAAATTGTGCCGACTATGAAAGTTTGCAGGTACGTTATGTGTGTCAAGTATGGTGTCATTGTCATCCACAGAAATTAGGTCTATCTATGTGCGAGACGATGGAGTTATATGCATGGCACCGTGCTAGACCAACTGAAGTGAAAGCTCAGCGGACAGCTTACTAAGAAACTTTGCATCACTGCTTTCTCGCAGGAGATCGGCATTCAGATCTCCCATTATAATCTTAAATAAAAAATCGGGAGTCAAACTTACTAACGTATCAATTAGATCAGAATCTTTTGTAAAGGAAATGACAGGAGGACGGTAAATGACGGAAACCAACACAGATTTAGAGTTGCCTGCTTCAACAGAACAAAAAATATATTTAGGCGCTTCAGGCTTACCACTAATAGTTATAGTTGTAGTATTCGAAAAAGCTAATATCTCACATTTCAAACTATCTTTAACGTAAAGGGCAACCCCTCCTCCATGAAGGTTTCTAGCCTGTCTAAAAATGTTATACCCTTTAATCTGAATGACGTCGTCCGAGACAGTCGGACCCAGCCAGGTCTCAGCAACTCCAAACAGATCATAAGAATGGTCGTCACATAGAAGCTCACGCACCTGTCCAATGTGAGCCCTTAAAGAAGTCATATTCAAAAAGCCCGCTTGCAGTGCACCCCTTCTCCCTTTTTGACTCTCCTAGGAGATCTGGCTTAGTCATTGGGGAGAGAGATCATTATTATTTAACTTACTTTTAATAACAAGACATTCATCATTGGGAGCTATCTTAACAATATCGTCAACCTTATTTAAACATCCACTAATCACACATGATTTGTCAGCAATAAAATTTTTATCTAAAACAACATTATTTGAACTACTTAAAATTTCATCTATATCATCTTTGGTAGCAAATGTGTATGCTCTCTCCCCTCTTGCCCGTCTTGCCGGAAATCTGCCACTTCTATGCCAAATAAATTTAATACCTTCAACTTTAGTATATTTCTTTAGATCTTTGAAATTTTCGTATGTATCTTTTTAAAGGTATTTATTAATAAAAACCTTATAATGGTTTTTTATGGCAGACAAACTGGCAAAACGAGAAAGATCAATGTCTGCCGTTGAGAAATTAGTAATTTTTCTTTTTTCATTTAATATTTTTTGAGCCAGACTGGCCTTGAAGAGTCTGACTAGCAGCGAGAGAGGACCCCTCGGACCGTCCTTGACCACGCCGCTTCTAGATTCAGACGATGTTGAACATACAACCCACAAAATGTGTGACTGCTTCAAGTCTGGAAAGATGGTACCGTGGACAGCACAAACATAATCCTCCCGTCGAACATTAGCAGTCCAGTCCACTGGAGATCGCCAATGAGCCACCCCGACACCACAATTTTGTGTATATTGATGATTATCCTTTGCTATTTCTGTGTCAATAATTTGTATGTTGGCGTCTACTGTTTCCTTTGAATTCGTGTCAGTGTGTGAGACATTTTCATTGATACAAGTAAATTTAAAATATTAATTCAGATAAATGTTTCAACAAATTTAAGTTCTTTTTCTGCAATATAAATTTCAATTTTTTTTAATTACTAAAACTCTTTTGATTCAAAGAATTATTTTTTTATTCAAAGAAATATTTCTTTAAAATAGTTAAATGTTGATTTTAATTAAAATTTATTTTTTGTAATTATCTATATAAATAATTGTTGTGAAATTTTTTTTTACTGAAATGTACGTTTTTAATTAAAATAATAATTACTTTATTAAAATGAGAAAATTTTTTAAGTTTTTCAGTATATTTTCTTCATTTTGACAATTATTCCTTTTCAATTCAAGATCCTGTTTTTAATGTAAAGAAATGTAATTAATTACACTGCTTTTTTGCACCAACAAACATTCTATTGTTGAAAAGAGATAGGTTTATCGAAGTCATGAACTAATTTGTTTAATTTAAAAATTATATCTTTGGATTAATAAATTATTTGATGTAAGATATTTTTTTGATTTTTATATAAAAATTATTTAAAATAAATATTACATTTTTTCAATAAAAAAATATAGCATTGTTTTTAAGAAAGTTTTACTGACTTTCAACACTATTTTGGAAGTAACTAATTTCATAAAGTTGATAAGATATTTTTCTAAATTCTAACATTTTTTTTTCAAATATAATATTTTATTAGAGAATATTTCAAGTTTTTTTTTATTTTAAAAATTATTTCATTAATTTAAAAATGATTTTTCTTTGACTCATTAAAATTCATTTCTTTGCACCGTATTTCTTCTATTCGAAAACACCTTCTTTAAAGTTAAAAAAACTTTTTACGCTGTGTAGTCACAAATTTTGCGTGAAATTCCGTAATAAAAGAAACATTTTCATAAACTAATTTAATATCATTTCAAAACAATGTATAATCATTATTTTTATGATGAAAAATGAGGCTTCCTTTTTTTTAAACATTCTGCAGTTAAATGAAATTTCATTTCTTTAAGGAGATGTAAAACGGACACTACACCTGTACTTATAGATATTAGCTTGCTTCCATTTTATTGCTGAATTTTCAGAAAAGAAATGCATTAGCTTGTAGTATGTACCATGATGATTATTTAGATAAATTTTCAAATAAATTCATTCATTAGTTTTTAAGATGTTTGGATTTCTGTACAGAATAGAAAAATGTTAATAAATAATTTTGGTATCCAAAATTCTCAATAACTAATGAATGAATTTATTTCGAAATTCAACCGAATAATCTTCAATATTCTACATACTACAAGCTTATGCATTTTTTTATTGAAAATTTTGCAATAAAATGTAAAGATAGTAAATACTTATGAGTACAGGTGTAGTGTCCATTTTACATCCCCTTAATATGAAAGGACAAAGATGAGCTACCTGCTCTAGGATAAATTTAGAACAAACGTGCCTGTTTTCTTTTAATATCTTACAAATAATACATTTTTTTGATTAACAATCATTGATTATTTTATTATTCACTCATGTCAAATTATTTTTTTCTTTTATGCTATATTATTGAAAAAATCAATAATTTTTAAAAAAATTATATCTTTTTATTACTATTTAGTTTTTAGATAACACTAATTTAAAAATTCGTTTCATGACACAATATATGATAAAGTTGAGATTTAGATTAGAAAAGGACAAAAATAAATGACCTATTATAAAACAAAATTTTTAAGGGTTTGCTTTAGACCTATACTTTGTCGATCAAATATAGTTTAAAAATAAATTTCGTTTTTTTTCATATGAATAAATATCA
Source organism: Anastatus disparis (assembly GCA_017163975.1). Lineage (NCBI taxonomy): Eukaryota > Metazoa > Arthropoda > Insecta > Hymenoptera > Eupelmidae > Anastatus > Anastatus disparis. The sequence continues at coordinate 524,264 of JAFFSR010000315.1, read as the reverse complement.
GAATTGTTTGTAATCCCTAGCGAAAATATAAAATGTTTAAAAATGTTTAAAACTGTTTAAAACTGTTTGAAACTATTTATAAGTGCGAAATTTAGGACAAACAGTGTTTCATAATTTTGAGTTTGTAAACATTTTCTTATATATATTAAAATTTATATAATATATACGAGAAAATGTTCACTTTAGTTTTAAATTATTCTGTATTATTCAAAACTGTTCAAAAATGTTTAAAACTGTTTATAACTGTTTTCAATGTCCGAAATTTCACATTTATAAACTATTTTAAACAGTTTTGAATAATTTTAAACTATTTCAAATAGTAATGCACATTTTATATTTCCACTAGGGATTAGAGATATCATCTTCTCTTCTATTTGTGAACTGAGACCCGTGATTTCACCTTATTCATCTGATTTTTATTAGCCGGGGAGAATTTTTAATTGGTTTTTCCTGGTCTCCTAGTTCTATTTCACAGAGAAAAATTCAGAAAAATTTTTCCAAAATTTTTCCGGAGATTAAACTCCGGTCTACTACAGCATGAGCCAAGAGCCTTAGCCCCTGCGCTACCACCGATTCTACTTATAGGTAAGAATTTATTTTAAATAAATGAGAATCGGAAGAGTGTAAATATGTATAAATTTAAAGAACAAGCCGAGAAAAAGCATCCCAACTGAAAATATTGTATGATCTCTCATGTGAGATCTCATATAAAATCGCCTTTGAATTCTCATACATATTCGTTTATTTTAAAAATTTAACGAATATAGATTCGATCTCATATGCAATCTCGTGTGCGATCTCATATGTGATTTCACATGGGATTTCTTATATATTTTATTAAATTTTAAAAATTTGAAAAAGATATTCATTACTTTTTTATTTTTTTCGTCTTGTTCTTTAGATGTTGACAAATTTTGACATTAGCTTTATTAGTACAATCATTTTAGTTAAAATAAAAAATCGTTTGGAGCTGTTTTTTTTTTATGAACTCAGATCGCAAATTAGATATCAAAGTTAACAAACCTAACCTCAGAATACTATAAATTGAAAACTTTTATATAACTTTTTCAGTATAATATTTCGGTGGATTTCTTTAATTGTCCGCACTCAAGTTGAACCCTACTAATTTTTTTCTTGAAGTGAAAAAACCCGATTGAATTCACCATTCACTCATAAACTTAGATCAGAAATATCATTAGAAGGGGAAGCTTCATCATACCCTTAATGTATATAATTACACTAATATTATTAATACGTATTTGAACACTAGAACATCATCATATTCAATAAATTTAGTAGAGCCATAAGACCCAATGTATCTTACCCGGGGTTAGTAGTTCTAATTTTGGCCACTTCGTTTTTGCATGGTATTTCATGTCGTCACTTTCCAATTAAGGATCAGCTTACAACTAACTTTACCGATCGAAAATAGCTAAAAAAACTATTGAGTTTTTATTCATTTTTTTTGGCTTGTTCTTTAAATATTAACAAATTTACACGCTTCCATTTCTTATTCGTTAAAGTGAATAGATATTTACAAGTAAATGCAATTCTGATATACATTTTTATTAAAAATAAATGAAATTACTTCTTTCGCTACTTTTGATCAGTAAAAAATGTCTAAAACCTCGTATGAAACTGACCTTTTACATAAAAAATAGTATAATAATAAAATATGTGTATTACCTTACTTTTAACGTTTAGACTTGCATACAAATATAATTCTTATTATAAGAACTATGTGAATAGTCTGTATGGATATGATTATTATGTATCATGGTTTGAAATTGTATTCAAGCACGATTTAAAAATTTTTCAGATTACGTTAGATTCATAACTGAATTAGGAAAATAAGCAATAAGATTCCGATAATACTCTAAAATAAAAGTAAAATGAATAATTCTTGAGTTACAAAAACCTATATTATTTATATCTGTATGATGCAATTTTAAACGATATGTAAAAATAATTTATCGCCGTGAATCTAAACCAGATTCAGCGTGCGTCATAGAAAAACACTACCTATTGATTAGATTAACTGTCGTTAATCAGTGAACTAACCTTGAGCCTCGTAAACATGATTTCGTCTGTGATATGAAATAAGTAACTCAATTTGTGAATACACAAATTCTGTGCAAACCTTTGTATACGAACGGCATCGGTCCAGACCTCACTGAAAAGTGATGGCCTACTCGAGTGTAAAAGGCGATATGCATAAATATTGTCTAAAGCTTGGTAAAAAATTTGATTGTTTTTATTATTATTTGATCGACAAGTATAATCATGCTCGAATATAGTTTAAAACCATAATTCACAATAGCATGCTTTAGATAACGATGGTTTTGTAGATGTAGAGTAGAATCTTCAATTGTAATGTTAGAATGTATGAAAATTAATTGAATTATAAACCAAATTTTAGATTTGATATCGTTGACATTGATTACCACTATAAGTGTAGGAGAAAATAAAATTTTTCTGCACATGAGATCTCACGTGAGATCGGGTATCAGGAAAAATTATTTTTAGTAATATTATTTATTATTCAGTGAAGTTAAGGGAAATCCTCATACCGACATAGAGTTCTACCTTATCTACATTTAAATTATGAATTTTAATAAAAATTTAAATATTTATGACTGAAATTCGTAGGAGAGACACATTCTTAACATGCCAAAGAATTGATTGCAACGTTAAAAGATAATATAAGGGTAAAAATAAGGGCGAAAACTGCTTAATACGATTAACTTTTTAATGTAGTTATGAATAATCGTATTATGCAGTTTTTGTCTTCATTTTCGCTTTTATTCTGTCTTTTAACGTTGCAATAAATTCTTTAGAATGTTAAGAATGTGCCTCTTCTATGAATGTTAGTCAAAAATAGTTAAATTTTTAATAAAATGCATAATTTAAATGTAGATAAGGTAAATCTCTGTGCCGGTATGAGGACACCCCTTAAATCAATTCCATATTATTATTATTTCTGGTGAGGAGTAATACAGACTAATTATCAAAATATTTATATCATTCACAATTAAATTGCAATCGAAGCCAACAATTTTCATTATTTTTATGCACGATGTGTAAGCAGTAGTCGTAAATTCTTTTTCTAGGATCCTAAGATGTATGAGTCAATTTTTCTCAAAATTCATGTTTTTCACAATTATTTTAATGCATATTGCAAAATCTGTAAACGATTCCACAATTGTTCAAGGGTATGGTTTCATGCTACTTTACCGATCGAAAATTATAATTTTATAAAATTACAATTTTTGAAAAAACTACACATCGGAATGAGTTTTCCTTTTATAGATCACTTCATTTAATTTCGATGAAGGGCGGAAACTCTAAAAATTAGCGGAAAAAAGCGTTAATCAAAGATAATTAGAAAAACAAATTTCTCAGTTCGAAAAAATCAAATTTCTCAAAAACCGTGTTTCGTAGAGAAATTTCCTATTCAGGATCATTTTATTTTTGAAAAATGAAGGGCGGAAACTTGGTTTGATAAATCATATCGCAAAAAAGCAAAATTACATTTTTCTAAAAAGATGCGATCAGCTGTAAGAATACAATGGCCGTGCAAGAAGCCATGTTTCATAGTTAGCATCAATGCTAATGTATAGTTTGGTACGCGCCAACTTCAAATTTGAATTTTAAATGTATATTGAATTTCTTTTATATTTACAATTTCTACAAATAAACACTTTTTCAATATAAAACTGTCTTATTTTATTTAAAACATAAATATGTAAAAAAATTTAATATTATAAGAGAGAACAATATAGTTTACATCATTTTCGAACTCATTATTTTTTTTAAATTTTCATTATATGGTCAATGTCCCAATTGCTACTCACGAACCTATTACTAGCCGTTCATTGTTAAAAATTTTTTTTTGTATCTAAATAACATTGAGCGGTTAGTAATAGGTTCATTTCTAACAGCGAGTAGCAATTGGGACATTGACCATAGCAAAATAAGTAATTTATTCGTTTCTTTGCTTGAAACAAAATATTTTTTGAATAACTTTATTGAATTAACGAAACTTAGGCATATCTTAATCTATTTAGAATGAAAATATGTTTTGAAAAGCGAATGATAAGGATTACTTAATTCTATTGCTAATATAATTTTATTATATAATATAATCTCATCAAATATTTTTTTATATAATCGTTCTTTAAAAATAAACAGTTGTAAATAATTTTATTAAGATAAGCCCATATGGAAAAAATTTCTTGAAATAATTGTAAATAAGTGTTACTAATTGTAAATAACTGTAAATAACTATAAATATACAGTTGGATATATTTATTTACAGTTATTTACATTTATTTATTTTTTTTTAAATTATTCACATTTATTTACGATTATTTATATTTTTTCATAGTTTTTTACAGTTTTTTAAAAAAATAACATTTAGTTAAAATGATAACTATTATAATGCATAAATAAAATTGAAGTTTTAAGGTTCAACATGTACATTTATTTATGATCTAATTTATTTACAAAATTCAAAAACTAATCATTTATTTCTACCAAATTATAGTATATTACACACCAAGGGAGGTAAAGTACTCGCCTTCGGCTCGAGGTGGCAATTATATGTGCTATGGGCTCGCCATTTTACCTCCCGTGGTGTGTATACTATTTTTCGCCATACCCGGGCCGAAAATACAACTTTTGTTTTTCGGTGTCGGGACGAAAGTTGTGCTTTCGGGCAGGGTATGGCGAAAAATTCTTTGTCAAATAAAAGAAATTTTTTTTGCAGTTTGTGTTTCACGGAGAGTCTTGTTCATTTATCTTTAAAAATCAAAAATAAAAAAAAAATATATTTCCAAATCATTTCTATTCTTTTTATATTTATGTTTGATTGATGAATCTATATATAACATGAATGTAAAATTTTATTTCCGAATAAAAAGATAAATATTAGGAAAATAATGAATTTGAAAAATAGATTTCTACAAATTTTTCAAAAATAATATTATGAATTTTATTTTATACTCATTACACTAACAAGGAGAGTGCATTGCATTTGGGTCTTGGATTTTCTTCTAGCTTTGGGATCTTTTTTCTTACATAAAATCATGAAAAAAGCCGCGTCCATTCGTTCCAACGCTCGATTTTTCCCGAGTTATGAACAGTTTTGTCTGTTTTGTTGAAAAAATTGCATCTGCCTTATAATTTTACAGTTTTTGAACTACTTATTCTAGAAGGTTTTTACTGATTGCATATTAAAGTTGAGATTAAAACCTTTCGATTAAAAAAAAAACGTGTCCAAAAAGCTCAAGTCATTAAAAAGTTATGGGCGAATAAAAATAGCGCAAATATTTAGCTCAAAAAATGCATAAAAAATAAATGCAACATTTTAGTCAGAAATTCATTTCAATTTTCATCCCTTCATAAGTTTTTAACAACTAGAGCTTTTTGGACGCGTTTTTTTTTTAATCGAAAGGTTTTAGTCTCAACTTTAATATGCAATCAGTAAAAACCTTCTAGAATAAGTAGTTCGAAAACTGTAAAATTATAAAGCAGATGCAATTTTTTTAACAAAACAGACAAAACTGCTCATAACTCGGAAAAAATCGAGCGTTGGACCGAATGGACGCGGCTTTTTTCATAATTTTATGTAAGAAAAAAGATCCCAAAGCTAGAAGAAACTCCAAGACCCAAATGCAATGCACTCTCCTTGTAAGATTAAAAAAATTAAGTGATTTTTCTCACGTTTTTTCAAAGTCTTATCTTAATAAAATTACTTATGACTGTTTATTTTTCAAAAACCATAATTATCAATAAAATTAAGTAATCCTTATTATTCGCGTTTGAAAACATTTTCATTCTAAAAAGATTAGGATATGCCAAAGTTTCGCTAATTCAATAGTCATTCGAAAAATATTTTGTTTCAAGCAAAGAAACGAATAAATTCCTTATTTTGCTATAATGAAAATTAAAAAAAAATAATGAGTTCGCAAATGATGTAAAATATATTGTTCTCTCTTATAATATTTAATTTTTTACATATTTATGTTTTAAATAAAATAAAACAGTTTTCTGTTAAAAAAGTGTTTATTTGTAGAAATTATACATATAAAACAAATTTAATTTACATTTAAAATTCGAATTTGAAGTTGGCGCGTACCAAACTATACATTAGCATTGATGCCAACTATGAAACATGGCTTCTTGCACGGCTATTGTATTCTTACAGCTGATCGCATCTTTTTAGAAAAATGTAATTTTGCTTTTTTGCTATATGATTTATCAAACCAAGTTTCCGCCCTTCATTTTTCAAAAATAAAATGATCCTGAATAGGAAATTTCCCTACGAAACACGGTTTTTGAGAAATTTGATTTTTTCGAACTGAGAAATTTGTTTTTCTAATTATCTTTGATTAACGCTTTTTTCCGCTAATTTTTAGAGTTTCCGCCCTTCATCGAAATTAAATGAAGTGATCTATAAAAGGAAAACTCATTCCGATGTGTAGTTTTTTCAAAAATTGTAATTTTATAAAATTATAATTTTCGATCGGTAAAGTAGCGTGAAACCATACCCTTAAATGAAATTTTTATTGAAATTCATAATTATTTGAGTTATATGGTGCAACTGGTAAGGGTAATAGTAAATGAATGATAAAAAAAATTATTTTCTTTATAATTATCAGGGTTGCGCTAATTATGAAAACATCTATGGAATCCGCAATTAAATTGCAATTGATTCCAATGATTTTTATTATTTTTCATGCATGATTTGTAAACAGTAGCCGTATTTTCTTTTTTTAGGATCTTAAAATAAATTATTTTTTTTTTCTCGAAAACCATTGTTTTCAAAATTATTTTAATGCATATTGCAAAATCTGCAAACGATTCCACAATTGACTAAATGTGATTTTTATTAAAATTCATAAATATTTGATTCATATGGTGCAGCTGGTGAAGGTAATAGTAACTGAATATTTAAGAAAATCATCTTTTCCATAATTACGAGGGTTACACTAATTATGAAAACATCTATGGAATCCGCAATTAAATTGCAATCGATTCCAATGATTTTTATTATATTTATGCACGATTAGTAAACAGTAGCCGTATTTTCTTTTTTTAGGATCCTAAAATACATTATTTTATTTTTCTCGAAAATCATTGTTTTGACAATTATTTTAATGCATATTGAAAAATCTGCAAACGATTCCGCATTTATTCTAATAAGTATTCTTTATGAAATTTGTAATCACTCGCCCAGTTCCCCAAGCTTCAATCGTGAGAGCTTATGCCATTTTTTTCAGTAGAGATAGTAATTTTTGTCAGACATTCGAGAAATCTTATAGCTTCTTGTCAAAATACCCCTTGCGTATGCGATCCCGACAACTTACGATATTAGCATATTTTAATCCAAAAAATCCTGTTACTTGACGTTAAAATTTGTGTCCGACTCTCGCAAGTGGTGAGAGTTCAGTTCACCTCGTATTTAAGTCCGATCGATTTGACCATTACTAAAATGCGCGCGTGTTTACCAGCGACCTCTGTGGCGTTACGTTTATATTAGGTTCGATATGATATAGGTCAGATTAATTCACAGCGATCGAATAACACAATTTCAAAAACATAATACAATGCATTTATATATTTTCTTACTTGTATGTTATTTTAAAAATTTTGTTTATTATATATTTAATATCTTAATAAAAACTGATAAAAAATATTAATAATTGATAAAAAAAATTAAAAACTGATATGAATGGATAAAGAATATTATTTTGTAATAATAATAGATAAAATCCGATAAAAAGGGATAAAATCTAATAAAATGTTCGAATTCATGCCAATTTTATTTCCTTTTATTCAATTTTATTACTCATTATTGTATTTTATCCATTTTTATATATTTTTATTACCTTTTTTCATTTTTCATTACTTACAAATAGTTTTTATTCATTTTTATTATTTATTATTATTTTTTATTAATTATTATTTAAAATCTTTTTCGCTAGGGTAGGCGATAAAATTTCTTCAATTTCACTCAATTCCATAGCTGTAATGGCATAAGATATTGTTCGTTCATAATAATTTTTAATAACTATATTTACTTTTGCTTTAAAACATTGCCAACAAGCCACATTTTTAATTAGATGAGCTACTTGCACTTTAACTGGTAACCGGTCAGACCATTTACCAGTTACTTGCTCTGTAACTGGGAACTGGTCAGACCATTTACCAGTTACTTGCTCTGTAACTGGTAACTGGTGCAGGTATTCTCAATTACTTGACCATTGCAAATGAAAAAATCATTTCCTTATTTACAACTCTGGTAACTGGTAAATGGTCGAATCAGTTCGCAGTAAGCGGGTGGGTAAATGATAAATGATTCAACTAGTTTGCAGTTACCACGTGGGTAAATGGTAAATGGTCGGAGCAGTAACAGAGCAACTGGTAAATGGTTGGACCATTTACCATTTACTCACCCAGTAACTGGTAAATGGTCCGACCATTTACCAGTTGCTAACTTCGTAACTAAAAACATTCACAACCCTTCACCCACCTAGTGACTAACAGTCGAATTGATAGTCGATCACGTCAATTTAATTTTAACTCACCAGGTGGCGATTTTCAAGTTTTGCGATCCCTTTTACAAATTTCAAAGACGCAAATATATAAAGCCAGAACACTTTAAATTTAATCGCAATTGCTCTTCGTTTATTGAAGAGTTGAAACTACGAGGTTTACCTCGTTTTTGTTTTTATGTTTAAATGGGAAATAAATATCATATAAAGACATTTTTCAATGTCATGAATCATGGAAAATGACGTTTTTTTTCCTAAATTTGGAGAAAATGGCGTCTTTGAAAGACATCTTTGATCGTGTCTTAGATTGGAAGAAAAATGACGTCATTTTTTCAATGTTTAGAAAACCCTGTTAAAAATAATGACATCTTTCTAAGATGTCTTTGGTCGTGTCTTAAGAGGAGGTCACGTATCTCTGTCCTTTTCTAATCAAAGAAATTTTTTTTTTACAAAAACTAATAACTTTATCAAAAAATGAAGAGAAAGCCGCATCTTGTTTAAAAAAAAGCAATATTTTCTTTGATAAGAAAAAATTAATTTTATTGCTTCGTTCTCAAGAAAACCTTGAAATACCAAATTGTCCAGTCTTACCTCTATGATTTAAGTTTTTCAAGGTTTTCTTGAAAACGAAGCCATAAAATTAATTCTTTCTTATCAAAGAAAATATTGTTTTTTTCATTACGAGATGCGGCTTTCTCTTCATTTTTTGCTAAAGTTATTAGTTTCAGTAAAAAACTCAATTCTTTGATTAGAAAAGGACAGAGATACGTGACCTCCTCTTAAATTGGAACAAAAAAGTCGTCATTTTTCCAATGGTTAGAAAAGCTATTTAATAAATAACGTCTTTTTATAATTTCCAAGACGTATTTTTTTTATAAAAAGACGTCATTTGTTAAATAACTTTTCTAAACATTGGAAAAATGACGTCTTTTTTGGTTTCAATCTAAGACACTACCAAAGACGTCTTCAAAGACGTCTTCAAAGACGTCTTAGGTAGACGTCATTATTTTCAACAGGGTATAGCATTTACAATCATAAGACTTCGTAAATAACTTTAGAATGTTCTGCCTTGCATAATATCAATATAAATTCATATATTGTGGATTGTATTGTAATTTCACTTTGAAAAAATTGATGACAAGTTTCATTTTTGGCTTAGCTACAAACAAAATATTTCATAATACACATATTCGTTTTTAAAGTCTGGCACTCAAAGTTCTAAAATTTTGCAAATAATTTTAAAGTGTCCTGCTGCAGCGATGCCGAAAGTGGCAGAGTCAGAGAGGGAAATTCAAAAATGTGTAAAAAAAAAGTATTAAAATAAATAGTTTTTAAAATTTGATAATTAATAAATAATTCTAAAAAACAAAGTTACTATAACAAAATAATTTTTTTTCTATTTTTTACATTTTTTTGAGTTTAACAAAATTTTGTTAAACTCAAAAAAATGTAAAAAATAGAAAAAAAATTATTTTGTTATAGTAACTTTGTTTTTTAGAATTATTTATTAATTATCAAATTTTAAAAACTATTTATTTTAATACTTTTTTTTTACACATTTTTGAATTTCCCTCCCTGACTCTGCCACTTTCGGCATCGCTGTCCTGCTGTAACATAATGTTAATGCAAATCAATAAGTTGTATTATATAACATAATATTGAGTCTAATAGTTTGAAAAGAAGTAGTATGGTGCATATCTTATGAAAGGATACATCATAGACTAAATTAAATATAAAACCGCTTATCAACTATTTTAAGCAAAATATCAGTACAATCTAAATTACATTCATAAGCATTGATACCATGTTCGAGGAAGATATTTTAAAGTAATATACAAAATATCATATCTTTAAATACTATAGTAAAAAAAACGTACCACATGAAACATTTCATTCTACATAGACTAAAAATGAAGCTGGCTATCAAGCTTTTGAACTAATTAACAAAACTTAAGAATTACATTAGCACGTCTATTTTCAAAGTTTATGGTTAAGTTAAGATGTCGAAGTCATATCAGAAAATTATGTTATAATAAAAAAAATTCATTTTTAATTAAAATCTGAAGAATAGTGAATAAAAAAATGATAAAGAAGAGAAGAGAGTTCACAATTAAAGTTAAACTTGTTATACTAAAAATACAAGTTTATTATAGAAGTACGCACAAATTGCACATTAGGATAAGTCCATATCATGGCCAACTTATGGTGAAATTTGACAATGTAATTACACTGTACAAATATGACCATATGTTGGTAGATATTTTATGCTAAACTTTTTACCAGGATAACATAGAATTAAAACTTTAGATTGTTCCATTTTGCAAAAAAGCACCGCTTGCCTTATCAATCTTTTTCTCATGATGAATATTGTTATTTTATATTACATGCAATTTTTTTAAAACATTTTGAATAAATTTAAGGAGGCTGTATAATTCTGTCCTTGTCTAATCTGAATTTTCGTTATTATTAACAAATTAAATATTGTTATACAAAAGCAAGGGCATAGCCCAATAGATTTCAGGACGAGCAAACGATTCTATTCTATGAAAAAGTTTAAAATTTTCAGTAGTTTTCGAGTGAGGTCTGGAAACGGAAAGATAATTATCAATTTCAATTGTTTTTCCATTTCAGACCTCACTCGAAAACTACTGAAAATTTTAAACTTTTTAATAGAATAGGATCGTTTGCTCGTCCTGAAATCTATTGGGCTATGCTCTTACTTTTGTATAACAATATTTAATTTAATAAAAATAATAATAATGAAAATTTAGATTATACAAGGACAGAGTTATACGGCCGCCTCTTAAATTGCAATTCAACAAAAAGTATTTTTAAGAAAGTATTCTCTATAAGACTTCATGTTAAAACGTTCAAACTTTGAGCTTAAATAATACAGAAATTTATTAAAATACAACACATAAAAAGTTATAAACAAACTTTCAAAGTATAGTATTTTGAGGTTAGGTTTATCGAGCTTAATGTCTAATTTTCATTCAAAGTTCATGAACTAATAACAAGTTTAAGTGACTTTTTTTAGCAGAAATGATTGAATTAATGTAGCTTTAGCGCGGACAAGTCATTATATTTGTCTAAATAGTCAATTTAAAGAGATATCAATCCCGTTAAGATATCAGGACTGAGTTTAAGCCTGAAAATAAATCAAATTTTAATGTAGTTATAATTTTATTTATAATGATATTAATTTACAAAACTATTTTCTAAATTAAATATAAAACTTTGATCCATAAATAATTTTAAAAAACCTCACCCGATGCTTTAAATTCTTTTGATTAGTCGAAAACTTGATTTATTTAATTTTGGTACTTGTCGCAGACTTCCTCGAAATTTCTAGAGATCTTTAATTTATATATCTTCACAAAATAATCTTGCTAGAATTTTAATAAGATAAATTTAAGTGCATTTTCAATTGAATTACTTACATGAAATTCACAAAAATATTTGTTTCAACTTTTTCTAAACCAAACTTATAAACTTTTTTTTTACAAAACCAAAACTGTTTTTTTTGTAAAGGTATAAAAACTGAAGATCTCTGGAAATTTCAAGGTCAATTAATTGAAAATTGGCTGAAAAAGTTTATGGCAAGTACCGAAATTAAAAACAAAACAAGTTTTTAACTAATCAAAAAAATTTTAAGCATCGGATGAGATTTTTTAAAATTGTTCTTGGGTCAAAATCTTGTATTTAATATATATTTAAAGTAAAAAAGAATTTTATTAATTAATATTATTAGAAAAAAATTATCACTACATTTAAATTTGATTTTTTTCAGGCTTAAACTGAGTCTTGATACGGAGTCTATTTGAGGTCTGTAATTCGAAATCCATTCAGTTCCAAAGATACTTTTCAAATACTTAAACTCTGCATTATACTTATAAAAATTATATTTGAAAATAATAAAAGTATTTAAAATATAATACGCACATCAGACAAAATCTAAAAATAATTTTCTTTCTCTTACCACTTTTCGTAAATCCTGAATTAAAATTTATTGAAATTAATATTAAATTGTGCGTAATTAGGAAAATTCATATTTAATTATTACATTAATATTAGTTTTTTTAACTGTATCATTAAATAACTAGTTTTCCATTTATATTCTATCAGATATTAAGTATGTATTAATAATGCACATTATGTACTTTAATTAATATATATATATATATATATATATATATATATATATATATATATATAGTGTGTGTGTGTGTGTTTGTGTGTGTGTGTGTGTGTGTACACACAAATATTCGTGTGTGCGTGCATATGTGTGAATGCATTTGTAAAGGTATACATGTATAAAAACGTATGTGTATATGTTTAGGTCAATTTGTACCCATTATTTATCTATGCGTAATGTATTTATGTTATATTTTATATGCGCAAATACAAGTGCAAATATAACATGCGTATACCCACGCAAGGGTACGTGCACACACGTGCACATGTATAAATATAACCCTAAATATATACGTACATACGTACATGCACACGTGCCCGCGCACGCGCACGCGCACATGCACATGCACATATCCACGCACTCACATTCACACAAGTACATCACACACATCGCATGTGCATATTCATGGGTAAAGGTAATTAAATTCTCGATTGACTTTTCAGATTATTGTTTACAAATACTATATTATCAATTAGCACTAATTAATAATTTAATTCGTTATGTAAAAGTCGTAAAATTTGAACTTAATTTAATGACTTATAAAAAAATGCCGGTTTACCGCAATTCAATGTACTGTTGAAATATATATCAACAATTCAATCGACTAAGATTAGATTAGACTAGGTAAGCTACCAAGGAGTATCAAACAACTACGATTGGATAGGTCTAAAGAGAAGAGAATGCAAAATAAAACATAGTTATACAGTATACCGCGCCATGATCTAGGCCAATCAAGATGTACGTCTTGATCAACCACGCCTACAATAGATTCTGATTGGATGATTCTCGCTGCAATACTTGAAGCAATGAAAACATGTATCCTTCGTAACCTATCCCGTAATATGACACCCCCTTTTAGCTACTGAAAAGAGACAAACTAAAGCGAAAACCAGTCGATAAGTGTCTCTTGAATGAGAGTTCACTAAATGCCCGTTTTATTCTATAGCCATTCCATCATATAACAATAAGAAGAAAGAAGTAATATAAGAATGAATGTTACATAAAGGAAGAATTGTAGAGAAACAAAACTGAATTAGAATGAATGTACGAATAAGAGAAGAAAAGAATAGAAAAATGTTCATTTTTTATACACCATAGACAATTTAGAGTATATTAAATTTTATTTAGATTTTGACAAAAAAGGAATAAAATTTAATATACTTATAATTTAGAAAAATAGTATATTATTCACCTAGGGAGTAAAAACGAAAAATGTCTTAAATCGTATGTTAAATGTCACCCGAGCCGAAGGCGAGGGTGACAAACATACGATTTAAGGGATTTTTCATTTACTCCCGTGGAGAATATACGATTTTTTTACACAGGCAGCGTACAGTGGGTACCTTACTTTTCGCTAGGAGGGAATAAAGTACCCACTGTACGCGCCCTGTGTAAAAAAATATGTAAATACACATAAAAATGACAATTTAATACACTTAAATTAAAACAGAAACATATGAAATGATATTTAATGAACAAAAATTAATATAATATGATTTTGGAAAATCCATTACTAATACATTTTGCGAAAATGTATTAGTAACAGATATAAGGAAAATATTACTACTAATATTCATTTCCAAATATATGAAAGCATCTTAAGATGTAATATACAAAATTCTATCGTAAACATAAATAATATTGTACAGAAATTAATCTAATACAGTCGGCTAATAAAAGGACAAAAACAAAAGATTTCATTTATTACTATTAATATTTGTTTCTAAACATATGAAAGTACCTTAGAATGTAATTTACAAAACTCTTTTGTAAACATAAATAATATTATATAGAAATTAATTGAATATCCTTGGTCAATCAAAAGACAAAAAATAAAAAATTTCATTGATGCATACCGAAAAAATTTCTGGAAATAATTGTAAATAACTGTTAGTAACTGTAAATAGATGTAAATAACTGTAAATAAGTGTTAAAAGATGTCAGAATTGAGACATAAATAGCAGTTATTTACAATCATTCACAGTGATTTACACTTATTTACAGTTATTGATATTTATTTACAGTTATTTATATTTATTCACAGTTATTTACTATTATTTTTAGTTTTTTACAGTTATTTGCAGTTATTTACATTTCCAAAAATTTTCACAAATTTGTCCAATTTTTTTATACATATGTGAAAATTTTTAAAAATGTGAATAACTGTAGATAATTGTAAAAAGCTATGAAAATTTTAAATAATTGTAAATAATTGTAAATAAATATAAATAATTGTTAATAATTAATAATAACATTAAATTATTTTCGAATTCAAAAAATTTTGAAAAATTAAATAACTAAATAATTATGAATAATTGTAAATAACTATGAAAAAACTGTTAATAATTGTAAATAATTATAAATAACTATGAATAATTGTTAATAATTATTAATAACATTGAATCATTCAAAAAATTTTTGAAAAGATAAATAACTTTAATTAATCATGAATTATTGTAAATAACTATAGAAACTGTCAATAAATTTAAATAATTGTAAATGATTGTAAATGATTGTAAATAACTGTAAATAACTATTATTTATGACTCAATTTTGACATTTTTTAATAGTTATTTACAATTATTTAAAGTTATTAACAGAAATAATTTCCATATCGGGAAATATGAATATTTTTCGTAAACTTTTATTATTGATTTGATGGAATATTAAATTAAGGTGATACAGAACGGACACTTCACCAGCACTCTGGAATATTTACTATCTTTTTATTTTATTGCATAATTTCAGAAAAAGAAATACATTAGTTTGTAGTAAATGTCGTGATTATTATTAAATTCAATTTAGGAGTAAATTTATTCATAAGTTATTAAAAATTTTGGCTTTCAGTAATAATTATTATTTTCATAACCTCAAATATAAAAATCCGAAATTCTCAATAATTAATCGATTGATTTATTTAAAAATTGAATAGAACAAATTCTTTGATACATACTATAAACTAATATATCTCGTTTTCTAAAACTTTACGATCAAAGAAGAAAATGGTAAATATTCCTGAGTACAGGTGTAGTATCTGTTTTATATCAGCTTAAAAGTAAAAACAAAATATCTCTGGAATGATGTCAAATAATTATAATTATAATCAGTACCACACATTTAAATGTTATTCAAACAAATATCTGATAAATTGAAAAGCTTAAAGTAAATACTTAATTTTCTAAATCGATATCGTTTAAATTATGCATTAATATGAGTTATTTGAATTATGTATTAATTGAGTTTATAATTCATATATAGTTCTAATAAGATTTCTATATTTTTATCATTACATAACATTAATTTTTTTACAATCTTTTATTTTTAACGTGCACAGCATGAATTAATCTTGAAATAACTTTATGAATTATTTCGTGAAATATTTTATTTTAAAAAGAATTTACGAAATAATAAATAAAAACATCACAAAGTGATCATAAAAATATTTCCAGAAAAGAAACTAAAGTCGTAGTATGAAATATTAAATTAATTCTTGCTGAAAGGACTTTGAGAGGACTTTTTGTGAAGAAACAAGAAATATTATAGAAATCTTCTTACGATTCCAATCATAGAATTATTGAGAAAGATTTTGAGGATCATCAAAATTATTCTTCTACAAAGTCATTTAAAGGTTCCCTAGTGGAAATCGAATCTGTGAATAACTGGGAATAACTGGAAATAACTGGAAATAACTGGGAACAATTGTGAATAACTGGGAATAACTGTTATAAACTGTTCAGTTTGAGACAGGAATAACAGTTATTCCCATTTATTCCCAGTTATTCCCAGTTATTCCCAGTTATTCTCAGTTATTCCCAGTTATTCACAGTTTATAGCTTAAAAATAATTTGAAAAAACAGAGGTACGAATAACAGTTATTCCCAAATATATTTATAACAGAAAAAAAAATAAAAAAAAAATATATTTTTTTCATTTTTTCAAATTTATATTTTTCAAATTATTTTTAAACTAAACTGTAAATAACTGGGAATAACTGTGAATAACTGTGAATAACTGGGAATGATTGGGAATAACTGTTATTCCTGTCTCAAACTGAACAGTTTATAACAGTTATTCCCAGTTATTCACAGTTATTCCCAGTTATTCACAGATTCGATTTCCACTAGGGTTCTTTCCGAATGCTTTCATGCGATATTTCATAAAATCTTTAGATAAACTTTCACGAAATATTACATAAAATAATTTTTAAATCTTCTGGAAAATATTCATGTAATAATAATACCAAAAAAAGTTATTACATGAATTTTTGCTAAAAAGACTTTTTGTAGGGACTTTTGGCAAGGTAACAAGAAATATTACAGAAATCATTTTACGATTCCAATCATAGAATTATTTAGAAAGATTTAGAGGATTATATAAAATATTCTTTTACAAAATCATTTATAGGTTCTTTCAGAATACTTTCTTGCAATATTTTATAAAATCTTTCGGTAAACTCTTACGAAATATTGTATGAAGTAATTTTTAAATCTTTTAAAAATTATTCATGTAATAACTTATAATACGAAGAAAAGACTTAGAATGGACTTCCAAAAAGAAAATAAGGAACATTAAAAAATTTTCTTACGATTCTAATCATAGAATTATTGAAATAGAGGTTGGGGATTATCTAATATATTCTTTTACAAAATAATCCCAAGGTTCTTTCGAAATACTTTCATGCAATATTTCATAAAATATTTTGGTAAACTCTCACTAAATATTGCATGAAATAATTTTAAAATCTTTTGGAAACTATTCATGTAATAACTTATAATACAAAAAAAAAGTTATTACAGTACCGCTCAAAAGTTTGTAAAAAATTTTTTTTTTTTTAACTCAAATTCAAACTGCGATATTTCGGAAACGGCTCAATGAATTTAAAAAATCCGGACGACGTTTGAAAGATCAGACAAAATACTATTTTTTATGTCTTGCCAAATATTTTTATCTTTTTTTTTAACTCTATTTTTAATGATTGAAATTTTTTTTATTTTTACGATTTTTTAAATTTTAATCAATCAAATGTAACTTTTTAAGGAATTATTAAAATTAAAAAATTCGAACGCGAATGAAAAGTAGAGTAAATTTCCTAAATCTTTATATTCAATGATTTTTTTGTATCTATTTTCTGCGTGTAGCTAAAAATGCGCAAAAATGGAATGTACAATAAAATTAGTTTTAGATATGATAATATTTTCCCATATCGCGAGTCTATTTTTGTTTACATTTCAGCATGTGTTCAAATCTGTAGTTCGTATATACATACGAAGAATCAAATTTGTAAATAACTTTAATTTATTCAAAAAAAGGACACTATCATTTATAATAATTGTGATAAAATTTGTGATAATTTTGTTAAAAGTATACAATACCGTTCAAAAGTTCGTAAAAAAATTTTTTTTTTAGAAACTCAACTTCAAACTGCGATATTTCGGAAATGACTCGATAAATTTCAAAAATCCGGACGGCGTTTAAAAGATTAGACAAAATACTATCTTTTTGTATCTTGCTAATGTAAACCAAAATTGACTTGCGACATTGGATAATATTATCATATCTAAAACTGATTTTCTTGTACTTTCCATTTTTGCGCATTTTTAGCTACACGCAGGAAATAGATACAAAAAAACCATTAAACATAAAGATTTAGGAAATTCACTCTACTTTTCAGTCGCATTCAAATTTTTTAATTTTATCAATTTCTTAAAAAATTACATTTGATTGATTAAAATTTAAAAATTCGTAAAAATAAAATATTTCTCTATCATTAGAAATAGAGTTAAAAAAAGAGATAAAAATATTTGGCAGAACACGAAGAAATAGTATTTTGTCTGATCTTTCAAACGCCGTCCAGATTTTTTAAATTCATTGAGCCGTTTTCGAAATATCGCAGCTTGAATTTGAGTTAAAAAAAAAAAAATTTTACGAACTTTTGAGCGGTACTGTACATGAATTCTTGCTGAAAGGACTTCAAAAGGACTTTTGTCAAGGAAACAAGAAATATTACAGAACTCTTCTTACAATTCCAATCATAGAATTATTTAGATAGATTTTGAGGATTATTTAAAGTATTCTTTCACAAAATCATTTCAAGATTCTTTCGGAATACTTTTTAGTAATATTTCATAAAATATTTCGATAAACTCTCACGAAATATTGTATTAATTAGTTTTAAAATCGTTTAAAAATTATTTATGTGATAACTTATAATACGAAGAAAAGATATTACATGAACCCTTACTGAAAAGACTTTGAAAGGACTTCCAAAAAAAATAAGGAACATTATAGAAATCTTCTTGCGATTCCAATCATAGATCTATTTAAATATATTTTTAGGATTATCAAAAATATTTTTTTTTTAAATCATTTCAAAGTTCTTTCGGAAGTTGTTATGCAATATTTTATAAAAACTTTTGGTAATAAAAATTAAATTATTTATTTAGAATTAAAAGTAGAATACAACTAGCTCGTCACAGCGGCCCTTTGGGCCGCTGAGGCTCGCGCTTTGCGCTCGCTATTTGATATTTAAAGAATATTAAAACAAATCATTTACAAACGCAAAAGCATTAAAAGTTAATCTTATTTCTTTTTTTCATTGTATTTTTTACCGCAACTTTCAACAGGAGGTTTGAATTTATTGTATTTATTTGAAAAAACAAATTTATAATTATTTAAATTTTTCTTGCAAATTAAGTTGATTGATTTCGAATAAATTTATTTTATGTGAAAAACACATATTTTCATTAATTTATACTTTTTAAAGTTTTGGATAGGATAATCTATTAAAAGTTACAAGAAAAAAATAGTACATTATTAAACGGGTGTGTAAGGGCTTTATTTACGAAATGAGAAGTTTACAGCCCGAGCCGGAGGCGAGGACTGTAACGAGTTTCGTAAAAAAGCTTTTACACATCCGTTTCATAATATATTTTCTCGCTTGAGAGCTGAAAAAGAGAAAAGAAGTTGCGATTTTGAGGTTAGAATGCGAGAAAATTATTTTATAGTTCAGTAACTTAAAAGTAACATTTTGTATAAAGTTTTTATTTAATCTGTATCATTCCAACGAGGGATAATTCAAAACAATAATACAAATAAATGTTGGCAGTTTAAAAAAAAATCGTTTGAGTGATTTTAAAATAGTTATCCCTTTAGAGGTTGAAGAAATGATTTTTTGGTGATAACTTGAAAAAAACGAATTTGGAAAAAAAAGGATATAAATTAAAATTCATAGAAAAAAATAAGATACATCTTTTTATCATACATATTTTTTTTTAAATAATATTTATCAAATTATCATTAAAAAGCCTTCGAGTTCACCTTTTTTCATGAATGATTTGAAAAATATTAACTTTAGAGAAAAATGTACAATATAAAAAAGATTTATTTTTCTATATTCTATATATTTTATTTAATATACTTTTAAAAAAATATCGTATTTTTCAAGTTATTACCAAAAATCCATTTTTTTGACCGTTTCAAAGGCGTCTATTTAAAAACGCTTCCAATGATTTCTTTCAAAATAGGATCGTTTACTTGTGTTATTATTTAAAATAATTTACCGTTTGAATTATTCAGATCGGATAAAAACTCGTCAAGAAAATCTATTAACTTGATTTCTCACACACATACATCCATTTTAAGGAAGCCTCGTAATAGTCATATTTTGCTATAAAAATAAGTTTTTTATCATAAAATATAATATTTTAAAGGGTTACATTTTTCGCGATATCGAAAATATAAGGCACTTCCGTATAGCGGTTGTGCCTAAAAACTAAAAATTCAAATCTTGAACTCAGAGACGGAATGATTTACTAGTCTAATCCCACAGCATGAATAAATCTTGAAATAATTTCAATAAATATTTTATAAAACAATTCATTGAAATAATTGAAATATAGTACATTACGTAACGGGTATAGAAAGGCTTTATTTACGAAATGAGAAGTTTACGGCCTGAGCCGAAGGTGAAGGTCGTAATGAGTTTCGTAAAAAAGCATTTCCATACTAGTTGTGTAGTGTATTTTTCGCCATGAGAGCAAAAAGAGGAACGAAGTTGCGATTTTAGGGTTAGAATGGCGAAAAAAATTTTAAATAAACTAAACTTATTTCCAAAAAAATGTATAAAATAATACATAAAAAAATTATAAATGATTTCACAAAGATTATATAGAAAAAACAAAGTCAGAACATGAAATATTAAATGAATCCATGCTGAAAGGACTTTGAAAGGACCTTTTGAAAGAAAAACATAACAGAGACGTAAAGCATAACAGAATCATTTGAGAATATTTTCAGGATTAGTTTATAATTTTTCCGCTTGATGGCGATTGTTGATTTTTACGTTTTTTACTTTTCTCTTAGCGCTTACTCTCTTACTCTTGCGAACGGTAAGAGTGCTTCCCATTTCATATATAAAGAACATAAGAATCTAAAATGGCAAATAAATTGTTATGCGAGTGATAACTCTGTTATAATATTAAAATGTTATTGTAACCATTATTTGTAATCCTATAAATAATTATATAATTATATCCATCATTATATGAATATATATAAACGTATTAAGGGCATGACGGAGCTTGCTACCTTCTAAAATAATTTATTAATATTTTAATTTCAAGTTCACGAGTAAACGGTACGTTGGATCGAGTTCTTTCATTACAGTAAGAAAATTCGTAATATTAAACTTGAATGCGGATAACTTACAGAATTTACCAAAACATTGTACATAAAAAGTTATAAACAATTTTTCGGTATATAGTATTTTGAGGTTAGGTTTATCGAGCTTGATATCTAATTTCCATTCTAACCCTAGCGGAAAAAAAGAAGAAAACTGAAGACAACAGTTTATAACAGAAGATAACGGCAGAAAAATGTCGGAATTGAGACAAATACAACAGTTATTAACTGTTTTCTTCAGTTTTCTGCTGATATTATCGGTTTTCTTCAGTTATCTTCTGTTTTCTTCACTTATTATATGAAAATGAAAATTTTTTTTTTAATTTTCTTCATTTTTCTTTGTTTTTTAACAGTTATCAACTGTTTTCTTCAGTTTTCTGCCGATATTATCAGTTTTCTTCAGTTATTTTCTGTTTTCTTCACTTTTTATGTAAGAAAATTTATTTTTTTTTTCAATTTTCTTCACTTTTCTTCGTTTTTCAACTGTTATCAACTGTTTTCTTCAGTTTTTTGTCGGTATTATCAGTTTTCTTTGGTTATCTTCTGATTTCTTCACTTTTTATGTAAAAAAATATATTTTTTAAAAAATTTTCTTCACTTTTCTTTGTTTTTAAACAGTTATTAACTGTTTTCTTCCGTTTTCTGCCGATATTATCAGTTTTCTTCAGTTATTTTCTGTTTTTTTCACTTTTTTCGTGAAAAAATATTTTTTTTCCAATTTTCTTCATTTTACTTTATTTTCAAACAGTTATTACCTTTTTTCCTCAGATTTCTTCACTTTTTTACAGTTTTGTTTAGAATATAACTGTTTTCTTCAGTTTTCTTCACTTTTCAACAGTTATTTTCAGAATATAACTGTTTTCTTCAGATTTCTTCACTTTTCAACAGTTATTTTCAGAATATAACAGTTGTCTTCAGTTTTTTCCGGATTTCTTCACTTTTCAAATTGCTTTTATAAATGAAGAAAAACGTTGAAAAATGAATAAAACTGTCGATAATTGCAGATAACTGCAGAAAACTGATAAAAACTGAAGAAATCAGAAGAAATCAGAAGATAGCTGTTGTCTTTGTCTCAATCTCGACATTTTTCAACAGTTAATTTCCGTTTTCTGCAGTTTTTATCAGTTTTCTTCTGTTTCCTTCTGATATTTTCGGATATTTACTGTTTTCTGCATTTTTTTTCCGCTAGAGAAGCTCATAAAAAATAACAAGTCCAAATGAATTTTTATTTTAACAAAAATTATTGAATTAAGATAGCTTTCGTGCGGACAAGTCATTACAATTGTTTAAATTTCAAATTTAAAAAGATATCAATAAAATAATAAAAACTTGAATTGTGTCCAGCACCTCCGACATCCCGTTAAGAGGATATCGTAGTTATCCCCTCCTAATAATGTTAATATTTTTATTCAAAGTTCATGAGTAAACGGCGCGTCAAATCATATTCTTTCACTACAGAAACAAAATTTTATAAGATTAATCCTGAGTGCGGACAATTCAAGAAATTTATTAAAATACTACACATAAAAAGTTATGCAGAAACTTTCAATGTAAAGTATTTTAAGGTTAGGATTATCGAGTTTGATATCTAATTTTCATTTAAAGTTCATGAAAAATTAACAAATTTGAGTGATTTTTTTTTTAAACAAAAATGATTGAATTAATATAGCTTTAGCGCGGACAAGTCATTATATTTGTCTAAATAGTCAATTTAAAGAGATATCAATCAGATAAAAAAAGCAAAAATCGATTCTAACAACTCCGACATCCCGTTAATTCTAAATTGAGTCTTATATAATACATGAAAGAATAAAGTTTCTATAGAATCCTTTCATCGGAAGATGTATGAAAAAATTTATGAATTATTACCAAAAGAATTCATGAATTCTTTCAAAAAACGGATTCTGTAATAATTCTATGTCCGAGGTATATTTCTTTTAGAAATAAGGTAAAGTAGCCTATTATGATACGATTTTCGACAATTTTTTTTCAAGATAAAATTTGAATAAATAAATTACATGAAATAGAATACTATCATAGCTTATCGAGTGCACCTTTTCCTGTAGAATAAATACTTTTTTTTTCATTTTTAATTAATGCTATATTTAATAATTTATTTAAAAAATAGTGTAAAGGTTTCTGGAGCCTATTAAACGCGATTTCCTTGCTGGCACCCATGTTTCATTTCCTATTATAAAACACTTTTCATTTTATAATTTACAGATCATTATTAATATTTAAATTAATAATCGTTTAAAATTCATTGTGAAAAGGTTTTTATATCAAATTAAATGTATTTTGGCAATTTTTGTAATTTTAGATAACATAAAAAATATTACTATTTTTAGATTAGAATTTAGATTATGATTCCGCATTTTAAAATATATAGGATTTCCTATGCTCCATAAATAGGAGTCTATGAAAATTTTGAATCCTATTAAGAAGCACACGTTTATTTTAAGATTATTGTTTTCAAAACAAATGAATAACGATATCAATTAATTCTATGGTCTTTTATCTACAAAACAAATCACTGTTTAGGTCGAATTATGATCAAATAACAATTAAATGAAAAAAATAGTTATGAGCTCTATTCGTCCATGATTAGTCAATTAGTCAATAATATCTAGGGCTTATCTTAAACAGTCTCATTATATTATTCTTTAATTGTATTCCAAAAAGGAGATATTGACGAAAACGCTTATATTCCCATATGGAAATAATTTATGTGAAAAACTGTAAATAATAGTAAATAATTGTAAATAACTGTTAAAAAATGTCAGAATTGAGACATAAATAATAGTTATTTACAGTTATTTACTATTATTCACTATTAATTACTATTATTTACAGTTATTTACAGTTATTAACTGTTATTAATTGTTATTTACAGTTATTTACAATTATTTACAATTATTTACAATTATTTACAGTTTTTTATAATTATTTACAGTTTTTTATAATTATTTACAGTTTTTTATAATTATTTACAATTATTCATAATTATTTACAGTTATTTACATTTTCAAAAATTTTTGAATTAGTGAATAATTTAATGTTATTAATAATTATTTACCATTATTTATAGTTATTTACAGTTATTTACAGTTTTTACAGTTATTTACAGTTATTTATAATTATTTACAATTATTTACAATTTTCCATAGTTTTTTATAATTATTTACAGTTATTCACATTTTTAAAAATTTTCGCCTATATATAAAATTATTGAATAAATTCGTGAATATTTCCGAAAATGTAAATAACTACAAATAATTGTGAAAAACTATAAATAATCGTAAATAACTGTAAATAATTGTGAAAAAAGTGAATAAATGTAAATAACTGTAAATAAATATAAATAACTGTAAATAAATATAAATAACTGTAAATAAGTGTAAATAACAGTTAAAAAGTGTAAATAACAGTTAATAACTGTAAATAAGTGTAAATAACAGTAAATAATTGTAAATAATTGTAAATAACTGTTATTTATGTCTCAATTCCCACATTATTTAACACTTTTTTACAGTTATTTACAGTTATTTACATTTATTTACATTTATTTACAGTTATTAACAGTTATTTACAATTATATCCAAAAATTTTTTCCATATGGGTTTTATTGCAGCTTTAAAAACATTCAAATTTTATACAAAACTAGCATCCCCCGTCTCGGCTTCGCCCGCGCAATAGTTGGACAGAAGTCGGTAGGTATAAAAATAGAATCTCAAAAACTATTATTTATTAAATCGTACTCTTACAAAACTTCGGAATACACATTTTTTGTTTGTGAACCATGTGATAATAGAATGAATTTTCATTTAAAATAATCATTTTCGTAGAAAAAATAAGCATTGAATTTTTTTTTTAATTTTTCGATATATGTTCAATTTAGTACCAATAAGTCAAAAAATATATTTAAATTGAAGATATAAAATTTTTTTTAAAGTTAAAAAAATTGTCTAGTTTTTGATTCTGCCTAATGGAAAAAGAAAATATTTCATTGAATAATCCGAGGTAATATTACTCTGTGATTAGAGAATATGCAATAAAAATTTATTGTGTTGAAGTTCCGGAATATCATAGGTGTATAAGTATTTCTACCGTACCAGTTTAATAAAGTAAAAGACAAAATCGGTCGCCACCTATTGGGCAACCAAGGAAAGTAGCAAGGATAGAGGATGTTGACCGCAGAACGCCGAAAAAAAGTAGTCCCTATTCCCTACGCGTTAAGATCTAGGTCTATAATTATTTTATTGCAATTATTGATTAAAAAAGTAATCTTACTATTATATAAAAGGACAGCGTTTGTTTGAATGTTCTCAATTATCTCAAAAACTACTGAATCGATCGTTTTCAAATTTAAAATTTAAATTCTTTATAATGTGACGAGTGTCATAGGCTATATAAATAATTACTTTTTTAATCAATAATTGCAATAAAATAATTATAGACCTAGATCTTAACGCGTAGGGAATAGGGACTACTTTTTTTCGGCGTTCTGCGGTCAACATGCTCTATCCTTGCTACTTTTCTTGGTTGCCCAATAGGTGGCGACCGATTTTGTCTTTCACTTTATTAAACTGGTACGGTAGAAATACTTATACACCTATGATATTCCGTAACTTCAACACAATAAATTTTTATTGCATATTCTCTAATCACAGAGTAATATTACCTCGGATTATTTAATGAAATATTTTCTTTTTCCATTAGGCAGAATCAAAAATTAGACAATTTTTTTAACTTTAGAAAAAATTTAATATCTTTAATTTAAATATATTTTTTGACTTATTGGTACTAAATTGAACATATATCGAAAAATAAAAAAAAAAATTCAATGCTTATTTTTTCTACGAAAATAATTATTTTAAATGAAAATTCATTCTATTATCACATGGTTCACAAACAAAAAATGTGTATTCCGAAGTTTTGTAAGAGTACGATTTAATAAATAATAGTTTTTGAGATTCTATTTTTATACCTACCGACTTCTGTCCAACTATTGCGCGGGCGAAGCCGAGACGGGGGATGCTAGTTATTTATATAGCCTATGACACTCGTCACATTATAAAGAATTTAAATTTTAAATTTGAAGACGATCGGTTCAGTAGTTTTTGAGATAATTGAGAACATTCAAACAAACGCTGTCCTTTTATATAATAGTAAGATTAGATATTACACGTGTGTTTCATAATTGAAGCCACTTTTCTTACTGTTCCATAATAGGCTACTCTACCTTAATACAATGAAATATTTTATAAATAATTCATATCATTCTTACAGAATACTTTCAACGGAAGATGAATGAAAAGATTTATGAATTATTACCAAAATAGTTCATGAATCTTTATAGAATTCTTTCATTGAAATGATTTTGTAATATTATGTAAATTCTTTATAAAAGATTTTATTGTATTATTTTTAAAAGCATAATACCCTGGACATAGAATTATTTCAGAATCCTTTCAATGAAACATTTTTGGAAGTTTACGATCCTTACATGTATCCTTTCAGAATCCTTTCAGAATTAGTTCATGCTGTATGGGAACAATTTGTATAATATTTATATTATCATGTTAATAGTAAAAATTATAATTTTTACTATAAATAAATAAAATGCATTAATAATTTAAATAATAATGTACAATAGTAATATAATTTATATTATGACATTCTAACTATGAAATAATCATTTTTTATCTCTTACATTGCTTAAATATATTATGAATAAAATAAATTAAAGTTGAAATTAATTCAAAATAAATAATAAAGGCAATGAAGATGCATCATTAGCTAATAATTATGTTCTCGCGCAATTCTAATACACTAAAACAGGTTTTTCTTCATTTAAATAAACATATTAACTACGAAATGATTTACTTAGATTTAGTAATGTATTACAAAAATTAAGTAAATAGTGTTTCAAACAAGTAAATATTTATTAAAATTTAGATATTTTATTTACTTAGAAATTGTTTACTTGAATATAATAATCAAATATTAAACTATCTAATATTCTGGTATTATAAGGAGATGTAAAATGGACACTACACCTGTAAAAATAAATATTGACTATCTTTCTATTTTAGTGTAAAATTTTTGGAAAAGAAGTGTATTAACTAGTATACATTATAAAGATTATTCGGTTAAATTTTTAAAGAAATTCATTCATTAGTTATTGAGAATTTTGGATCCTAATATTATTTATTAAAATTTTTCGGTTTCGTGCCAGAAATCCAAATATCTTAAAAACTAATCAATGAATTCATTTGAAAATTTAAATAAATAATTATCATGGTACATACTACAAGGTGATGCAAAAATTCAGCAATAAAATAGAAAGACAGTTAATACTTATGAGTACAGGTATAGTGTCCGTTTTACATCCCCTTGAGTTAATATTTACTTACATAAAAAAATTAATGTTTGTCATTAAAATGTTATTTTTTCAATACTGGAAGTGTTGCTTTTCAATATTAAAAAAATGAGTTCAGAAAATATATGTTTAAAAACAAAAAATTTTATTGTACATAATAAAGAAAATATTTAGTAAATCACCGTCAATAGGTATAGTATTTGAATTAGATGTATGAAACGTTAATATCAAGAAAATATTTACTAATATCAAATAATTGATCCTTTCCATAGAAAAAATACATAATATAGAAAATATGTGCTTAATCTCATAATCAAAAGTATATAAATTTATAAGTGATTTACTTAAGGGATGTAAAATAACGACATTACAGTTAAACAAATTTTTTTTAAATATCTCTACATTACAACCTTCTATTTTAATTAATAAAAAGCACAATATAGATATTTCAGAAAATTTTCAAATGAAGATTAAAAATTCGAGAAATTGCAGTGTCAGTAACTACGTATTAAACATATACCCTATTACATCACCTTAAAAAAATTACTGCTTGTTTTAATGAGTTACAAAAGTATGAGCTTTTCATATCAATTTTCAGAATGTAAGATAATTGACCAAATTAAAAAGGAAAAAATTATATTTATGGGAATAACAACATTTATGCTTATAGCTTAATAATTTTTATAAGACAAAAATAAAATTGTAGATTTTTTTTGTTAAAAATTTAAATTAATCAAAAATATGCAATGTCACCGATGATTTAAAAAAATTATTACTGTGCTCTATATTTTTGGACCCAATTTTTTTTTCTAATTTAAATTTTCTTGAGTCCTATGATTTTTTTGGGTCCTATATTTTATTTAGTTCTATATTTTTCTGGGCCTTATCCTTTTCGGGCTCTACATTTTTTTGAGTCTTATTTTCTTTGGGCCTCATTTTTTTCGGCCTCTTATTTCTTGGCTTCCATATTTTTTTGGTCCTACTTTCTCTAGGCCTTTTATTTTTTTGGTCCTACTTTTTTTCGAGTCCTATTTTCTTTGGGGCTCTAATTTTTTTGGGCCATTTATTTTTCTGGGCCTTATTTTTTTTAAACTTTTTTTTTGGTTTATATTATTTTTATTCTCATATTTTTTTGGGCCTAATATTTTTTTTATCATTATATTTTCTTGGTCTCTATATTTTTTTGAGCCCAATATTTTTTATCCTTATATTTACTTTGGCTCTATATTTTGGGCTCTAAATTCTGCCATAATAAACTAAATTTAACTGTATTTTCAATAATGTTCATACGGCTTCCATGTCGTACAATTGGTAATGTTTGCCGGAAATCTCCTGATACAATTACAGTTTTACCACCGAAGGGTTGGTTCATATCGTATAAATCTTGAATAAGACGATCAACTGCTTCAAAAGCAAATTTCGAAGTCATGGATATTTCATCCCAAATAATTATTTGTGTTCCCTTTGTTTGCTTTCTGCAGAATTAGGCTTAACATTACAAGTTGCACAATCTGTTATATTTAAGAGGACATTGTATCTCTCTATCCTTTTCTAATCGAGAAATATACGTTTTTGGAAAAACTAGGAGTTATTACTAGAAATCAATAGTTGTCCGCAACTTGTACAGTAAAAAACAATATTTTTTCTAATGAGAACAAATTAATTCTCTAGCTTAATTTATGATTTTGTAAGTATACCAAACTTTTTTTGAAAACAACGCATCAAAATTAATTTGTCCTCATCAGGAAAAATATTGCTTTTTACTGTGAAAGTTGCGGATAACTTTTAATCTTTTTCAACAATCGTTAGTTTTTCCAAAAACCTACATTTTTCAGTTAGAAAAGGATAGAGAGATCCAGCGTCCTCTTAACGGTGGTTTAAATGTTGTATGCACAGTTTTTCCATCGACTAATGAATTCGCTGCTATAGGTGTCCAAGTTACACATAAATAATGTAAAGTATGATATTTAAAATAAACTATTAAAACGTCAAGTAAATAACTTTTTCCACTTCCACCTGGTCCATCTATAAAAATATATTTTTCTTTACTTTGGTTGTTTAAACTTTTTATAGTAGAGTTGAATATTTGCCTTTGTTTATCATTTAAAGAATTTATTTTCATTTCTAATTCATTAGTAATATTATTATTATGATTTAAAATTGTTTAGTTACTATCTTCTTCTATAAATGTGCTTATGTTAGATAAATTAAAATCGTTTAAGAGCATGACGGAGCTGTCTGCCTTCTAATAATATTTGCATTCCTAACTTATTAATAAACGATGCGTTTAATGGAGTTTTTTTGCTACAAAGAAAAAATTGGTAAGATAAAACTCTAGTGCGGACAACTCAAGAAATCCATCAGAAAACTATACATGAAAAGTTATAATAAAAACTTTCAATGTATCGTATTTTAAGGTTAGGTTTGTCGAGCTTGACATCTATTTTCCATTCCAAGTTCATAAAAAAATAACAAGTCCAAATGATTTTTTATTTTAATAAAAATTATTGGTTTAGCATAGCTTTAGTGCGGACAAGTCATTATATTTGTCTAGTTTATGAATTTGAAAAGATATTGATAAAATAAAAAAAGCAAAACTCGATTGCTGCAGCTCCGACATCCCGTTAAGGGGATGTAATAGGGTGCATGATTTATACATAGTTACCGACATTGCAGTTTTCCAAATTTTTTATGTTTATTCAAAAATTTTCCGAAATATTTCTATATTAAGCTTTTTATTAGTGAAAATTGAAGGCTTTAATATAGAGATAGTTTTAAAACTTTTAGATTAAGAATCGAAAACTTGGAAAACTGTAATGTCGGTTTTTTACATTCCCTTAAAGAAAATCCATTGACTTGTAAATTATTCTTAACAACATTTAATGCAAGATGTTCAGCTATATTTTTTTCGTATTTAGAATGGTATAACTTATCTTTATATTTTTCATATAAATCTCATGCATTTATAGGATTATGAAAAACGCAAATGAAAGCAAATAATTCATAAAGAATATAAAGGAATTCTGTTGAAGATGCTTCTTCCAAACATCTATCCCATTCTTTATCTTCATTAATTAATTGTTTTGCCTTAGCTGCCTCATAAAACGAATTGTACATCACATCATCAACAGTACGCAAAGCTTCAAGAGATGTGGCTCCTTTTACATGTGATAGTAATAACCTAATGAAATAGCGTTTTCTATCTTTCGGACTTACTAAGTACATTCTACTAAGTATTGGTTTTCTTTTTTTTCTTTTATTCTACTTTTCAGTTTTTCATCAAATGTATAAAAATTTGGTATTTCTGAATACAAGTGATTTCGTGCTTCAAAATATTCTTTATTCAATTCAAAATATGCTGTTAATGTTGTTCCCACATTTTTTGCATGATCATTTCTTCTTTTTCTTCTTCAAAAAATACGTTTTGTTGATTTTCTTCATAAATGCTTAGACGTTTTATAGTAAGTGAAATAACATGTAAAGGATATTCTCATAATCTGTGCATTGCTTGAGGTGGACATAAATATCGTGTATTAAGAGGACGCTGGATCTCTCTATCCTATTCTAATTAAAAAATGTAAATTTTTGGGAAAACTAGTTATTATTGATAGAAATTAAGGGTTATCCGCAACTTCTATAGCGAAAAACAATATTTTGTCTGATGAGAGCAAATTAATTTTGTTGCTTTTTTTTCATGTAAAGTTTGACATACTTAAATAACGTATTCTCTAGCCTAATTTAGGATTTTGTAGGTATGTCAAACTTTACTTGGAAAAAAAGCAACAAAATTAATTTGCTCTCATCAGACAAAATATTGTTTTTCACTATTGAAGTTGCGGACAACCCTTAATTTCTATTATTAATAACTAGTTTTCTCAAAAATTTACATTTTTCAATTAGAAAAGGATAGAGAGATACAGCGTCCCCTTAATGTATTGTTGGATTTTGTCAGATTCATATTCAACATTTTCACGATTGTCATTTTGAAAAGTGTCTCTATTTTCTGATTGAAAATCTACACTTGATGTATTTTAATGTATGCACAATCATGACCTTTATAACAGTATTTGAATAAATATTTAATGCAGTGTACAGTGGAACAAACTTCTACGTTCATATGTGCATTGAATTTCAATAATAAGTAAGGATTATAAGAAACAACAAATCCATTATCTGCAATTCCTTCTGTAAATTTATTTTTGAGAATGATTTTGACGCCATCATTTTTACGTTCGTATAGTGGATATCCATTGGATTTAAATGTTGTAGTATTATTAAATTTTCTTGGAAAATTTTCAGTACATTGTTTCGTATTTTTATCCATACACGGACAATTTATATTTTGCATACCACAGGGACCGCTTATCATAAATTGTTTAACAATACTATATTATTTTGGATAAATATCTCTATTTGGGATTTCTGCACTTATTATTTTATCAACTTTTTTGGGAATATCAAATTTATCATTTTTATCCAAGAGTAAGTTGTTACTAACATATGCATATACGGTAATCCTCGTTTTTGAAATTCAATTACATAACTATATGCAATACATTTTCCTAATATTCCCTTTTTTATTACTAAATTTTTTAATTCTTCTACTTTTTGATAAAATACTTTTGTTACAATATCTGGTATATTGCATTTTCATAAATTCCCAAGTTTTCAGTTATTTCTTTCCAATGTGGATTACAGGTCATAGTTACAAAAAGTTAAGGTTTACCACGATAATTTACAAGTGCCATTGAGTCAATGTAATTTTGTTTTAAAAATCGTGAACTTCTTGTAAATTTCAACGGTAATATTACCATTTTTCCTATTTTTGAAAAATCTTATTGTTTTTTGTTATGTAAATAGTCCATAACACCTTTGTAACAATCACTTCTCAATACGTTTTAATTTTTTCGTATGAAATATTATCTGGAGGTTTCAACTTTTTCAAACGTATCAACAATGAATTGTTGAGATAATTTTCTTAAATTAAGGAATGGATTAAATTCATTTCTAACACTAAATCTATAATTATGAAATTTTAAATTTGAAATATTAGATTTTCCAAATTTACTTTTCATATTTAGCATCCATCCAAAACCATCAATAGGATATATGAGCGGATATGTCATAGGATCTATATGTTCGCTAATTGTCGGTATACTAATTGGTTTATTATACTTAGAGTAAATGGCAATATCACGTTTTATAGGATAACGTGAAGACGATGAACAATAAGATCACGTTTAATAGGATAACGAGAAGACGATCTTCCAGGAAGATCGTCTTCTCCAATATTTACTATAGCAAAGTAGGTAGATTATATTTATTTTCATTCAAACTATTATTACGGACAATAGACATAGTAATAGTTCTTGGAGGACAATAGATTTTTGCACATCGTTGTAGTTCTTCTTCTTCTTCTACTTTATGCATCATTTTATAGGCTTAAGTATAAAGGTTAATGTCTCTTATCAAGATATCTAAATGTTTTAATAATGTTAAATTTATATTAAACTTATTCCGTTTAATCGTTGCCCTTTCATTATCTAAAATATATAATTGTCCATATTTACGTGCTTTACCTTTATTAGGATGTAACGCATATACATTATGGTAAATTTGTCTACATATTCTAATAACTTGTGGTCCTTCACCTGGTAATGTATCGAAATTGGCACCAAAATTTGTGAATACTGAAGCATTATTGTACAACCTAACATTTCGTCGGAAATCAATAATTTCTTCCGTTAATTCAGTTGCTAAAAACTTTGATTGTTCTAGGTAAGGAGGATTTTCTAACAATTCTACTTTACCTTTATGACAACAATTGGAGAAATCGTTACTTTTAGTATATTTGAAAGCAAAATGTTTCACATTACAATAAACACATGTATTTGTCATGGAACCAATGTAATTTTCAGATATGAGATTTTCATCGAAATATATATTTGCTATGCAACCAATCAGTTTTGAATTAATTTTTTTAGTTAATATTTTTTCATTTAATTTCTTTAATTTTTTTTCTACTTTGCCTTTTATTGTTTTATTAATAACTTTGTTCAATACAATATTATGATTGTTATAATAATTATTATTATTGTAATTTCCATTATAATTATTGTCTTTAATTATTAATTGCTTACACTTAATAAATAATATCTTTAATTGATAAGAATTATATTTATGTTTTCGCCTTTTTTTATCTACTGGTTTATTTATCGTAGTATCAATATTAACATATTTATTGTCATTCATTTCTATTTGTTTACACCTTGTGCGTGATTCTTTTAATTGGTAACAATTATTTTTCACTTGTGTTTTCTTAATACTATCAGCATTTTCCAAATTTTCATTTTCAATTCGTTACATCTTCTGATATTCATTATATTGTTCACCAATAACTTTGCTATAAGTCTCTATTTTGCGTAATTTTTCTTTTTCGTGCAATCTTTTCAATTCATAATAATTTCTATTCTCAATTGATTTTATTTCTTATATCTGCATATTTTTAATTTTTTAAATATTTATTTGGTTGATCTTCTTTTATTTTTAGTGAGCTTTTTTCTTACGTGTAGCTTCATTTGTACGTATTTGTTCCATTTTATCAGTACCCTTTTTTATCTTTAATTTCATTTTTGTTATTTTAGTATTTTTTGATTTGTCTTTATATTTATTGGGTTGTATTACTTTAATTTTTATATTATATTCTTTTTTACGTAAAGTTTCATTCGCACGTATTTGTAACAATTAATCAATACTAATTTTTTTCTTGAATTTCAATTTGGTTATCTTAGTATTTTCTAATTTTTCTTCATATAATTTTGGTTTTTTTCTTCACTTTTTATATAACCTCCTTTTTTACGTAAAGCCTCGTTCGAACGTATTTGTTCCAATTTATCAATACTCATTTTTTCATTAAATTTCAATTTCGTTATCTTAGTATTTTCTCATTTTTTTTCATATTAATGCAGAATTTTTTCTTTGATTTTTATATAAGCTTCTTTCTTAGGTGAAGCCTCGTTCGCACGTATTTGTTCCAATTTATCAATACCCATTTTTTCCTTGAATTTTGATTTTGTTATCTCAGTATTTTCTAATTTTTCTTCATATTAATTTGGTTTTTTTTTTTTAATTTTTATATAAGCTTCTTTCTTAGGTGAAGCCTCATCTGCA
The DNA here is from genome assembly GCA_017163975.1 of Anastatus disparis. Classification (NCBI taxonomy): domain Eukaryota; kingdom Metazoa; phylum Arthropoda; class Insecta; order Hymenoptera; family Eupelmidae; genus Anastatus; species Anastatus disparis. The sequence continues at coordinate 489,280 of JAFFSR010000315.1, read as the reverse complement.
CGTATTGGTTCCAATTTATCAATACTCATTTTTTTCTTGAATTTCAATTTTGTTATCTTAGTATTTTCTAATTTCTTCACATATTTATTGAGAATTTTTTCTTTGATTTTTATATAATCTTCTTTCTTACGTAAAGCCTCATCTGCACGTATTTGCTCTAATTTATCAATACTCATTTTTTCCCTGAATTACAATTTTGTTATCTTAGTATTTTCTAATGTGTCTTTATATTATTTTGGTTTTTTTTTTCTTTATTTTTTATACAAGCTTCTTTCTTACGTGAAGCCTCGTTTGCACGTATTTGTTCCAAATTATCAGTAATTATTTTTTCCTTGAATTTCAATTTTGTTATGCTAGTATTTTTTGATTTTCCTTCATATTATTCTGGATTTTTTCTTTATTTTTTATATAAGCTTTTTTTTACGTAAAGCCTCGTTCGCTCGTATTTTTTCCATTTTATCAGTACTCATTTTTCCTTAAATTTCAATTTTGTTATGTTAGTATTTTCTAATTTCCTTTCATATTTATTTAGAATTTTTTCTTCGATTTTTATATAAGTTTCTTTCTTACGTGAAGCCTTATTTGCACGTATTTGCTCCAATTTATCAATACTCATTTTTTCCTTGAATTACAATTTCGTTATCTTAGTATTTTCTAATTTCTCTTCATATTTATTTAGAATGTTTTCTTCGATTTTTATATAAGCTTCTTTTTTACGTAAAGCCTCATTTGCACGTATTTGTTCCAAATTATCAGTAATTATTTTTTCCTTGAATTTCAATTTTGTTATGCTAGTATTTTTTGATTTTCCTTCATATTATTCTGGATTTTTTCTTTATTTTTTATACAAGCTTCTTTCTTACGTGAAGCCTCGTTTGCACGTATTTGTTCCAAATTATCAGTAATTATTTTTTCCTTGAATTTCAATTTTGTTATGCTAGTATTTTTTGATTTTCCTTCATATTATTCTGGATTTTTTCTTTATTTTTTATATAAGCTTTTTTTTTACGTAAAGCCTCGTTCGCTCGTATTTTTTCCATTTTATCAGTACTCATTTTTCCTTAAATTTCAATTTTGTTATGTTAGTATTTTCTAATTTCCTTTCATATTTATTTAGAATTTTTTCTTCGATTTTTATATAAGTTTCTTTCTTACGTGAAGCCTTATTTGCACGTATTTGCTCCAATTTATCAATACTCATTTTTTCCTTGAATTACAATTTCGTTATCTTAGTATTTTCTAATTTCTCTTCATATTTATTTAGAATGTTTTCTTCGATTTTTATATAAGCTTCTTTTTTACGTAAAGCCTCATTTGCACGTATTTGCTCCAATTTATCAATACTCATTTTTTCCTTGAATTACAATTTCGTTATCTTAGTATTTTCTAATTTTTCTTTTTATTATTTTGGTTTTTTTTCTTTAATTTTTATATAAGCTACTTTCTTACCTAAAGCCTCACTCGCACGTATTTGTTCCAATTTATCAGTATTTATTTTTTCCTTGAATTTCAATTTTATATCTTAGTATTTTCTAATTTTTCTTCATATTATTTTGGTTTTTTTCCTTTAATTTTTATATAAGCTCCTTTTTTACGTAAGGCTTCATTTTTTCCTTAAATTTCAATTTTGTTATCTTAGTATTTTCTAATTTCTCTTCATATTCATTTAGAATGTTTTCTTCGATTTTTATATAAGCTTCTTTTTTACGTAAAGCCTTATTTGCACGTATTTGCTCCAATTTATCAATACTCATTTTTTCCTTGAATTACAATTCTGTTATCTTAGTATTTTCTAATTTTTCTTTATATTATTTTGGTTTTTTTTCTTTAGTTTTTATATAAGCTACTTTCTAACCTAAAGCCTCACTCGCACGTATTTGTTCCAATTTATCAGTATTTATTTTTTCCTTAAATTTCAATTTGATATTTTAGTATTTTCTAATTTTTCTTCATATTATTTTGTTTTTTTTTCCTTTAATTTTTATATAAGCTTCTTACTTACGCAAAGTTTCATTCGCACGTATTTGTAACAATTAATCAATATTTATTTTTTCCTGGAATTTTAATTTTATCTTATTATTTTCTTTTTTTTCTTCATATTATTTTGGTTTTTCTCCTTTATTTTACAAATAAGCCTCTTTCTTTCGTAAAGCCTCCTTTGCATATATTTGTTCCAATTTATCAGTTCTTATTGGTTACTTGAGTTTCAATTTTGTTATCTTAGTATTTTCTAATTTTTCTTAATATTAATTAGGTTTTTTTTCTTTATTTTTAATATAAGCTTCTTTCTTGCGTAAACCCTTGTTCGCACGTATTTGTTCCAATTTATCAGTACTCATCGTTTCCTTGAATTACCATTTTGTTATCATAGTTTTCTTTAATTTCTGTTCATATTTATTCGGTTGTCCTTTTTTCATTTTCATAAAAGCTTTTTTCGTACGTAAAGTTTCTTGAACACGTCTTAGTTCTAATTTATCAGTACTCATTTTTGCTTTAAATTTAAATTTTGTTATCCTAGTATTTTCCCATTTCATTTTATATTTATTTAGAATTTTTTTTTTGATTTTCATATAAGATTCTTTCTTACGTAAAGCCTCATCTGTACGTATTTGTTCCAATTTATCAATACTCATTTTTTCCTTGAATTTTAATTTTGTTATCTTAGTATTTCCTAGTTTTTCTTCATATCATTTTAGTTTTTCCCACTTCAATTTTTATATAAGCTACTTTTTCACGTAAAGCCTTAATCGCACGTATTAGTTTCAATTTATCAGTACTCATTGTTCCTTTGAATTTCAATTTTGTTATTTTAGTATTTTCAAATTCTTCTTTATATTATTTTGGTTGTTTTTCTTCAATTTTTATATAAACTTCTTTTTTACGTAAAGCCTTATTCGCACGTATTTGTTCCAATTTATCAGTACTCATTTTTTCTATAAATTTTAATTTTGTTATCTTAGTATTTTCTTATTTCTTTACATATTTATTGAGAATTTTTCTTTGATTTTTATATAATCTTCTTTCTTACGTAAAGCTTCATCTGCACGTATTTGTTTCAATTTATCAATACTCATTGTTCCTTTGAATTTCAATTTTGTTATTTTAGTGTTTTCAAATTCTTCTTCATATTATTTTGGTTGTTTTTCTTTAATTTTTATATAAGCTTTTTTTCTGCTTAAAGCCTCATTCGCACGTATTTGTTTCAATTTATCAGTACTCATTGTTTCTTTGAATTGCCATTTTGTTATCTTACAAGGAGAGTGTTTCACCTTCAGGTCACCGTTTTTTCTCAATATTTGGGAATTTTTTATGGATGCAAAAATATGAAGAAAGCTAGAATTTCAGAGGCCAACGCTCAATATTTTCCTAGTTACAGGCCATTAAAGAAAGTTACTAACAAAGTTACTTGATTTTCAAACGCTTATAGTTTCTTAGTATCATTAGCTAGAAGCTTGAAACTTTTTTTAAATAAAAGCTGAGCTAAAATCCTTTCGAAATAGTAGTTGTAGCATATCAAAATATTATTTTTTTCCAAAGTTATAGCGTAATAAAGATTGAACCCAATTTTAGCTTTTATTATTAATTTGTTTTAAACAAAAAATTCAGGTCCAATCTTTATTACGCTCCAACTTTGGGAAAAAATAATATTTTGGGATGCCGTAGGTACTATTTCGAAAAGATTTGAGTTCAGCTTCCATTTAAAAAAAGGTATAAGCTTCTAGCTCACAATGATGAGATACAACAAGCGTTTGTAAATCTAGTGATTTTTTTAGTGATTTTCTTCAATGGCCTGTAACTTGGGAAATATTGAGCGTTGGCCTCTAAAATTTTGGCTTTCTTTATGTTTCTGCATCCAGAAAACATTCCCAAAATTTCAGCAAAATTGGTGACCCGAAGGTGAAACACTCTCCTTGTTAGTATTTTTTAATTTCTGTTTATATTTATTTGGTCGTACTTTTTTCATTTTCATAAAAGCTTTTTCGTACGTCAAGTTTCTTGATCACGTCTTAGTTCTAATTTATCATTACTTTTTTTTTCTTGCATTTTCATAATAATGTCTTTCTCTGAAATTTTTTTCTATTTATGTGATTGTTCTGTGACCATTTTCCTATTAACGAGATGTCGGAGCTGCAGTAATTGAGTTTTTTGAGCATGATGAATATAGTAAAAATAACAGTTTAAGCCTACCCTGGTATATGTGCCCCTCTTTAGGAAGCTTTTTGACTATTTTTAATGTAAGTGAGATTTTTAGGTGAAAATCTCACTTACATTAAAAATAGTCAAAGAACTTCCTAAAGAGGGGCACATGTACCAGGGTAGGCTTAAACTGTTGTTTTTACTATATTCATTATGCTCAGAAAATTTGAGAGTGATCGAAAGTACGGTCATTTTTTTATAGCTCAAGAAAGACACGTAGAAAAATATAAAAAAAGTATCATTTTTGGCGTATAAAATTATGTACCGTGATGACCGATTTTTTAGTCAATACCAAAATTTAATTACATATTCAATTCACAGAAACGAGTAATGTAAGCCCTTATTGAAGCGTGTCCAGAAACTTGTATTATGGACTTTTGAATTGTTGTGAAGTCGACCTCTCAAAATTAAAAAGTTCTACGGATATCCCCATATATACACACATATACGTTCTCACATACGCGTACTCTCATACGTATACACACATACAAATACACACATATACATACACACATACACAAACACACACACACACATACACACATATGGACGATTATTTAATTTTATTATAATTAGAGCCTAGACTTAAGGGGATGTCGGAGCTACAGCAATCGAGTTTTGCTTTTTTTATTTTATCAATATCTTTTTAAATTCATAAATTAAACAAATATAATGACTTGTCCGCACTAAAGCTGTATTAATACAATAATTTTTGTTAAAATAAAAAATCATTTGGACTTGTTATTTTTTTATGAGCTTGGATTGGGAATTAGATATTAAACTCGACAAACCTAACCTTAAAATACGATACATTGAAAGTTTTTACTATAACTTTGTATGTATAATATTTTGGTGGATTTCTTGAGTTGACCGCGCTAGAGTTTAATCTTACAAATTTTTTCTTCGTAGCAAAAAAACTCGATTGAAGGCATCGTTTATTTATAAGTTAGGATTGGAAATATTATCAGAAGGCGGGCAGCGCCGTCATGCTCTTAACTAGCTTCCAGACAAAAGAAAAAATTTCTTTGTTAATTAGCATTACTACTATTATATTAAAGTAAAACATTAAGACTTTTTTCCTAACTAAATTGAAATCTTGAATAAACAAGCAAATTTTGAAAATCATTACACATAATTTTTATCACTTTGAATGTGATCTAAAAACTTATATGTTTATGACAATAAATAATTTAAGAATTATTTTTTATTGATATATGATTTTCGAGAGAGAAATTTAAATTTAGTTATAAAAATTAATACAAACCTGAATAAAATTTAATTATTTAAACTTTTTTTTTCCTTCCGTTTATATCTTTCGCAACTTCCTCACTTAAACATATATATATTTATATATATATATATACTCATACGTGCACGTACTCACATAAACAAACACTCATGAAAATACATACATACACATACATACACACATACACACATATGGTTTATGTCATAATTTTATTATAATTAGAGCCTAAACATGGGTAGCTTTTAGACAAAATAAATTCATTTGTTAACTAATATTACTTCTATTATATTAAAGTAAAACATTAAGACTTTTTTTCTCCCGCTATCTTCTGTGCTATCTCCCGCTATCTATATCTTTTGCGACTTGCTCACTTAGATATATATACACATATATACATACATACATGAACGCACTCTCATACTTAAACACTCATATGAATACACACATACACACACACACATATATATACATACACGCATACACATATATGGTTTATGTCATAATTTTATTATAATTAGAGCCTAAACTTGGCTAGCTTCTGGAAAAAAAAAATTTCTCCGTTAACTAAAATTACTCCTATTATATTAAAGAAAAACATTGAGACTTTTTATGCTTTTGCACATACCTTTTGCAACTTTTTCACTTATAATATATACACACATTCATATACATATATATACGTACTTACTTACACATGCACTCATACAAATACACACATATACATACACAATATTCCATGAAACGTTCAAAAAAAATTATGAATACAACAATGAAATATTGACGAAACATTGCTACATTATTTCTTGAAATAATTCTAATAAATATTTCTTAAACCTTCCAAGAAACATTTCATGAAATATTGCTATAATATTCCAGAAATATTTCATGAAATATTCGAAAAAATTTATGAATATAACAGTGAAATATAGGATTAAAGAACTGGTAAATAAACGCTTTATACCTGTAAATGGACACTTTTTAAAGTCTTGTCAAATTAATAATATTGCATTAACTACAAAATTTATTGCTCTATGGTTCCGCTATGTAATTACTCTGCATGCAGAAGATTGGTTACATATAAGGAAACCGAATGCTCAAGATTTATCTTTAATTTTATCCAGTTATCGGTTGATGTCCAAGTATCGGCTCATTCATCCTAAAAGAGATATTGTCTGAATGTTCGAAGTTATATTCCATGTGTAGCAATTCATCCATCGTGCAGGTAGGTGGCTACTTGATTATATTTTCATGTGATCGTATATGGGTCATTCTAAAAAAATTCACATTTTTTCCATAAATTGTAAAAAAAATTTTTTTTTAATTCTGGTGTTTTTTTATATTTATAGATAGATAGATATATATATGTTTATTTTGTAACAGTTTACAAATAGTGTCTAATACAAAAAATAAATATATAATACATAGTAAAATACAAAAAAGACAATACTGTAACGTTACGTGTAAATATTGCACTCATGATACTACATAAGTAATTCACTTTTCAGAGTGATATCACAGATCATTAAAATAATAAAATACACACATAAACATTAATAGAAACAAAAAAATAAAAAAATCTGTCGATTTAATATCTATCAGGCAAAACAATAAAAATTAAAATACAATATAATAAAAAATAATAAAATAAAATAAAAATCAAACGAGTCAAATCAAAAAGTAAAAAAATAACACATTCACTTTCAACCATGTGCTCATCAACCGTACTATAAATACAAGCACACCTTAAAGTATAGCCAAAAAATACTGTTTCCTCGAATCAGTGCGCAGCCAACCCAACGCGGTTCTATAAGGAGAGACATAATCACCGATTCTCGAACCCATTACATATCTCACACATGAATTCTGTAATCTCTGTATTCGTCTTCTCAACCTCTGAGAAGCATCGAGCAAAACCACTGAACAATAATCAAGATGTGGGAACAGCAGGGCGGTTGCGAGTTGTTTATGCAGATTCTCCGTGGTGTACTGACGGAAAAACTGCAGAACATATAAAACTTTATTAAACTTTTTTGTAATCATATCAATGTACGGTTCCCAAGAAAGTTTAGGGTCAAGACTCACTACGGAGTGAGAAAAGAGTATACTAATGCCTCCCTAAAGATCGATCGTCCGTGACCTTCTAGCATAAAAAGAGTTTACAAAACGACTATTGCCAAAGACAATCGCCTTAGTTTTATTAGAATTCAAAGTGAGAGAGACACCAGTAGCCCTGACTTTAAAAGTATTAAGAACTGATATTGCGAATTGCGCAAAATTATATTTAAAAAATACCAAATCTCAATATTATATATTGTAAAAAAGGCTTCGGAGGTTACAAAATTGAATATTTTTTCAATTCTTAAAATAAATATCAACTATGTAAATATCTAAATAATAAGAATTCCTTTTTAAAAAATACCTTTTATTTTGGTTTGATTTTAAAAAAATTCAATCGTTTTTGTTCTATGAAGGCTTCGGGGGTTACATAAATTTAACTCATACCCATATGGAAAAAATTTTTGGATATAATTGTAAATAACTGTTAATAACTGTAAATAAATGTAAATAAATGTAAATAACTGTAAATAACTGTAGAAAAATGTTAAAAAATGTGGGAACTGAGACATAAATAACAGTTATTTACAATTATTTAGAATTATTTACTGTTATTTACACTTATTTACAGTTATTAACTGTTATTCAAACTTATTAACTGTTATTTACACTTATTTGCAGTTATTTATATTTATTTACAGTTATATACATTTATTCACTTTTTTCACAATTATTTACAGTTATTTACGATTATTTATAGTTTTTTTACGATTATTTGCAGTTATTTACATTTTCCAAAATCTTCACGAATTGATTCAATAATTTTATATATAGGCGAAAATTTTTAAAAATGTGAATAACTGTAAATAATTATAAAAAACTATGGAAAATTGTAAATAATTGTAAATAATTATAAATAACTATAAATAACTGTAAAAAACTGTAAATAACTGTAAATAACTATAAATAATTGTAAATAATTATTAATAACATTAAATTATTCACTAATTCAAAAATTTTTGAAAATGTAAATAACTGTAAATAATTATGAATACCCTAGTGGAAATCGAATCTGTGAATAACTGGGAATAACTGTGAATAACTGGGAATAACTGTTATAAACTGTTCAGTTTGAGACAGGAATAACAGTTATTCCCAGTTATTCCATCATCAGTCCATCATCAGTTTGAGACAGGAATAACAGTTATTCCCAGTTATTCCCAGTTATTCCCAGTTATTCACAGTTATTCCCAATTATTTACAGTTTAGTTTAATAATAATTTGAAAAATATAAATTTGAAAAAATGAAAAAAATATATATTTTTTTTATTTTTTTTTCTATTATAAATATATTTGGGAATAACTGTTATTCGTACCTCTGTTTTTTCAAATTATTTTTAAGTTATAAACTGTGAATAACTGGGAATAACTGAGAATAACTGGGAATAACTGGGAATAACTGGAAATAACTGGGAATAACTGTTATTTCTGTCTCAAACTGAACAGTTTATAACAGTTATTCCCAGTTATTCACAGTTATTCCCAGTTATTTCCAGTTATTTCCAGTTATTCACAGATTCGATTTCCACTAGGGTAACTGTAAATAATTATAAATAATTGTAAATAATTATAAAAAACTGTAAATAATTGTAAATAATTGTAAATAACTGTAAATAACAGTTAATAACAGCTAATAACTGTAAATAATAGTAATTAATAATAAATAATAGTAAATAACTGTAAATAACTATTATTTATGTCTCAATTCCCACATTTTTTAACAGTTATTTACAATTATTTACTATTATTCACAGTTTTTCACATAAATTATTTCCATATGGGTACTTACGAGTAAATCGAATCGTATTCAAAAGTTTTTTCTTATATTCTACATAAAATTTGCTATTATTATAGTGAATTGCAAATTTTTAAGTCTAATAGCAAAGGAGCTACAAGCAATAACTTTAAAATAGTTTTTTTTTTTAGAATGGTCCATATGCAACTGGCAAACTCTTGGAAGTGGTGGGACGTTCTCCTGTCCAGTGTATGAGACCGAAAATTCTTTATACAAATAAATAAGCGCTTGAATTCTGAATAGTAAATAAATGTATATAGGGGTCTAATATGGCTTAAGATGCAACTTTTACAAAATTAAAAATAATGTCTGATAGGATCTTTCACCAATATTACAAATCAATATTTCATGAAAGATTCCAAAAATATTTCTGAAATGATTTATAATCCTCTATGAATCCTTTACTGAAACCGGTTTGGCAATCTTTTAACAATTTCACAAATCGATATTTCACAAAATAATAAAAGAACGATCCAGAAATATTTTATGAAATATTTGAAATCAATCTTCTAGGAGGACATATTATTATTTCGGAAATATTTCATAGCAATATTTCTGTTATATTCCGAATCTTGCAATGAAATATTTCAGAAATATTTGTGGGATATTTTGTAGTTTTAATATAACATCTCGTTTATTTGTTTATCAATCTTGTCAAACAGTTTTTTCTCTGTTTCGTAGAAAAATTCATTCGTATTATAAGTTATTACAACTCCCTCAATTTTTCCCAATCAATAAAATTACTAGATTGAACTTTTTTCCTAACTTTATATTTATAATTTTCCATAGTTTTTTAGAATTAATTTGCATTTCACTTTGGCATCTATAATTACTTTATCTAATATTTTGACGTATCTTTTAAATGGCATTTTAAGTTTCTCGTTGTTACAATTCTATAAGTCACATTGACAAAAAAATTTTGTTGGCAATATATTAAGATATTATTAGCGTTGAGTAAATTAATTTTCTAAAATGTTGTGCCCTCTTTGCTTTTGATGTTAAAGAAGAAGAGCAATGTAAGCGTAATATTTAAGAAAATTTTTCTTTTTAATGTTAACCAGTTGTAACCATTCGCCGCTTGATATAGGGTAGTGTTTTGGTCAGGTGCAAGAAATATATAAAATATTTTTTATACAGCGATATACAATTTGTCGAAATAATAATATACTTCTGATGTAGTCAAAGGCACTAGCCTACACTAGACTACATTATATTTATTTATAACCATATTAGGATCTTACATTAAGACAGACCCACATGGTATAAAATATTTCAGAATAATATTTTATGAAATATTTCAGTGTAATATTATATTAATAATTCAGGAATGTTTCTTTGAAGTATATCATATTTAAAAGGTAAAATATTTCATTAAAAAACTTCACAAATATTTCAACAATATTATATAAATTATTTCAAAATAATTTTATTAATGTAACAATGGAATATCAAACATGTATCGCTACATTATTTCTTGAAACCGTAGTCGAAATATTATTTGTTCAAAACTGTTTAAAATTGTTTAGAACTGTGTAAAACTGTTTGAAAGAGTGAATTTTCGAGAGTCCAAAAAAATTATAAATATTTTTGAACAGGTTTGATTAATTTTAAACAGTTTTAAAAAATTACGACTGATTTTAAACAGTTTAAAACATTTCTTAATTTTTGCATTCAAATTGTATTGAGCACCATGGATTCGACTTGGAATAATTTTCAACAGGTCCAAAGGGTTGCTTTTTAAAACAGTTTTAAATAGTTTTAAACAGATTCAATATTCAAAAAATTCGTTATTAAAAGCATTTTAGTAATTAAATGTTTAAAACAGTTTATAACTGTTCAAAATTGTTTAAAATTGCTTGAAATTATTCAAAACTGTTTGATACAAAAGTTTAAAACTGTTTAAAACTGATCTTTAATTTTGAAAATAATCTAAAAGTGATTAAAACTGTTTATAATTGTTTTGAATGTCCGAAAATGTGCACTTTTAAACAGTTTCAAACTATTCGGGATAATTTTAAACAATTTTGAACAGATTAGAATAAATTTAAATACTTTTGAACAAATTCAATTTTGACTAGGAAATAATTTAAACCAATATCACGTCAATCTTTTGAGAAACTTGGTGAAAAATTTCTATATTTTGAAAATATTTCACAAATTATTTTAAAAAATATAAGTATATAACAATGAAATATCGAAGAAATATTGCTTAATTATTTTTTGAAATAATTTAAATCAATAAAGTGAATCTTTTAAGAAATCTTTCAAGGAATATTCCTGCAATGTTGAAGAAATATTTTACGAATCGTTAAAAAAATGTATAAATACAACAATAAAATACTAAAGAAATATTGCTAATCTGTTTATTAAAATAAATCAAATCAATATTACGCAAATCTTTTAACAAACATTTGATGTGATATTTCTAAAATTTTTCAAAAGCATTTCATGAATCATTCAAAAAAATTTATGATTATAACAATGAGATAATACAGAGATATTGCTTAATTATTTCTTAAAATAATTTAAATCAATATTTGTAAATCTTTTAAGAAATATTACATGAAATATTTGCTAAATATTTTAGAAAGATTTTATGAATTATTACGAAGAACTTTTAAATACAATGAAATATTGAAGAAAAATTATTCAAATGTTTCAAGTTATCTTCTATGTGTAGCAATTTATTCATCGAGCAGATAGGTAGCTACTAGACTATACTTCTATGTGATCGTATATGTGACTGGCAAACTTCCGTAAGTAGTAAGACCTGTTCTCGATGAGTATGTGAGGACGAATATTCTTTATACAAATAAATAGGTACTTTCATTCTGAATAACAAGAATAAAAGAAAAAAATAGGAATATAACATAGTTTAAGATCTTTATGTAATTAAAAATAATGTCTGATTAATGATTTCTCATGAATCCTTTAGTAAAATATTAGTGTGATCTTTCAAACAATATTCCAAATAACATTACATAAAAGGTTTCAGAAATATTTTAGAACCATGAATTGAAAGGTTCATAATCTTTAATAAATCTTCCAACAGTATATTTTGATAACCTCGCTACTGAAAAAGACTTATTAAAGAACGTTAAAATAAAGCTCGAATCGAATTATCTTAAATCAGTTGAATCAACTTTCAAAAATTTATTGCCCATTTAATCTAACATTGACGTGTATGTTTCTTCAAAGTAGATTTAACGTTTGTGCTTCTCCAGAATTAATCAAACGTATATGTTTCTCGAAATTGAATTCGACGTGTTATCTTATTCCAGTGACCTGACGATATATATATATATATATATATATATATATATATAACTGAAAATGTAGTAGTTTTAAGAATATAGGTCAAAATAAAAAAATGCTTTTAAAGATTCGATACTTATTAATTTAAAAAATCTTAAAATGGTTGTAGCTCTGCTTCTATGATACCTACAGACTTTTAATAGGGCTTAAATTCAGGATTTTGATATTTAAAAAAATTTTTATTTTTTTACCTGTGGACTGCCGGAAAATCAATATTTTGACGCGGTAAATCAAAATATTGATTTTCCGGCAGTCTAAAGGTTAATTTCGATTTTTTGTAATATACGAAAGGTTTTGTATCACCGAACTGGATAAGTTCAAGTTTGAAGTAGTAAGTCTATTGACTTATTTAAAATAAAGAATACTGCATCTTCGATAATCTAGATAAGGGTGTCAAAGGTCCGGGCCAAGAAATTTTCGATAAGGGAATTGTTGTACATGCATATAACTACTTTCAAATAAATTTTTGTGAAAATTTAAGTTGGTAGAAAAAAGTTATAGACCCTCAAAAATGTCAAAAATCGCTATTTTTACAAAATGCTTATTTTTAAGTAATTATATCTCCCTTTGCGCCGATTTTAATTTAGCAGGGCTCATTTAAAAGATTTTGAAAATATATTCAAAATAAGACACATAAAAAATGTTTTCGTTTTTTTGTTCAGTTTTAGCAGCGATTTGAAGATGATTAAATTTTTAAAAATTTCTTTTGTTGAAATTTGGTTGCCATAAATGGTGATTAATATTTAAAAATATAAGAAAATCATAAAATTTACGAGATATTATAACAAAAAAAAATTAAAATTGGTAAATTAAAATCAGTTAACAGGGAGTCGAGATATAAGTTCTCAAAAAAGTTTAAAAAATTTACCATTTTTTGACATTGAAGGAATCATAGTTCTGTCCCTAAAGCTACTAGAGGGCTGAAATTTTTACCGTGACGTTTTTTCATAAGGCACAACAACATAATATAATTTGATGGAAATTGCAGGACCCTACCCAACGAAATTTGTGAAAAGTATTTGAATTACTCATATATATATATATATATATATATATATATATATATATATATATATATATATATATATATATGTATATATATACACACATATAGGTAACTAAATATCGTGTAAGAAAAATTACTGTTTTTTCCTTTCTTTTAGGAGTTTCTGATTTTTTTCTAGCTGTGAAAATTCTTTTTAACATAATCGTTGTTTTCTTTTTTTTTCTTTACTTAATAATTTTTTGAAAAAATGAGCAGCAGTTGAAATTATTTACCATTTCTTTCTTTACGCGGGTTTTCTAAATACTGATCAATATCTTCTTTTGGTAGCAGGATTAGTTTAATACCGTCAGTATACGATCAAACTCATTTTACGAAAGCATTTATATTGCTATACAACATGACGATTCTGAAGATTATGTCTAGCAAAGTGTTTTACTAATCTACTAACACTACCAACGGCACCTTTCTCGTGACTTACAGCTAAAAATAATCATTTTTTATTGTTAGAAGCATTTTTCATTATATGCAGTTGAAATCGATTTTTGAAGTGACTCGCCACTTTTTCTGTCATAATCAATATTTGTTCTATTGAATCAGTTAGATTATTCTTCATTAAATCGATGACTTTTTTCCATCAGTAACAACCCTCGCAAAAAAATTACCATCGCCAAAGCCTCACAAATACTGAGGCCGAAGTATCGCTGATACTTTAGCAGAAATACCACAGATATGTCGGAGATACTTTGTGCAAAATATTTGTGCGAAATACTTTAGGCGAGACATTTGGAATCGAGCGCCGAGTAATGTCCATATTACCGCAAAATAATTTATTATTTCACCAATATATCTCCACGACGCTCAATTCTTTAAATTTAGTACCAGTACTATGAATAATTTTTTTGTGTACACCAAAAAAATCTGGACACTTTTGCCTTTTTGCTGAATAATTTTCATAACTGAAGATTAGTCTCAATGTATAGAAATCAAATCATATTAAAGGTGTAAGATACCAATACCGTGAATCGTTGTTGTATTAAGTAGGCCTAAGGCACTTGAACTGTCTATGCGAAATTTAGCCACCTAATAGTGGATATATCTCTCTATATAATAAAAATATTTCACCGCCGCCGCCATGTACAAGAAATTTTTGTGGCCTCATACAGTTATTTTTCAACTAAAAGTTAGCGAGAATTTACACAAATATAGCTAAAATATACCCAAAAGTTTGCTAGAATTTATATTAATGGCTGATTCCATTCAGATTCATGCAGGCCGTCACGGATCAATTTTTTTTGTCTGAAAACTATATGAATATGTTTAGATACTCAAGAGAAGATGTAGAGACCCCGAAATACGGCTTAAAAAATTATTTTCACGATGTTTTAGCCAATTTCGTGTTAAATGTTAAAATAAAAGGTGCAAAATGAAAATCGACCTCCATATTCAAAATGCTCTATCTCCGTCAATTCTTGACTTTTCGAGACGAATTTTTTTTCAAATGTGAGGAATTCAGTCTCGTTTTAAATGCCGTTTCGATTTTTGCGATGTGAGTTGCTCCCTCTGAGTTATTAATAAAAACCCTAAAAGAAGCGATTTCTTCAAACGCAATTTTCTCAAAAACTATATATATATATTTTTTTATTTGTATTTGTTTTAATACATAAAAAATACTAACTTTAAGGATAGGTGAGAATATGCTATTTTGTCTTATTTGTTTTAAAAAGATTCTTAAACGTTTTTTATATTTTCCATTTTATAGCATCGATAACATGGCACATCGTGCCACTTTTCCAACTACTACGTCTTCTTACCATTCGTTTATGCTTTTATTTATTCATGTAATAAAATATTAACAGAAATTTTTAAAATAAACCATTTTTCAAATTTTTGGATCAATTAGAACCAAAGTTATCATGATTCTGTTTTAAAATAAGTGTATTTTTCATTCATAAAAATATCGACGGGGAGAAAAAAAAATTTTTTGTTTTTGATCTTACTCTTGTTATATTGGAACTGAGCAAAGTGTTGGAGGAGATATTGAAGTAGATGGATGCGTGTGGGGTGGCCAAATAGTGCATTAACTTGGGACGTTTCTAATACGTTTCGCGTGCCAAATCGTGTTTATAATGGCTCAGGTTATTTGTTACGCAATAAATTGCAAAAAACTTGCAAAAATAGTAACTATAACATTAACTTTTCTCCTGTAGTCAAATATAAATTGGATGAAAGGAAAAAATCTAAAAACTCATTAAAAAGAATCAATTAGGTAATATAACAAATTCGTTATACTTAAAAAAAAATATTTTACTATCAAAAAATTTATGATTTAATTTTATAAATTTTGAATATTTTTATTATTATTTAATGATTTTTGATATGTAATATAATATATTATTTGTTTTTTCAGACAAAATAATATTTATTATTTGTTATTGTTACTTATGAATTTCTGCATACTTATCCTACGAATCTAACCTTTAAATCTGAATATTATCATTAAAATAATTATAATATATACGTAATGCTTACTTTTTCAAGTAACTATATAAATTTATACTAAACACTGCAAATGCTAATTCATAAGTAAAACTAACATTTATTTTCTAATTTCACTTTCATATTATTTTTTTTTTTGTTCACTGCGTATTCATTGCACCTAAAATGTCCTCAATAAGTTCATATTTTTTAACCACCAGATGGTGTTACCTGCTCTGCACTGTCCCAATACTTGAATGTCTCAAGACCAGCGATGCCGAAAGTGGCAGAGTCAGAGAGGGGAATTAAAAAATGTATAAAAAAAAAGTATTAAAATAAATAGTTTTTAAAATTTGATGATTAATAAGTAATTTTAAAAAACAAAGTTACTATAGCAAAATTAATTTTCTTTTATTATTAACATTTTTTTTTTAATTTAAAAAATTTTGTTAAGTTCAAAGAAAAGTAAAAAATAGAAAAAAAACTATTTTGTTATAGTGACTTTGTTTTTTAGAATTATTTATTAATTATCAAATTTTAAAAACTATTTATTTCAATACTTTTTTTTTAATACATTTTTTAATTTCCCTCTCTGGCTCTGCCACTTTCAGCATCGCTGCTCAAGACATTAATGAGAATGCAAAAAGCGAATCGTCGCCACCTAATGGTGGCATTTGTCAACTTCCTACAAGCTAAATTTAAATCGTAGGCACCAAGTTCAAACTGAATAACAAATTTTTATTTTCAACGAAAACAAATTTCTATTTTCATAAACTTAAAATCGTTATTACTTCGATTCTAATTGACCCAAAAATTTTATCGGTGGTTGATTTTAAAGATTTTTGTTGGTATTTTTATCACATTAATAAATAAAAGCACAAACAAATGGTAAGAAGACGTAGTAGTTGGAAAAATGGCACGATGTACCATAGTATCAATGCTATAAAATGGAAAATATAAAAAAAAAAACGTTTAAAAATAAATAAAGCAGCATAGCTTATTCTCACCTATCCTGAAAGTTCGTATTTTTCATGTATAAAACATAAAAATTACAAAAAAAATATATATGGGACGTTTCATGTCAACTCGACTGACAAAAAAATAGAATTTGCTAAAAATCCGTGAAGAGGTTCCATTTGATACCCGAAATATACAAAAATTTTTAGAGGCATAGGTCAAAGGGATTACGAGTAATAAGTAATAGAATATTGTGATTTTTCAAATTTTTTTGTTAAATTACCAACTTAATTATTTTTTTCCTCAGAAACTAAGGATTTTAGAGATTCACTTATGAATATATTTATTGTTGCAAATGATGAGTAGAATCTACACAAATTTTTTTAAATCTCAGAATTGCTGTCTTCTGATTGGTTCATTTTGTACTTTCATGTAATTTTGAATTTCTGGTGTTCGACCAGGTTGATTTCACTCAGGTTGCACTATGTTATGTCTTTTTATAATATCTTAAAGTGAGCTTTGTCTCATCTTAGGCATAGAACTGAGAGAAGAGCTATAGAACTTTGAATATTAAAAAATAAAATGGAATTTTCAATTTAAAACATATATACTGTGGATTTGGTTCTTCGCTTATAGATAATGCAATATACGAACAAATGATTCTTAAATATCTTAAAAGAGATCTATTTCTTAATAATTTAAGTGTTAATTCAGAATCTGAATTGAATTATCAACTGTTCATTATTTAGACATCATTCTTAATTACCTTATACTATTAGTCATTGCTATCTGTTTATTTTTAATTATAGTATAATTAATGACAAAAATAATAATAATCATCACTAAATAACATTCTTCTAAAAGAAAAAGACTTTTGATATTCTTATTTTGAGTAATGATTGTAAAAATAGAACTAATCATCGCTCTATCATATTTTCATTTATTATAATTAATTTTTTTAAGTTGAACAGTATTTAAAAATCAAAATGTCACTAGAATGGAAATAAAATGAAAAAGTACTTGTCAACAGTTTGACAATCCATGAATAAAAAATTTTTTTATCTTTAATATTTTATAATGAATAAATTTTATGCATCTTGAATTTATTTAATCTAATTTCTTTTATTTCCAAATATATGATATAAATATTAATTCCTAAATATATTTTTGAATTTTCTAAATTCATAGTCTGTTTGCAAAATTAAAATGTCACTAGAATGAGGATGAAATCAAAAAATACTTGCCAAAAGTTCCACAATCTATAAATAAAACATTCTTTGAATTCGTAATCAATTTTTATATTAAATCAATTTCATGCCTATAGAATTTATTTTACTTCATTTCTTTTACTTCTAGATATATGATATAAATATTAATTATAAATAAATAATATGTATTAAAATAATTTTTCAACACATATTTAAAATCATTATAATAACAATTTATTGAAACACATAAATATGTTTTGGTTACGAGTGTATTTTGAGGATGTCTAAATAATGAACAGTTGATATTTCAATTCAGATTCCAAATTAATACGTAAATTATTAAGAAATAGATCTCTTTTAAGATATTTAAAAATCATTTGTTCGTATATTGCATTATCTATAAGCGAAGAACCAAATCCACAGTATATATGTTTTAAATTGAAAATTCTATTTTATTTTTTAATATTCAAAGTTCTATAGCTCTTCTCTCAGTTCTATGCCTAAGATGAGACAAAGCTCACTTCAAGATATTATAAAAAGACATAACATAGTGCAACCTGAGTGAAATCAACCTGGTCGAACACCAGAAATTCAAAATTACATGAAAGTACAAAATGAACCAATCAGAAGACAGCAATTCTGAGATTTAAAAAAATTTGTGTAGATTCTACTCATCATTTGCAACAATAAATATATTCATAAGTGAATCTCTAAAATCCTTAGTTTCTGAGGAAAAAAATAATTAAGTTGGTAATTTAACAAAAAAATTTGAAAAATCACAATATTCTATTACTTATTACTCGTAATCCCTTTGACCTATGCCTCTAAAAATTTTTGTATATTTCGGGTATCAAATGGAACCTCTTCACGGATTTTCAGCAAATTCTATTTTTTTGTCAGTCGAGTTGACATGAAATGTCCCATATATATATGTGTATATATATATATACAGTACCGTCCATAAATTCGTGAACAAAATTTTGAAAACCACCGCCCCTTTAAAGAGCATTATCTCTGGTTCTAATGGTCGTAGAATAAAAATCAAAAAAGTAAATTAAAGTATACAAAAAATACTAACTTTTTATGGTGTTTAAAATTTTTCCAAACCATTTTTTCCATTTTTTATCCTTTTTTAAAAAAATGTCAACTTTTCACATTTTTATACATATTTTTAATCACTTATATCTTTTTTGAAAATGATTATTAATGAAAAATTCTAACGGGAATCGAAAGAATTCTAAAAAATCTAAAACTTATCACTAATGGTTTTTTTTCTTACGAAGCTTATTTAGGTAGTTATTAGCAATCCAATGTTAAGAAGTACTATAGTAAAATTACGAATAATTTAACGGAAACATCAATGAAAATTTAATTATTTTAATATATTTGTATATAAACTTTTTGAAATTATTTATTGTCATAATTTTTTAGGAAAAAACTTTAATTTTTGACAAAATAACACTTAATTTTTCAAGAAATATGAAAAAAAATATTCTGAATCATTATTTGCATATTATTATTCGTCTTTTTATTATACTATATCACAACATTCAATTGCTTATAACTACCTTAATAAGCTTCGTAGGAAAAAAAACCATTAGTGATAAATTTTAGATTTTTTAGAATTCTTTCGATTCCCGTTGGAATTTTTCATTAATAATCATTTTCAAAAAAGATATAAGTGATTGAAAAAATGTTTAAAAATGTGAAAAATTGACATTTTTTGAAAGAAGGATGAAAAATCGAAAGAATGTTTTGAAAAAATTTTAAACACCATAAAAAGTTAGTATTTTTCGTATACTTTAATTTACTTGTTTGATTTTTATTCTACGACCATTAGAACCAGAGATAATGCTTTTTAAACGAGTGATGTTTTTCAAAATTTTGTTCACGTATTTATGGACGGTACTAAATATATATATATATATATATATATATGGTTTTCAAGAAAATTGCGTTAAAAATCACTTTTTTAAAAGTTTTTCATGGATAACTCAGAGGAATCAACTCGCATCTCAAAAATCGAAACGGCATTTGAAACTAGACTGAATTTCGCACATTTAAAAAAATTCGTCTTAAAAAGTCAAAAATTGACGGACATAGAGCATATTCGAAATGCAATGAATATTGCATTCGAATGATTCGTTTATTGCAAAAAAAATTGACGGAGATAGAGCATATTGAAAAAGCATTGAATATGGAGGTCCATTTTCATTTTGCACCTTTCATTTTAACATTTAACACAAAAAAAATTTGATCTGTAACGGCCTGCATGAATCTGAATGGAATCAGCCAAATATAGCTAAAATATAGCCAAAAGTTAACTAGGATTTACATTAATATAGCTAAATGTTACCTAAGATTGACATAAATATAGCTAAAAAATAGCTAAAAGTTAGTTAGAATTTAGATAAAAAGTCAGGTGAAGAGAATTTAAATTTCGTTGAAATTTGATTAAATTTTTAATTAATAGTTAGCAAAAATTTAGCCAAATTAATTATTATAATAATTTTGATAGGCATATTTAAACAGAGATTTAAAAGAGTCATGTCTTAATTAATTTGTGTATTTGTTATACAAAAAAAAAGTATTAACAAATGTTACAAAGTAATAGAGTAACTTTTAAAGCTTTGCTTGAATATGTGTATTCCTGTTGGAGGTGGATAGATTATAGGTGAAGTCTATGGTTCAAGAAGGTAGGGTATAGACGCTCATGGTTGTGTAGGGCTGCAGGCGAAGGTAACTATGGTTTTATTTTGAATAGTAATATGAAAAAATTTTAATAATTTTAATTAATTATAACATGTCTCAAAATTATTCAAATTCATTGTATTTTTTTTTCAAATAATAATTTTAAATAAAACAATAAAAATACCAACGCGCCTATATGGTACGATACATAGTTTATTATTTACATTGTGTGACAAAGTATTCGATGTAGAGTATCAATGACAATACCCCTTGGGTGGTTTCCAAAACATTTGTTATTATCATCTAATATTATTTATCTAATATTTTTATTTAAAATTGCTTTTACTTTTTATTTTTAAAATACAGATAATAAAATAGATTTTACATTTTTATTACAGAAAAAAATAATATTGATTACTTGTAATTTATATTAAAAAAAAGTTAATATATGAGGATATATGCCTCTATATGTTAACCTTTTTCATATGGTGATATCGAGGGAGCCCAACCCGGTTCTCGTTTAACACATTACATCAGGCTGGACTGTCTGACACACCATACCGAAAACTTTGACTACCGATGGATGGTAGTCACTTATGTCACCAACAATCAACCGATACTTGATGAAGTCGGGGTTTTTAAGAGTCACGAGATAAATGGCACATACACTTATTTAAAAAAAAAAAAGTCAAAGATACCTGGCCAGGATTCGAACCCATGCCCACCGCGTTAAAGTCAAAAGTTCTGTCCGTCACACTACCGCGCTTCCTCACACCATCACGCTCCCTTGCACCACCACGCTCCCTTACACCACTGCGCTCCCTAATTACTTGTAATTTACGTGCATATAATATAATTTTAAGAGTTGATTCTTCTATTACTAGATCATTAAAAATGCACTGAAAGGTATAAACCTTAAATTCTTTCTCTTTTTCAATTTTGAAAATAATGACAGTAAAATACTTTTTTCTTTTTCTTTATAGTAAAATATAAATTTTTCTTATTTTTCACTGCTTATGTTAATAATCTTGCGATGTAGGAATTTAATTATATTTAAACAATCAGAAAAATATCAATCAATGAAAATATAATTCTGCCCGTCCCCGCATGCAAACTTCGAATTGCCAAAAATTTAATTTCATTAAGACGCCAGTCAATTCACCAGCTGACTCATGGTAAGCACGGACCTCGGGCTGTCTTGGATCAGGAGGTGGGCGATCTCTAACGGAAAATTTTTGAAACTGAAAGTTGAAGAGGTTTAACACAACACAAAATAATTTCTCTTTAACACATCAATATAATTTAATAGTTCGCAACTTTTATTTTACTCTCCAATCAATGTAGGTATCGAAAAAAAATTTTTAATACAACGCGCTTTTATAACTTACTCAGCACACGCAAAAAAAATTTTAATTATGGTAAATATAAAAACTAATTTAGTCTTTAATTAATAATCCTTCTCCTCAAAAAAATCTGTTAATTCACTCGTCAGCGTTAACTGAAATCCTAAAATATTTTTATAATCAAAATGGCTGCCAAGAATCCGCGTCATTTTATATCGGTTTCTCACTCTCACACTCTGTACACTGCGTACCGTCGTGTCTATCAGTTTCCAAAAAAAAACAAACTATTAGTTCTTAATAAAAATCCACTGGTCAGTTTAATTTAATAAAGAAATAATTTAGGTTAATTTACTGCTCAGTATTTAATTTATGATAAATTAACGGTCGACGAAATCGTTAGATACGTAGTCGAATATAAAAAACAGCAATTTTTACATAAATTTTAAATTTTACCCTTTAATTCTATTTTTACAATTAATATTTTCTTCCTTACTTAATGAGATCAACAAAAAAAATTAATCGTTATCTATTCACTAATCAAATTAAATTTAATTATGTCGCAGTCACTTATATATAAATTTCACTTCACGCATGCGCATTCTCTGAATCTATTGATTAGTCGGCAAGAGCCGTTAGTTACAAATTTTTCTATTTAGCTGGACTGGCGTTCACTCACCGTCGATTAATCTGGTTCATGCAAAGGAAAAGTCAGGTCGCCGATGGCGACAATGAGGTTCAGGATTGGTTGTTCCTCTCTCTCTCTTTCTATCTAGGGCAGCAACTGGTCGGCGCCAGCTGCGAGAAATGAAAAACCGGGTAGATTAAACCTTGGGAAATTTCTCCTTCACTCTCTGCTTCACGATAACCTCCGTAATCTCAAAAATCCTCCTTGGTAAAATCTTCACTTAAATCTCCTTAGCAAACTCTAAAACAACTCTCTTGTATTAACAACGAGTAAAAAGCTCCGAAGTGGTACGAGGACAGCAATCGAATGAATTTCAATGGCCACTTCCTTCTTCTTCGAGTCTATTTCTCCCTCTTAACTATCTTTTATCTCTTTCTAATTTTATTCTCTCTAATCGTTAATTAGTATTCCAAATAACTGCCTCTAATTGCTTATTTTCGCTTTCCGGTCCTCGAACGCAAGTCTTCAACATGCCGCCACCTTTAATGCGAGAAATTTTATTCAGTAATTTTTTTTATGTTATTTTATTCTTTAGAGAGAGAAAGAGAGAGCACTCGTAAGTGTAGATATATATACAAATATACATGTACGCATAGTCATATAATGCATATGTACTCAAGTGAAGAGAAAGAAGAGGCAATCTCCCTTTCCCTATGCTCCATCCATCTTCTTTTAGCGTACTGCGTCTCCCTCTTTTCTCACTGCGCGAGAAATAGGCGCGTCATCATTTCCAATTTGCTCTTACAGTATACTAATCTTGCTATCCCTTTTCTTCCTATCTCTTCATTCTTTCTTTTTAAGTCTTCTTCGTTATATGCTGACTCCTAGCGCACGTGCGATCGTTGCTTTGTAGTGGTAGTAGATGTACTCACTACCTATGGTCTACGCTAGCAGCACTGCTGTTCACACACACGGTCTGCGAATGTGTGCTTAATGGATGCCACGCGCTTTTGCTAGCATGGTCGCTCTCCTCGTGATACCGGTATTACAAAGAAAAATATCTCTTGATTAATTATTTATGCTTTAATAAAAATATGCGCCCGGGTCGATGAGTGCACCGATGGTTTGTCTGTGTGCGTGCGTGAAATTAAAGTCTTTAATTTGTTAAACAAATTTACATTTTGACGTACCATGTCACAAACTCTCCCTTCCTGAGCTGGAAATTTGCTAGAGTGGACTGCTTACAAGTCATTGTGCACGCTGCACCGCACATCAACAACTCATGCCACCGATCCACTCGCAGGTTATTTTTTTTCTCATAATCAAATTTCTTACAACTGATAAACATTTACTTTCACCGTACTATTCCCAGAAATTACACACTCTTTACTTATGAACTCATGCTCCATGTTAATTTTGTATTTAATTTAATGCGTTTTGTTTTCAGTTAGATTAGTTAAATTAGAATCAGTGGAATGGATCAGGATAACTTTTCGGATTTAAACTACGGACAATACATCTATCAATTTATTATAAAGATAAAAAAAATAATGTGTAATGGGGATCAGTATTGAATTGAGTTCAGGGTTAGGGTTTCATGTCAGGTTTAGTTCTAGGGGGTATATATCTTTTGAGTTGCGAAACGTGTACCTTCGCATTGCGCTTACCCCCCTCTGTTTCGACTACGTATACTAACGGTGATTCAACTTCTAAAATCCTAAACGGTTTGTTGTATTTTGTTGCAAGTTTCGCGGAAAATCAGTTAGCTGCGTTTGAAAGCGCGTGTGATCGTCGCATGACTATATCCGCTACGTTAAATCTAATATATTTTCTCCATTTATTATACTCTCTTGCTTGTTTTTTCTTCCCCTTTTAATATATTTCATAACTAAATCTCTTAGTGCGTCTAATCTCTTTACTTTATCTGTTTGATCTGTTCCACTTCCCTTCCTAAGCTCTTTACAGGCATAGGGTGTCTCCCATAATTCAAAAATGCTAGAGAGGCCTTAAGTGTCGACTGCGTCGCTGTGTTCACTACGTATCTAAATTCCTAGAGATGCTGGTCCCAAGTCCTATAATCCTCTTTTACAAAGGTTGCTATTATGATCTTCAAGGTTATATTTGCACGTTCCACTGGGTTAGCCTGCGGGTGATATAGCGGTGTCGTGACTCTAGATACCCCATATTCCTGCAGCACTTGGTCTAAATGTTTGTTATTAAACTCTTTTCCGTCATCAGTTAGCAAGTACTTGGGAGTCTACCATCTGAATAATATCAGCTCTTCGAAGGCTTTTGCCACTGCTTTTCCATCAGCAGTTCTTAGTGGCATCAACTCGGTCCATTTAGTAAAAAGATCTTGAAAGACTAACAGATATTTATTTTGGCTCTTACTAGAAGGAAACTCTATCATATCAGCTGATACTACTATCCATCGTCTCTTAACGACACGGTTTCCCATTATTCCTTAAGGTCTAGTTTGCTTGGTCTTGTAACGCTGACAGTCATCGCACTCCTTCACAAATAGAGTAGTGTCATAGTAGACTCCTGGCCAATAATATTCTCTGATGATAGGAATAATACTCTCTTATCATAGGTCTTTTCTAGTCCCAGATGCCCTAAGAAAGGATGACAATGTGCATCTTGCAGTATCCTGTCTTGGCGTTCTGCTGGCACTACGAGTCGCTATCCTTCTTCTCCATGGGTCACTGGGTAGAGTAATGGTTCTTTCCTGTATGAAAGTTCCTGTATGTATTTCTCATCTTTTATCTTTCCGAAAGCGCACACCTCTTCCTCTTTTTCTTGACCTTCGTACATTTTTGAGGGAGCATCGGACACATGATGTCATGCTTCACGTCGCTGAACGATCTTGAATGACCAATGTTGCATTTTTAATGCCCATCTTGCTAACCGTCCTGTTGGGTCTTTTAGCTTCTGTAGCCACTTCAACGCACTATGGTCTGTAATAATCTTAATAGTATAGCCTTCAAGATAGTTTTTAAATTGCCCATATTACTGCTAATAACTCTTTCTCTGTTATAGTAAGGTTCTTTCCTGTTGCTCTTCTTCCCAATTCCATTCTCTGCTTTTCCTTAACAGCTTCACTAATGGAATTTTTTTTTTTAATCATGTTTAATAAACCTTGAATACCATCCTACCATTTCAAGAAATCTTCACAGCTGCTTCACACTCCAGGGCGCTGGATAATTGACGACTGGTGCTATCTTGACTGGATTCGGTCTTAGTCTCTCGTTGTCTAATATGAATCAAGGTAAATCAATCCAGCGTCTACCAGTCTCCGTAATACGTTTCTAGCCATTTTATGTGATCATTGAAGTTCTCGGTGGCAATGATGATATCGTCGAGATAACCAAACATGTCAGGTTCACATTTAGGTCAAAAAAGAGCGTCGATGAGCCTTTGGAAGGTCATTGGTGCGTTGGTCGATCCAAAGGGCATTTTCTTGAATTGCCAGAGCCTGAGACCTGAGCTAGGTACTGAGGAGGCAGTATACTTCCTACTATTCTCCTCCATGGGGATTTGAAAGTATGCTTGTTTCACGTCTATCTTTGTTAGATATCTGGCTTTTTGCAGCTTGTCCTGGATTGAATCCATACTAGGTTTCGTATAAGCGTCCTTTCTTGCGACCTTATTCAATTCCCTATAATTAACACAGAACTTTTCGTCAGGTTTTCGAAGTATCACTGGTAAACTGCTCCATTCACTGGCTGACCTTTCAATTACATTGTTTCGCAACACTGTCGTATCTCTATATAAGCGATTTGCAACATTATTAGTGACATCCTACTAGACCTTTGTTTTATCGGTGCTGCTCCCACTACATCGATATGATGCTCCGATAAGTTAGTTGCTCCTGGTACGTCTGTTGGTCGAGGTATGATTTAATTTACTAAGTTTTCGATTTTTACTCGTTGTTCATCATCTAATTGTACGATTAGCAAATTCTCCAAAAACAAGGGTTTGGGTATGGTCTTCTTATTGAATTCTTTCCATTCACCATCTCTCATTCTTTATAAATTTTCGCTAAATCTCGTTTTTATTTCCCAAAGTCGACAGAAATCTATTCCTAGAATGATGTCATGATCTAAGGCAGAAATAGCTCTCATTTCCAGTCGTCTGACACATCTATCTACTTCCAAGTCTACTGGTAATTTTCTGATTATTCGAGCAGACCCTCCTATGACGCTTCTGATCACTTTTCGGGCTAGTATTAATATATTTTGGGATTCCTGGGCTACTCTTGGTCCTATTAACGACGCCATTGCTCCAGTATCAAATGAGGCCTGGTATTGTCTCCCTACGAGCACTACATTCAGGGAATTCCTATTTTCATTGCACATGCCTGCTACAGCATCGTCATCGTCTTCAGGCTCAGCTCTGTTTTCGGTCGTCACAGGTGGGTATTTCTTTCCCCTCCTCGACTAGACTTATTTTCTTCTGCTCAAGTCTTGGTCGTTGATATAGATGGGTGTTTTTCTCTCTCCTCATCTAATATTTTTATCACTATGTTCAATTTTGCTAACTTCTTACATTCTTCTTTCTCTCCGTTATCAGACTCTATACTCAGTTATAATGTTTTCCTGTTCTTACAATTCTAGTCTCTTCTTTCTCTCTTGCAAATGCTCCATGGTCCTCAGAATCTCTTCTCTAGAATATTTCTCGGCAAGACTCTCGAGCAGGAAGAGTATCTTCATGGGCTCTTGTATCCGTCTTTTTGTTTGGGCTTAGGTACTTTTTTTAGCAACTCTCTATCTAGTTTTCCCCATTTGGTGGCCAAGTTGGGGGCATTAGAGGGTTTTGCATCAGAGGGGGGGGCTTCAGTTGGATTTTGCCCCCCCCCCCTCATTGCTTCGTTTCCCTATGATGGCTGTAGATTTGCTAACATTTGTTGATCGGGTCTGTGGCTGTTTGACTTAGATTACGTTCCAATTCCCGTTTTTTGGTGTGTAATTTTGGTTAGATGTATTCGCCGGGGCCGACTGGATGGGGCAAACGTTCATAGAATGACCCATTTCTCCATATGAGCGACAGATTCTTTGTGGACAGTCTTTTGCTCGGTGTTCAACTGCCTGACAGGTATAACACGCTGAATAAAGCGGTTGACTTTTAGCTGCTCCAGTTGCTCCACAAGCTCCATTTGCTGGCTGTTGATATTGCCTGTTTGGGTCATACTGCGGTCTAGCTGGTGCACTCCACCAGTTTACCTGCGGTATTACAATTGGAGGCCAGGTTGTTATAAAAACCTGCTCAGTCATTACTGCTGGTGTATTCAATGTTATCGTGTTCGGGGTCTCTGGTGGGGGGTCAGTGTGAGCTTCAGTTCGTTTCACTTCTTGTACTCCTGCAATATTAGGTTCTTTTTGCTTATTAGATATCTTCTGTCGTCGTCGTTGTTTTTGTTGGGTCGGTTTAGTAATCTCCTCTGATTCGCTCTTACTCTCGCTGTTGGTCTTTTTAAACTTCTCTGCATTAGCTATTCAGGGTTTCTCTGTCTTTTCAGCTTCAAACGCTGCACCTTGGATTAACATCTTCTTGTGTGGTGGTGGGGGTTGGTACCGATTATCTAGGTCCTTTTGTTTTTCCCAATGTCGACCTAACCTCCTGAGATCTTCGTAGGTGTCTGCTCATCTACCTGCCATGAACTTGCGATATTCTGATAGTAGATTCCTGTGCACCGTATGTACCTGTGTTCTCATCGACGCAGGACTTTTTAGGTAACCCACTATACACCTGAAGCAGGATATAAAGTAGGATATACTTTCTTCTTTGGCCTAAGTTCATCTTTTCTGTTCGTTGAGAAGGTCGACTCGTCTGACATAGCCAACATATTGATGTCTAAAGGCTCTCTTGAAGCTCTTTCAGTCATATACTTCTAATCATGCGATCCTATACTAGATGCTTGCTGCACCTAACAACACGCAGGGTATCAACCTTAACAGATCTTCATCCGAAATACCAATGCCTTCGATTCTGCTGTCACAGCTGTGGTTGCTTCTGACTTATCCCTACTTTGGTCGGTCTTCTTCTATCCTTGCTTGCTTGAATGAGCCCCTAACTCCCTCCCTGAGAAACTTCTAAATCTTCTTCGTTCTCTAAAGGCGCCATTCAGAGGTTACTATTCGTCGCTAGAATATGGCTCTGTCTGTCTTTGACTGATGGGTTCCACAGTGCTCTCCCATGTGTTTTTATTTAACGGATGCTACTCCTAACCAACCTTCTTCGCAAGACGGGTAACCTTCTCGTGATGCACTACAGCCCACCCCGTCCAATCGTTGTATCACCTGCCACAGTTACATCTTTTTTACTGTTCCTATCAAGGTTCGATTATACTGGTCCAGTGGGTTGGTCGTTCGCGAACCTCTTAAACCTCCTGCCCTTTGTGCCATTTTCTCGTATTTCTCTCAAGTTAATCTCTTCAATCTCTAGTTATCTTTGTAAACCAAGAAAAAACTCGCGATTCTATCTCTCTGGAGTCTTTAAACTAAGGTCAAGGGTATTTCTAGTAAGGTTGGGGTTCAGACTGTGCCTGGGGGCTATTTTAGAAATTAGACAAATACGAAATAAAAATATATGTATTAAATAACAACAATAGATTAAATAAAAAGGTTTCAGATCTTAAAGTTCTTCTTAAATTATAATCTTTTTTTCTTTTCTTTTTATTTTCGTAAACTTATCCAATCAATCTTTCCTATCTCAATTCCTTTTTGATCTATTACAATCTCTTCTCTCTTCACAGATCAACAATAATTTTCTTCTTTTTATTATTATAGTAAATCTTTTCTTCTTTTTACAACGAATTTTTCTTTTTCTCGGGTTGGTCATATATATATATATATATATATATATATATATATATATATATATATATATTTCTGATTGCGAAAAGATTAAATTGAAGAAACAGACATAATGAATCTAAGTTTTATGTTTGTGGATGTGGAAGTTTAATATATAACATCGACGTATAAAAATATAAGATCTAAAGTTATAGAATTTAGATCAATATAAAAAAAAGATAGTTTAACGCGGTATTTAAAAGTCCACAATGAATAAAACTTTTATATGTATTTTATTTTAATAAGTAATATAATTATAGAATTAGTATTTAAGATGCTTTAACGCGACATTCCAAGGTTCACAAAAAACCAAATTTTCATACACTCAAAAAAAAAAAAAAATCCACTGTTTTTGGTCTAAGGAATGACAATTTTCAGATAGTCATATCTCCGCCAAAAGAAGCTAATGAAAGTGATCCGAAATGAAAAATAAAGGATTTGGCTTTTTCTTTTATGTCCCGCTTAAAATATTTGTTTACGTCTTTTTGCACATGCGCTAAGTCAAGAAAAGTGGTAAGTTATTTTTTAATCTAAAAAGTGCCATCTTTGCACGACGCTACCAATTGTGGATAGATCAAACATTCTGATTACAGGATCTGAGAATTAAGGGTTTTTCAAACAATTTCTTTCCCAAGAGCATGCCGTTCCAAGAGCCAGGTGCAGAGCAAATGAAAATGGCGCGTTTTTTTTAGATTTTTGGCGAGATTTCTAGCCCATGATTTGAAAAGAAACCAATATAAGGTCAAATGAATAATCAACCTTGAAACAATTGAAATTAATTATAAACATACATAAACGGCCTTTTTCAGGGCCAACATGATGTGCACAATCTGATCTAACAACCTTTCCGTAGTGTACATTGTGTAACGCGAATTTCGACAGCAAACTCAATAATCAATTGCAGAAGGCAAAATCAAAACCATGTGAACATGACTGTAAGACACATTGCTACTACTCAAAACCATGGACATAATCTTTGTGCCAACAAAAATATAATTTACGTCCAGAAACAAAATCTAAAAAACCTATTTCGAAAATATTCAAAAACCTCATGGCAATTTAAAAAAAAGTAATAAACAATATTCTTCCATTTTTTGGAAGTCATATCTGCATCTGACCTCTAATGTCCAAGAGTCATGTGTGATGAGGTCAAACAGATCTCGGATTCAGATTAAGCGATTTTAAAAATGTAAGCATCAATTTATTTTGATTTCCTATAGGTTTGTTTTTTATTTGACCTTATATTGCTTTTTTTTTATTCGTAAGCCTAGGAATCTTGCCGAAAAATAAAAAAAATATATATATATAAAAAAACGTATGTACGCGGCATTATGCTGACTCATACAGTATAGCCTTTGTTTAGTATCCTGCACACGTCACAGGTGTGTTGCAGTCTCCAATGCTATCCCTTCCTTTGTTACTTACGCATATAATAAATACAAATTTGTTGTAAACTTAATTGATGGGCACATTCGTACGAAAAATTTGATTTATGGACGCGATTTTGTTTCGTAGAATTTTTTCGTAACTCAACTCAAGAAAAAAATCTACTGTTTAAAACTGTAGCACAAGTATCAATGAAAAGATAAAAAAAGGGTGGCATTATGCGGGCGTCAGCATAAGTAAGCCAATGTCT
The DNA here is from genome assembly GCA_017163975.1 of Anastatus disparis. Taxonomy (NCBI): domain Eukaryota; kingdom Metazoa; phylum Arthropoda; class Insecta; order Hymenoptera; family Eupelmidae; genus Anastatus; species Anastatus disparis. The sequence continues at coordinate 457,814 of JAFFSR010000315.1, read as the reverse complement.
GCATAAGTCCTTATTTATGCGAGATTTTGTCTGCATACTAACCAATTCATATATATATATATATATATATATATATATATATATATATATACACATACAGATACAAGCATAAGCCCACTCACATACACATATGCACACACACATATACACAGACACATACACACATTCGAATACACTCATACAAATATACACATGCACACATACCTATGCACATAAACCCATACACACATACTCATGCACACACACTCATACACATACACACATACACATACACACATGTACATACACACATACGCATGAACACATACACATAACTACGTACACGAACACGCATACACAAACATACATACACATACACACATACACATATACACATACACATGCACACATTACTATACACACATAAAAAAAACATTAACACATACACATACGAACATACTCAAACGCACAAACCTAGACTTGGATACACGTACACACATACAGATACACAAATACACGCACGCACATACAAACATACTCATACACACGTAAAAATACACAGATATACACAAACATATACACACATACACACACTCCAACTTACTTACACACAGTTACATACACATACACACATACACACAAGGACACATACATATTCGAACTAATTTATTTACCTTTACACATACTTACATACACATATACACACACATACACACACACATATACATACACACATACACACATTTACATACACATATACACAAACACATAAACACTTAACACATACACATAAACATACACATATACATATACACATACACACATACACATACACACATACACATACACACATACGCATGAACACACACACATAACTACGTACACGAACACGCATACACAAACATACATACACATACACACATACACATATACACATACACATGCACACATTACTATACACACATAAAAAAAACATTAACACATACACATACGAACATACTCAAACGCACAAACCTAGACTTGGATACACGTACACACATACAGATACACAAATACACGGACGCACATACAAACATACTCATACACACGTAAAAATACACAGATATACACAAACATATACACACATACACACACTCCAACTTATTTACACACAGTTACATACACATACACACATACACACAAGGACACATACATATTCGAACTAATTTATTTACCTTTACACATACTTACATACACATATACACACACATACACATACACACATATACATACACACATACACACATTTACATACACATATACACAGACACACAAACACTTAACAGATACACATAAACATACACATATACATATACACATACACACATGCATACATACACATAGACATACACACATACCCATACATACATACACATACACACATACTCATACACACATAGACATAAACACATACACATACACACATACGTATACACACATAAATATGCATACATACACATACACGCATACACATACACACATACACATTCACACATACACATACACACAAACAGATTCACACATACACACATACACATACTCACATGCACATACACACATACACATACACACATACACACATACACATACCCACATATACATACACACATACGCTTACGCACATACATATATACACATACACACATACACAAACACACAAACACTTACACATATACACATGAACATACACAAATACACATAAACACATAAACATACACAAATACACATAAACACATACACATACACACATGCAAACATACATATACACATACACATACACACATTCAGATACACACATACACATACACATACACTTACACACATTTAGAAACACACATACACACGAACACATATACACATACACATACAAACATACACACACCCACATACACATACACACATAAACATAACATTTACACACATTCACATACACACATACATATGAACACATACACACATACACGTACACATATGCACAAATACACATACGCACATACGCATACACACATATACATGCACACATACACATACACACATACACATACACACGTACACATACACACGTATACATACACACATGCACTTACACACATACACATGAACATACACACATACACATAGACACATACACATACACACATACGTATACACATATACATATGTATACATACACATACACACGTACACATACACACATACACATACACGCATACACATACTTACATACACATACACACATACACATACTTACATACACATACACACATACACACATACACATACACAAACACACAAAAACTTACACACATACACATACATATATACACATACACACATACATATACACATAGACATACACACATACACATACACACATACGTATACACACATACATATGTATACATACACATACACACATACACATACACACATACACATACACACATACACATACCCACATACACATACACACATACACATACACACATACACATACACACATACACATACAGACATACACAAACACACATACTCACATGCACATACACACATATACATAACATTTACACACATTCACATACACATGAACACATACACACATACACGTACACATATGCACAGATACACATACGCACATACACACATACACATACACACATATACATAAACACATACATATACACACATACACATACACACATATACATACACACATACATATACACACATACACATACACACGTATACATACACACATGCACTTACGCACATAGACATAAACATACACACATACACATAGACACATACACATACGCACATGCAGACATACACAGACACATACACACATACCCATACATATATACACATACACACATACATATACACACATAGACATACACACATACACATACACACATACGTATACACACATACATATGTATACATACACATACACACATACACATACACACATACACATACTTACATACACATACACACATACACATACACATACACACATACACATACATACATACACAAACACACAAACACTTACACACATACACATTCAGACATACACAAACACACATACTCACATGCACATACACACATACACATACACACATATACATACACACATACACATACACGTATTCAGATACACATACACATAAACACATACACACATACACATACACACATTCAGATACACACATACACATAAACACATACACACATACACATAACTACATATACATACACACATACGCTTACGCACATACATATACACACATACACACATACACATACACACATACGTATACACACATACATATGTATACATACACATACACACATACACATGCACACATACACATACTTACATACACATACACACATACACATACACATACACACATACACACATACATATACACACATACACACGAACACATACACCGATACACATTCAGACATACACAAACACACATACTCACATGCACATACACACATACACATACACACATATACATACACACATACACATACACACATTCAGATACACACATACACATAAACACATACACACATACACATACACACATTCAGATACACACATACACATACCCACATATACATACACACATACGCTTACGCACATACCTATATACACATACACACATACACAAACACACAAACACTTAAACATATACACATAAACATACACAAATACACATAAACATACACAAATACACATAAACACATGAACATACACAAATGCACATAAATAAATACACATACACACATGCAAACATACATATACACATACACATACACGCATTCAGATACACACATACACATAAACACATACACACACATACACACATTCAGATACACACATACACATAAACACATACACACATACACATACCTACATATACATACACACATACATACACATACATATATATATACACATACACACATACACATACACACATACGTATACACACATACATATATATACATACACATACACACATACACATACACACATACACATACTCACATACACATAGACACATACACATACACATACACACATACACATACGCACATACACAAACACACAAACACTTACACACATACACATACATATATACACATACGCACATACATATACACACATAGACGTACTCACATACACATACACACATACGTATACACGCATACATATGTATACATACACATACACACATACACATATACACATACACATACACACATACACATACATGCATTTAGATACACACATACACATAAACACATACACACATACACATACACACATTCAGATACACACATACACATACCCACATATACATACACACATACGCTTACGCACATACATATATACACATACACACATACACAAACACACAAACACTTACACATATACACATAAACATACACAAATAAACATAAACACATAAACATACACAAATACACATAAACACATAAACATACACAAATACACATAAACACATACACATACACACATGCAAACATACATATACACATACACATACACACATTCAGATACACACATACACATACACATACACTTACACACATTTAGAAACACACATACACATAAACACATACACATACCCACATATACATACGCACATACGCTTACGCACATACACATAAACATACACATATACACATACACATACAAACATACACACACCCACATACACATACACACATATACATAACATTTACACACATTCACATACACACATACACATTAACACATACACACATACACGTACACATATGCACAGATACACATACGCACATACACATACACACATATACATGCACACATACACATACACACATACACATACACACATACACATACACACGTATACATACACACATGCACTTACACACATACACATAAACATACACACATACACATAGTCACATACACATACACACATACGTATACACGCATACACATACTTACATACACATACACACATACACATACTTACATACACATACACACATACACATACACACATACACATACACAAACACACAAACACTTACACACATACACATACATATATACACATACACACATACATATACACATAGACATACACACATACACATACACACATACGTATACACACATACATATGTATACATACACATACACACATACACATACACACATACACATACACACATACACATACACACATACACATACACGCATACACATACAGACATACACAAACACACATACTCACATGCACATACACACATACACATACAAACATTCAGGTACACACATACACATAAACACATACACACATACACATACCTACATATACATACGCACATACACTAACACACATACACATAAACATACACACATACACATACACACATACGTATACACATACATATGTATACATACACATACACACATACACATGCACACATACACATACTTACATACACATACACACATACACATACACATACACACATACACACATACACATACACACATACACACGAACACATACACACATACACATTCAGACATACACAAACACACATACTCACATGCACATACACACATACACATACACACATATACATACACACATACACATACACACATTCAGATACACACATACACATAAACACATACACACATACACATACACACATTCAGATACACACATACACATGCCCACATATACATACACACATACGCTTACGCACATACCTATATACACATACACACATACACAAACACACAAACACTTAAACATATACACATAAACATACACAAATACACATAAACATACACAAATACACATAAACACATGAACATACACAAATGCACATAAACACATACACATACACACATGCAAACATACATATACACATACACATACACGCATTCAGATACACACATACACATAAACACATACACACATACACATACACACATTCAGATACACACATACACATAAACACATACACACATACACATACCTACATATACATACACACATACGCTTACGCACATACATATATACACATACACACATACACATACACACATACGTATACACACATACATATATATACATACACATACACACATACACATACACACATACACATACTCACATACACATAGACACATACACATACACATACACACATACACATACACACATACACATACGCACATACACAAACACACAAACACTTACACACATACACATACATATATACACATACGCACATACATATACACACATAGACGTACTCACATACACATACACACATACGTATACACGCATACATATGTATACATACACATACACACATACACATATACACATACACATACACACATACACATACATGCATTTAGATACACACATACACATAAACACATACACACATACACATACACACATTCAGATACACACATACACATACCCACATATACATACACATACACTTACGCACTACATATATACACATACACACATACACAAACACACAAACACTTACACATATACACATAAACATACACAAATAAACATAAACACATAAACATACACAAATACACATAAACACATAAACATACACAAATACACATAAACACATACACATACACACATGCAAACATACATATACACATACACATACACACATTCAGATACACACATACACATACACATACACTTACACACATTTAGAAACACACATACACATAAACACATACACATACCCACATATACATACGCACATACGCTACGCACATACAACACATAAACATACACATATACACATACACATACAAACATACACACACCCACATACACATACACACATATACATAACATTTACACACATTCACATACACACATACACATTAACACATACACACATACACGTACACATATGCACAGATACACATACGCACATACACATACACACATATACATGCACACATACACATACACACATACACATACACACATACACATACACACGTATACATACACACATGCACTTACACACATACACATAAACATACACACATACACATAGTCACATACACATACACACATACGTATACACGCATACACATACTTACATACACATACACACATACACATACTTACATACACATACACACATACACATACACACATACACATACACAAACACACAAACACTTACACACATACACATACATATATACACATACACACATACATATACACATAGACATACACACATACACATACACACATACGTATACACACATACATATGTATACATACACATACACACATACACATACACACATACACATACACACATACACATACACACATACACATACACGCATACACATACAGACATACACAAACACACATACTCACATGCACATACACACATACACATACAAACATTCAGGTACACACATACACATAAACACATACACACATACACATACCTACATATACATACGCACATACACTAACACACATACACATAAACATACACACATATACATACACACATACACAAACACACAAACACTTGCAGACATACACATGAACATACACACATACACATAATCACATACACATACACACATGCAAACATACACATACACATACATACATACACACACATACACATACACATATAGACATATACACATACACATGCATACATACACATACACACATACATATACAAACATACACATACCCACATACACATACACACATACGAATACTCAAACGCACATACACATATACACATACACACATATACATACGCACAGACACACATTCACAAACACACATACACATACGCACATATACATACACACATACACATACACACATACACATACACACATACACATACGCACATACACATACACACATGCACATACACACATACACATACACACATACACATACACACATGGACACATAAATATTCAAACTAATTTATTTACCTTTACACATACTTACATACACATATACACACGCATACACATACACACATATACATACACACATACACACATTCACATACACACATACACAAACACACAAACACTTACACACATACACATACACACATACACATACACTTATAAAAATACACACACGCACATAGATACAGACACATACACACATACACTTACATACATATGGCTTATGACATAATTCTAATACAATTATAGCCTATACTTGACTCGCTCCCAGAGAGAAGAAAAAATTTTTCTGTTAATTAACATTACTACTTTTATATTACAGTAAAACGTCAAGACTTTTATTTCTGCTCATATATTTTTTAGGTAGTAATTATAATAAAATTATGTTATAGACTGTATGTATGCATGTTTATGTATGCATGTGCATGTGTGTATTTGTATAAGTGTGTGTATATATGTGTGTGTATGTGTGTATGTATATAAGTGAAAAATTCGCATATATTTATGTGGGAAAAAAAAGTCTTAATTGTTTACTTTAATATGACGGTAAATTATTTATTTTATTATTAATTTTTTAATTTCCAATAGTTTAGATGTTATTTACATTTGCAATATATTTCTTATATCGATTAGTAATATCATGAATACGATATTTGTGAGCATCCAAGTACGTACGGCCCTGGAAACCATACGATACTGGAAGATGCGCGCACAAACACTCGAAAAGACCAAAGTGGTTGAACATGCAAGCGCGCGTATGTATGTACACGGACTTGCATGTTTAAGTACCGCTGAAAGTATACAACGGCTCTAGCTGTCTTCTACTAAGATAGAAGAGTGGGAGAGAGACCTGGGAGAGTTGATGCATGCAGTGCGAGAGGCTTAGGCTTGTGACTTTCGTCACTCTTGGATTGGCTCTCTCACGGAATAGTCATACTTTGTTTAAGGCAGCAACGGGCGATAGGCCAACGCATTGTCTTAAGCAAAGCAGACTTTACACGTGTTAACGTGTCTTATTGTAATCGTTTACTGATAATTTTGTATGTTTGAAATAAAGAGCTTACCCAAGTAAGCAACATTCCTTTCCTATTAACCTTATGCTAAGCCCCGGACGTTAAGGCATTTGGTTCTTAAATATAACGGGCTTTCCACCTAATAATCTAAAATTACTAACAAATCAATAAGTATAAGTCTGCAATAACTAGGCAAGGTGTCCTAGCTATAAGCGACTTTAACAAACAATAAAAACACAAAGAGTCTGCACAAGCTAGGCATGGCGCGCTAGCTTGTAACGATTCTCTAAAACGAATTGTCATTTATAATGAGACAGCTGCGCTCTCAATAAATAAAATAATTCTCAAAATAAATAATCAAATCGTTTAATAGAACGGAAGGTCACAATAATTATATCAAAAACTTAAATGTATTTTGTTATATAAGAATTACACTTAAATTAAACAGAAATTAACTGAATCTCATTGAATTATTTTAAGTAAATTTTGAATAAATGATTGTATTTTCTTAGATCTAACAATAACCAAAAAGGATATGGATGAAAAATAATTTTTTACATCAAAGAAGAAAAATAATTTCCGTAAGTTAATGTTATTATATAATTTATATTTATGATTAAACCAAATTAGCAGAATAAATATTTATGATATTTTAATGAAATATTTGTAGCGAAAATTGTTATATTTATTTAATTTTGGATTAATTTAATTGTGTATCACGGAACCGTTTCTTAGAGTCTTTTAATATTTTATCAAAACATTACTATAAAATGTGGAAGAATATTTCATTCAAATTTCGAATTATAATGTACATATAAATGTAAAATGAATTATAAAATTTTACGAAATGCTTCAAGAAAGACTTCAGTAAAATGACCTAATGATATTTTATTAGTATTTCAAGGAATATTTATGTAATATTTTTAAAATTTTTCAATGAAATAAATAAATAATAAGTAATTAATTTTGCGATAAATACTTAGGAAATGTCTATAAAAATTTTCAACGAAAATCGTTTTGGAAAATATTTAAATTTTGCACTAAAGATTGAATGTTATGTAGAAAATAATTCATCAATAGTCTAGGCGCCCAGAGGGTTTCGTATTGTAATGAACCCAGTTCATTACCAATAAATGTTAAAACAAAAATTTTATTTTAATTAAAATTAAAATGATAAAAATGATAATAGAAAAAAATAAGATTGATCTCGTAATAAATAAACGAATGCAAGAAACAAATAGCACGACGCAAAAATTGCGATCAAGCAGTGGTTGAATGAAACAGAGAAAGAAAAAAAAAACATAAGCTGAAGTAACAGAGTTCATTGTTAATGAATTTTTCAAAAAGAAATATAAAAACCAGAACAATAATAATAATGAAAAAATGAAAAGAATATTGCTAAATTAATAAATAAACGCAAACAGGAGACAACTAACACGATGAAAACAATTCTGGTTGAAGCGGCGGCCGAATAAAACAGTATAAGAAAGAAAAATATACGCTACAGAAACCAAATTCAATACCAATGAATTTTTCAAACGAAAAATAAATGAGAATAACAATATTAATAATAAATAAAAGCGAAAATAATCGCCATAAAATAATAATAAATAAACAAATACGAGGGACAAATAGCAACAAATTCAGTTGACCTCAATGAAGATCAAGGCTCGGCTGCCGAATAAAACAGCAAAGGAAGGAGAAGTATAAGCTGAATAGCATGCTAAAAAAAGATACGGGTAGGCGGCAAGCTTAGAAAAAGCAATAAGCTTGACAACGATGAACGCCTTCGCAGAAAAACGTGAAGTTAACTTAGGAGAGTATGAAAAGATTTCAGCGAAGCGGTAGGGGATTGAAGTGCAGTATGAAAATAGATAAGGCCGTCCCTGAAGAAAAATACAGAGTGGAGGGACATTAAAACCAATTTATGTAGAGCAATTATACGAAGTTAGTGCAAAATTTAAAAGAAAAGCTTTGACGGAGTCTCAAAAACAGGAAGCCGCAAAGATAACGGCAAAAAGTAATTGCCAATAAACTTTAAGCTGACCTCTTTCTAGTCAACTAAAATTATGGTCTTCAGAGAAAAACCATACAGGGAGGGCCGACTGGCAACCAATCAGAATAGCTGAAAATCGTACGAATGGGCAGAAACATATACCACTGCTAGCAACAACGAAGCTTGTAGAAGCTTGACTTAGAGTATAAAAAGCTTTGAGCTTGTAGGCGAAGCCCTCTCTTCAGGTCGAACCACCAGCGGAGCAACGCCTCTCTTCGGATCGGAAGCCAGCAGAGCAACAGCTCTATTCTAGATCAGAGGGCAATGGAGCCCCCTCTTTTTCCCGACCAACTTCTTGCTGACCGCGTCAAATCAGCCAAGCAGCCGACACATCACCGGAGCCTGCAGCAACCAGCTACCGCCCTTCACTATAAGTCAACAGTCAACTACACCAGTCAACAGTCAACTATACCAGTCAACAGTCAACTATACCAGCCAACAGTCAACTATACCAGTCAACATTCAACTATACCAGTCAACAGTCAACTAAACTAGTCAACCGTTAAAGATATCAACCAGAGAACAAGGTGGAAGTGTGGGGAAGCGGAGATATACACACCAGAACAAGAAAAAAAAACAAGGTTGAGAGTCTTTTAATTTGTTTTTATTATTGTAAATTTCAAGGGAAAAAAAAACATGTCACGAAAACGCGTTGCTTCTATTGCAAATTCGCGGAGTAAATGCTGAGCATCGCAAATTGTTGAAAATTTAAATTTAAATTAGAAAGAAAAAAAGACGTAGCGCAAGCGTGGAACGCCCTGGTAAAAAACCTTATAATTCGACTACTAATTAATATTTTTTGAAGTTCAAACACGTATTTAAAAAATGTCAGAGTCTCAGCTTTAATGATGAATGGTTATATATTACTTCCAAATGTTAACAAATAAGCTAGAATGATTCGGAGCGGAAAAAATTTTTAATTCTTCAGAATTTTGTTTGTTTATAACGAAATAATATAGGTTAGCGAACAAAACATTTCTATATTTTTGATACAGAATGATAGAAAATTTCATCTAGTTTAATAATCTGTCCGGTTTTTTAAATTTAAGTAAGTAGAACCTGAGATATCGCAAATTTAAGCTGTAGCGCCAACTCCTTGCAATACGACCTATGTGTGCAATATGGCGATCGCTTTCCTTATTAAAAATTCTTTTATTATAAGGTAAGTAATTTCATTCTTTTGCAATAAAATTAATTTCAACTCTGTATTAGGAAATTGAATAAATTTTAATAAAAAAGGATTCGGCTAAAAATAGATGACTCTAATAAATCGGAAGGTTAAAACCAATTTTTTGAATAAAATAGATTGTTCTTCTTTTTGCAATTGCAAAAAAAAAAATAAATGTAAAAATACTCCATAAGTTGAGTAAATTGTTTACTATTATAGTAGAAAAATCAATGATTATTTAAAACCCTAAATCTACTTCATCTAAATGTATTATACATCATTAATATTATGACAAAATATATAAAATAGAGTCAAAAGTGATTTAATTAAAAAAGGATGAGATTAATTAGTTTATAATAAAAGAATTTTTAATAAGGAAAGCGATCACTATATTGCACACATATGTCGTATTGCAAGGAGTTGGCGCTACAGCTTAAATTTGTGATATCTTAGGTTCTACTTACTTAACAGGGGTCCGAACTATCTGTCTTTGTCCAATAGCATTTTAAAATAGTAGCCCCCGCTAGATATTAGTATAATAAGTAAATTTTGTAACAATAATAAAATTATTTTATCGCGTAGTTTTTTAATAATATGAGACCTACCAAAAAAGATAGGTTATATTCTAGTTTGTTAGTAGGTCTCATATTATTAATAAACTACACGATAAAATAATTTTATCATGTGGTTTTCGAATAATATGAAACCTACTGAAAATCTAAATTATAACCTATCTTTTTTGGTAGATCTCATATTATTAAAAAACTACATGATTAAATTATTTCGTTCTTATTATAAAATTTAACCATTATACTAGTATCTAGCGGGGGCTGCCATTTTTTTCGTGTCATAGTCAATGGTGTTTACATAAATGATGAAAAAGACTATTAGGCAAAGACAGATAGTTCGGCCTCTTCTTAAATTTAAAAAACTGGACAGATTCTTAAACTAGATGAAGGTTCCTATCATTCCATATCAAAAATATAGAAATATTTTGTTCGTTAACCTATATTATTTCGTTATAAACAAACAAAATTCTGAAAAATTGAAAATTTTTTCTGCTTCAAATCATTCTAGCTTATTTATCAACATTTAAAAGTAATATATAACAATTTATCATTAAAGCTGAGACTTTGACATTTTTCAAACACATATTGAACTTTAAAAAATATCAATTAGTAGTCGACTTATAAGGTTTTTTACCAGGGCGTTCCGCACTAGCGCTACGTCTCTATGTTTTTTTGTAATATATTTGCCATATCTCTGGTTCTAATTATCGAATCGACATGCAAAAGAAACGATTTTTTTTTGTTCTTTTATTAAAATATAAGTTTTCGCAGAGAAAATTACTGCATCTATTGTAGTTTATAAACTATAGTCATTTAAACAATTAATTTGTTTATAACAAATTACTCGACCACTTGCGCGAAAAGCAAGTTGCAAATTCGGATTCAGCGGCTCAAAGTACATGTGAATCACCTTATTGCTTGGTGGAACCTCTAGCTTCATACGAAACCCTCTGGGCGCCTAGACTACAAATACTATAATAATTTTTGTAAATCATTGGTATTATAAGGTTTAATAATTATAATAAATATTGAAAATAATTGTAAAAAATTGTAAATACATTTAGAAAAAAGTATCATCATTATAATTAAACTTTTATCGATAATTATTAAATATGATTTGTAGAGAATCAGAAAAAATAACTTTTCTACAAGAATAATTTCAATAGATTAATTTTTTTTAAGGAAACGATAAAAAGTACTGTAAAAATGGTTCAAGACAAGGGCATAATTTTGTCCAACAATATCATCATAAAAGTAAGGAAAAATGTGTAATATTAATAAAATAATTTAAAAAAGAATTAAATTTTAAGATTCAACAATCATAATGTAAATTAAATTTAAATTGTATTATAAAAAATAATACTATGGATTCAACCCAATTAAATCAATTACATAGTTGAAATATAATACTATTACAATAAATATTACTTTTACATTTTTAGAAGAATATAATCCTCAAAATAATTACCATAATAACAAATATCGTGGAACGCTGGGTGGCGAACGTCATCGTCGTTACCGATTGAATAAAAACCACAAAGTTCATGACAGGATGACTAATTTCATATCGGCAATATTGAAGACGATTTATAGCAAATGAATTGAATAAAAAATTTAAATTGTGTTACAAGATATTTTGCGCCCTAGGGCGGGAATGTACTATTTTGCGCCCGTTTGACAAGCATAGAAATCGAATTTTTCACTCATTGGATCAAAAATCAATATGTGTACCACGGGCGCAAGGAGGTTCGCGGCCCTCGTGCACATTTAGTGCCCTCACTTCGTTCTGGCGCTCAATTGTACTCTGGCCGGAATCCCCTATTCTGCACCTTCGGTACACAATGTACTATTATTTCTTTAATTATCTTATCAGACCTCATTTATTTAACAAATTTATAATGAATTAATTTGATGTAATTAAAAAATAGATGATTTCAAAATTTACAGAAAATATGTCCCATTATGATATATTTTTAAATATTAAAAATTCATAAGTTAAAAAATTCCAATTAAAATATAAGTTAACATTCGCATATAACAATTTAAATAATAAATATATTCAACTGAAATAAAGAAACTTAAAAGTTCTTCTTACATTAAGTTAAAATTGAAATAGTGTGAAAGTTTATAATAATGACGTACATTTTAACATGTACAGCCTGTCGGAACCAAATCGGTGACTTTCTTCGGTGATGAATATAAGTGTTTAATATTATTTTTCGATACTAATGCGTGAAAGTAACTTTCCCTTCGTGTGGTGGTTTGCGCCCGAGCGAAGCGAGGGTAAAAAGGTCACACGAGAAAGAAATCAGTTTTTCACTCAAGTATAGAACTGTATTTATTGACACGACGTGTAAGAAGCTCAATTTTCGCACGTGTCACTTTGTGAATCGTGTGCGAAATTGAGCTTCGCGTACGGAGTGTTAAAAAATAATTTATTTACTTATTTATACGGCTAAAATATAGAAATTTTCTCTAACCATGTATATAAATACTAATTTAAGATAGTTAAAACAATAGAAATTTCAAAAATAGTGTCGTTAAATGGAAAACACCATTTAACCGTCGCTGCGGCAGCTGTTTGCATGCAATAAAAGTTGAATCCACGTTTCCCGCTTGACGACAATATTTTAAATATTTTTGTCGCTTTAGTTATTAAAAATTATCCTTCATATAAATAACTAGAGAAAATGACTATATTCAAGCCACGTGAATGAGTAGATGAATTATTATAATAGATTTTATTAAGCACTAAAAAAGTCACCGATTTGGTTCCGACCGCCTATTAACGAGACGTCAGAGCTAAAACAATCGAATTTTGTATTTTTTAATTTACTAATATTATTTTAAATTTATAAATTAAACAAACATGATGTTTTGTTTGCATCAAAGCTAGGTCAATACAATATTTTTAAATAAAACCAAATTTCATTTGGACTCATCAGTCAAAAATTGTCATTGTCATAAAAAAATTGTACTTTGGCATTAAATTATTAATTCGAGTAAAAATTATTATAACGAGAAATTCCTTGATTAATAAATGTAACTGCTATTATATCAAACGAAAACATTAAGACTTTTTTTTATCCAACACATATCTTTTGCGATTTTTACACTTATGCATATAAACATACACAGATAAACATACAAAGGCACACATATATATTTTTTTTTTTTTTTTTTTTTTTAAAAAGATTAATATATAAAGGATTTTGTCCTCTATATGATTAATCTTTTTATATGGCGAAGTCGAGGGAGCCTAGCCCGGTACCCGTTTAACACATTACATCAGGCTAGACTGTCAGACCCACCATACCGAAAACTTTGACTACCGATGGATGGTCAGCCACTTTTTATGACCAACAATCAACCGATACTCAATGAGGTCGGATTTTTTAAGAGTCGCGATATGGGTAGCACATACACTAATTTTCTTTCGAAAAAAAGTCAGAGGTGCCTGGCCAGGATTCGAACCCGTGCCCACCGCGTTGAAGACAAGAGCTCTATTTTTTAGTAACAATGAAAAATAAATATGTAAGCTTTTTTAAGTTACAATGTAATATAAATTTGTAAGTTTCTTTTAGCGACAGTGAGAAATAATCTGCAAGCTTCTTTAAGCAAAAATGAAAAATAAATGTGTAGAATTCCTTAGCAACAATAAAAAATAAATATTTAAGCTCCTTTTAGCTACAATCAAACATAAATGTGTAAGCTTCTTTTAGAACAATATAAAATAAATCTGTAAGTTTCTTTTAGCTACAATAAAAAACAAGTCTGGAAACTTCTTCTAGCAAGAACAAAAGAATACATGTATAAGCTTCTTTTAACTACAATGAAATATAAATTTGTGAGCTTCTTTCAACGAAAATATAAAATAATTCTAACAAATTCTTTTAAGGACGTTAAGAATAAATCTGAAGCTTCTTTTTGCTACAATATGAAAAAACAGTCTTAATGCAGCTATATATTTATATATGTTGATCTCAAGCCCAAAAATAATAAAATGTAGAGAGGAAGTGTTTTCTTCGCATTGTATTTATAGAATTTACACCCAAAGCCAATGAATATTCAGTTGTGATCGCATTCGGGGGTTGACCAGCAGAGCGATGCATATATATATATATATATATACACAATTCTCTGTCAAATCAAAGGACTAAAAATATTTCATCGCTAAAAATTGGTAAAATGGTTTTTTTCCATATTATGAACCACTCAGAATTTTTAGATTCTTTTAGTACATATTTTTAGAGCTACAAAGCTTCAAAGTTGGGCGAAAACCATAGTTCGACATTTTTGACTAATTTTAAGTTTGAATTACTCAGTTGGATTGCGTTTTAGAAATTTATTACTGTAAAACGTTTGAATTTAAAGGATTACATACAGATCTGTCTTTGTAAAAGTTGATTTTGTTTGCCCTCATTTTTCAAACGTTAATAACTTTACACATACGAACGTTACTGGGCATCAAACTTCTAGGAAATCTGCTCTTCCTTAAAATGCTTTGCGTATTTTTTTAATCCATTCATTTTCCAAAAAGTTACAGATGATTGATTAAAAAAAATCCTTATAAAAACGTTGATTTCGTCCGAGTTTATCATGACACTTTGCACATACAGTATATTTTTTTAAAATTATAATATTTAAATTTGAAAACTATTATTTGAACTAAATAGTATCTTTTTACACAAAAAATTAGTATTAACAACAATAGATTCAAGTAAATAGGATATCGATCGTATCTACTTGTAAACCTGCCGCTTATATTTTTATTATTTACTGCAAGCTTAATAATAAGTAGTACGATCGTTTCAATAGTCGATCGTTTTATTTTTCCTTCTTTTTTTTTAATTCCAACAATATCCGAACTGCGCATTTTTATCCACAATCTTTTTATGATTTGTACTCGATTTCGCTTATTCTGTCGATGACATCCCGAGTAACCTTTTTATTACGGCAACCACTTTCTCTCGGTTGGGCCATCTTCGGTTGCCGAAGTCGGATCATTATTCGATTAATTCATATTTTTTTGAGTACTCGAGTAATTCATATATTTTCGATTTCTTAGAATGAAAATTCGAGTACCCCTCAAGGGCGAGCACTCAATTATTTAATCAAGTTTTTCCTTCGACTTCGAGCTGAGTACTTGAAACCATCAAGTACGCGACAAAAATATGAACTCGAATAACTAGTATTACTCGAATAATTTAATTTACTTGAATAACTCGTATTTTTTCTCTAATAAAAAGTATTTTAAAAAGTAGACAGTTGCTTGAACAATTGATCGATCGGTCGCTATTGGCAATCAGCTGTTTGTATATACAAATAATTGTATAGGAATTGCCTTTCATTCTATGATTTTATAAGCTAGATTCGGCTGTCCTCTGTGGGCCCCCTTTCACTGCCATGCCTCACGCCGATGCGGTGTCACTACGGCGACAATTCGGCAAGAGTTTCGGTGCCGTTAAGGGTGATTCGGCACCAACTTCGGGCCTCTTGCATGCCGAAGTAAAAAGGTTACTCGGGATATCAACGAGACTTTGGCTGACATGTAAAACTATTAGATTTTATCCAACCTTTGTATTAAAAAAAAATATGCCACAAAATTGCTTAATATTCTCAAAAATATTCTATTCTCATTCGATTAATAACATTTATTCTAGAAATTCTTTTAGTAAAATCTAAAATAAATTCTTTCTTGCGTTTACAATTTTTAAATTTTAAGAAATTGTTAATATTTTTATGCTTTTTGTTTTTAGAGAGACTAAAAAATGCATAAAAATTTTTAATAAAATATTGGTTCTAGCAATTGTACAATTAATAATTATAATATAAAATATTGTGAAATTTTATTAGTTAATCAATTATTTATTTGTGAAAAATTGAATATTTTATAGAAATATACTCCGAAAATTCATTCACAAAAAAGCATATCAAGAAATTATTAATCACAGTATGTGCACAACTTTTACCAATATTTCGGCATTAAGCTTTCGTGAATTTAAATATCAAATTTTCAAATTAATATTGAACATCATAAAACATTTTATAAGCATTATTATATTAAATAATAAAAAGTTAAAATGAAAAACAGTTTTCAGATTCTCTCCAATTTTCAATAGAAATACTGCCACCAAAACTTAAAAAACCTATAGCAGCTTCACCTCTCAAAATAATACTTCTCCTATCCCCCATCAAATATTTAAACGAAATTACAATATTATACCTTTATTGGAGTTGTAATCGTTTCTTCAGAAGAAAATGTCAAATCTATCTCATATCAACATAGCCTTTTTCCTATCTGCATATTACAAAAGATTTTTGACTTGCATTGAATGCACTTAAGAAGGGACCGAACTATCTGTCTTTGTAGCAGCCCCCGCTAGATATTAGTATAATAAGTAAATTTTGTAATAACAACCAAATTTTTTTATCAGATAATTTTTGACAAAGTTTCAACTACTTTTTATTTTTTGTAATTAACTTTTAAGGAAAAAGGATAAATAAATTAGATATGTTCATGTTTTTCCAAAATTACAAATTGTAAGTAATAAAAGAATAAAAAGTTAAATATAAAATTTTTTATTTTATGAGAAACAATAATCTAAATTATTAAAGCAACACGAGTTTTGATGTTCGAAATCAAAGTGTATTTTCATGTGTGCTATGTGTATATACGAAGTCAAGTGGTGCTCACGCGGTTAACCAAGCTTTAGTATGTACTTTAAACGATGGGAAGAAGGATTTTTTTACTATTGTTTGTTTTTGTTGGTTTTTTTTAACGTTATATATCAAGGTGGATTTTTGTTATTAAATACCGACTATTTTTTAAAATCAAATTTAACTACCCTACCAGTATGTGCAATTTTTTTTTTTTAAAGCAATAAATTACATCAGTACTGACATTTATTATACAAATACCAGAATATTTAATTACATCAATATTGATATTTATTTTACAAATACAATAATATTTGATATATAAGTGAAAGATAATTTATAACATCAATCATACTGCTTCTTGACTAAAGTTCAAGATTTAAGTTCACTTAATAGTTTGTTAAAAATTTCATTCAATTAGATTATATATTTTTTTTACATTTTTAAAATAATTTTCATTAATTTAGATTAAATTAAAAGTGTTTTCCTACCTCTAGGCTAAATAATAATATAAATAATATATATTATTAATATAATTAAAAAGCAATAGGTTTATTAATAAATATATTTTATTAATAGTAATTATGTCAAATAAGAAACAGAGAACAATTCCTTATAGTACGTCAGAATATGTAAAAGAAAAGATTGAAATTGGAGATAAATCAGCGTAAAATATAAAAAATTATAAATCAATATTATATGTTAAAATATATTAATTTTTAATATAATATATATTATTAGATGCATAGTTGGTCATATAGAAGAAATAATCGAAGAACAAACTTTCTTAAATAAAATAAAATTATATAAAGTAATAAATATATTTATTATAAATATGGCTGATTCCATTCAGATTCATGCAGGCCGTCACTGATCGATTTTTTTTTTCTTCTAAGTAATAAAAATACCTTCTATTATGTATACAAAGATAAAATTTACCTCGTAGGACGCTCGAAAATTTTTTTTTTTCTACTACAGCAATTTTAGTGTTGGATGTAAAAACGAAAATTCAAAAATTGAAAATGAACCTCTACTTTTAAATGACTATAGCTCCGTCAATTTTTAACCTTTTTGGGCGTTCTTTTAACAAAAGTGTGCGGAATTCTGTCTAGTTTTGAATGCCATCTCGGTTTTTGTAATACAATTTAATCTCACTGAGTTATTTACAAAGAACCGAAAAAAGGCGATTTTTTTGAAACACGATTTTCTCAAAAACTATATTTTTTGTTTTGAAATTTTTATATGATTTTATACATAAAAAATACTAACTTTTAGGATAGGTGAGAATATGCGATTTTGACTTAATTTTTTTTTAACATATTTTTAAACGTTTTTTTGTATTTTTGATTTTAAAACATTGATACCATGGCGCATCGTACTATTTTTCCAACTTTACGTGTTCTTACAACTATTATTATGCTTTTATTTATTAATATATCAAAAATATCAACAATAATCTTTAAAATAAACCTCGGATCGAATATTCTGATTAATCAGAACCAAAGTTATGACGATTTCAAGTTAAAAAAAAATGCTGAAACTTTAAATAAATATATTTACTTTGAATTTTGAATTTTGAATTTTGAATTTGAATTTTGAATTTTGGATTTTGAATTCGAATTTTGAATTCTGAATTTTGAATTTTGAATTTGAATTTTGAAAAGGTGAGTTTTTTAAATACTAAAATATATTATTCGGTCATTTTCAATGAACAAATAATATGCGATACAATTGAGAAAGAACACTAATGAATTGAAAACTAATGTGAATAAAAAAATCCGAATTCGCAAAACCTTTCAATTTACTTCTTGCCACTCATGTTTCGAAGTTTTGGCAGTGTAGATTTGGTTTCGTTCACTTTTCCAACAGTGAATCTTTTAAATCCCTCTAATTTCTTTTGCATTTCCTAACCATTCCATTTTTTTGTCAGTCGAAAACTTTCTAACTCATCCTTGCAGATAACAAGAATGTTAATCAACGGAGTATATTTTGATACGTGAGTGGCAAAATTTTCAGCGTTTCTAATAAAATCTGCACTCTTCTTGGACAGATTATGCGTGGTAGCATAATGTTTAACTAAACCACCAATACCGTCACAAGCGCCTTTACCATGACCTGTTGCAGAAAAAAGCCATTTTCTGTTTACTTTTGAGTTTTGAAGCTCATAGAATTGATATCTATTTTTAAAATGACTGGCAGCTCCATCGGAAATGGTTATGATTTCATCAAGATCTTGCGCAATATGTTTTTGTTTTAAGTTATCGATAATTAAATTTATAGCTATTAGGGCATGAGACGAATCATGTTTAATATCGTCAGAGACGGTGACATAACTGACTGTTTTATCATTTCCAAAATAGCATACCGACGTAAATATTGATATTTGGTTTTTACTCCAATGATAGCTTTGAATTTCATTTTGAAGCAGAACTGTCCAATTTTCTGCAAAATCGACATGAATAACTAATTGGAAGTCATTATTTTTTGCTAAAAGTTTAACCTCTTTAATTGCTATACGTTGAATTTCTTTGACCAATTTATGAGCTCTTACAGTGAGAGCGCGCTCTCTTAACTCTATTAAGAAATTTTCAATTGTGCTAGTTTTATTCAGTAAATTTGATTTTTCCCAAACACCATAAATTATTTCTTCATATAAATCTTCTTCTGTCAAAGAAATTACTTGTAAATCAATAGAATCTCCAATGGGATATTCTTTACATTCTCTTAGTACACATTTCATATCATCTTTTGAACAAAAAAGTGAAGAACATATTTTCAATTCCAAATCTGCAATGTCTTGTTTATTCTCTTTTTCATAATTATTCAAAGCATCTAACATAAGTTTAAGATTCTCGCAGTAAACGCAAAGACACGAATCGGTGGGTGGATGTGGTATAACCCACTTCGGTCTTAAAGCGTAGGATGTTGATTTACCAATTTTTGTTTTCATTTTAGGATTTTCGTCTTTAAATAATTGATATATTTTTTTTATACTTCGCGTAAGAAAGCGTTTGACTTTTTTAGTTTTCATACCATTTTCTTTGATAGATACTGTGTCGCTTTTATTCGCACTTTGACAAGAACAATTAAAATCATCGTTCAGATAATAATCCTTTACTTTCATTACAATTTCACTATCCAAAGAATGGCCACAATAGTTCTCAGACTGTTTGTAAATTTTTTTATTA
Source organism: Anastatus disparis (assembly GCA_017163975.1). Lineage (NCBI taxonomy): Eukaryota > Metazoa > Arthropoda > Insecta > Hymenoptera > Eupelmidae > Anastatus > Anastatus disparis. The sequence continues at coordinate 435,065 of JAFFSR010000315.1, read as the reverse complement.
TTTACCAATGATCGTGCTTGATTAATCATATAAATAGTTACATTTGGTAAAACTGATAATAAATAATCTTTGGAAATATCACTTGGTATAATACTCAACAATCGCACTTTCTCAAGAAAATTTGAACAATTATTTAATGCAATTTTAATATTCTCAAGCCATTTATCATTTGTTTTATATTCATTATTTTCATTCAATGCGGGCAAATCCGTTATATCGTAGACTTTCATCATTTTACTTGCTATTTGTGAATCAAATGCATCGTTTATTTGTTTTCTTTTTCGGAGAGCATAAGATTCTCGCATCTTGATATTGATACTTTGAGGCATTTTAATTGGTGAAATGTTTAATTTTAAATTACTTGAAGTCTCGTTTAGCTGTTCTACCACAGCCTCACTATGAATAAAAATCTTCCGAAGATTGTTGACTGCTTGAAATCAATGGAATAGGCGCATTTTTCACTTCATCTGATAATATTTTGTAACACGAAGGGCATACTTTATCTTTTCTAGAGAAAGAAGTATTTGGATACAAGCGCTTCAAAGACTCCGTTAGATCACCTAATTCTCCAAGCGGACTTTTGGAGCAATCATAAACAACTTTTTTGTGCCTTTCTTTTAAATCCTTGCACTTCATTTTAACAATCAGTGATGCCATTATTGATATTCTGTTCAATGACAGATCAAAAAAAATAATTTTTCTTAAACAACTTTATTTTTTATCTTTCTTTTCCTATATTTTTAAACGCGTTAAGTCGTTGATGAGAATGCAAAGAACGAATCATCGCCACCTAGTAGTGACATGCGTCAACTCCCTACAAAATAAATTCAAATTTTAGGCGCGAAATTCAAACTGATAAAAAAATTATATTCTTCAACAAAAAAAATTTTTATTATAATAATGTACCATAAAAAGAGGATAAATGGTTATATATTCTTTCATCAAAATAACTTTTTTTTTAAATTAAAAAATTTACATCTTCAGATTTTAATCTTTAACGAAAATTGCGTTTCCTCAATGTAAATATCATATTTATTTAAAATTTCAGCATTTTTTTTTAAACTTTAAAACGTCATAACTTTGGTTCTAATTGATCAAAATATTCAATCCGGGGTTTATTTTAAAGATTATTGTTGATATTTTCGATATATTAATAAATAAAAGCATAAAAATAGTTGTAAGAACACGTAAAGTTGGAAAAATAGTACGATGCGCCATGGTATCAATGTTTTAAAATCGAAAATATAAAAAAAACGTTTAAAAATCTGTTTAAAAAAAATAAGGCGAAATCGCATATTTTCACTTACACTAAAAGTTAGTATTTTTTATGTATAAAATCATATAAAAATTCCAAAAAAAAAAAAAAATATAGTTTTTGAGAGAATCGTGTTTGAAAAAAATCGCTTTTTTTCGGTTTTTAGTAAATAACTCAGTGAGATTAAATTGTATTAGAAAAATCGAGATGGCATTCAAAACTAGACAGAATTCCGCACACTTTTGTTAAAAGAACGCCCAAAAAGGTTAAAAATTGACGGAGCTAGAGTCATTTAAAAGTAGAGGTTCATTTTCAATTTTTGAATTTTCGTTTTTACATCCAACACTAGAATGGCTGTAGTAAGAAAAAAAAAATTTTTTTTTGAGCGTTCTACGAGGTAAATTTTATCTTTAAATACATAATAGAAGGTATTTTTATTACTTAGAAGAAAAAAAAATTCGATCAGTGACGGCCTGCATGAATCTGAATGGAATCAGCCACATAAGTATAAATAAATTTTTGTGATTTTTTTCAAGCACAGAAAAATTAATTTGCTCACAGCACAAAGCAGACGCGTTTGTTTGCTTTGATATTTGGCATAAAATATCGTACTGCTATAATACATAAATGACATTTGTCAAGAAATCCTCATCTGCTTTCTGTCGGTAGAAACGAAGGGGTGTCCACAACCAAACCATGCCCACAACTGAACCTTTTCCCGTATAACTAATATATATATATATAGAAGAGGAACGTCCGCGCCTTGACGGAAAATCAAGGTACTAACTACGTATAAAAAAAATTCTCGGAACTGACTTAATGTCAAACACACAGATATAATATATGTATATATGCAATACAAACATCTGAATCTTAATAAATGAAGAAAGCAATAGCGCGTATTATCTTTTTTTTTCTTTCTCTATAATGTTTGATGGTGAACCCCTCTCTTCCCTACATTGTTTAATCGTTTCTTATTTTAGCTACCACAAGCCTATCATTTCAAACACTACTCTTACTGTAAATGATAATAGTTTTGATAACTGCGAAGAAAATTAAAATATTATTGTAGTTTTGTGAAATAAATATTATTAACAAAAATTTTATACAGTATCTCATTTAAGATGAAAAAAAATTAACTGCTTAAATGAAGTAAATTATTTTAATTTAGATTGGTTTAATTTTATAATTATTTAGTTCTAAAATTATTTTGAAATTAAATGAAACAGTGCAAAAACTTAAATAAACGTTTGAGTTATATAATTTCGTAAAGAAGTTTCACTTCTGTCAGCCAATCCCCAAGGCTGCCACACCAGTTTTTTAAAACAAAACATGGAAATTAATATTCTCAATTTCAATACTTCCCTAGCTCTGGTAAAGTATAATTAATGAGGTAAAGTAACATTTCATTAATGAAATTGCTTTATAATTTATATTATATTATTAAAAAAAAAGTTTTTAATAAAATACTTTTGATTATTCTAAAAGAATTTGTTGAAGAACTTAAACTTCGTAACGAATGTGAAGTTGTCCAGTCTAGAAAGTTATCAAGAGATAAAATAGTATATTATGCATCGAGGGAGTACAATAAGCAAAGTATGCATCCAATAATTCATTTCTACACAAAAAAAAGTGATACGGAAAAATTCGAAAAATTTTACGCATCTAAATCGGTAATGCCAATTTAGTCACAACGGCTGATGTTATTAACTGAACAAACAAACGGTTCTCAATCGCCAATAATAATATGGCTGATTCCATTCAGATTCATGCAGGCCGTCACTGATCAAATTTTTTTTTTCTTCTAAGTAATAAAAATACCTTCTATTATGTATATAAAGATAAAATGCACCTCGTAGAACGCTCGAAAATTTTTTTTTTTACTACAGCAATTTTAGTGTTGGATGTAAAAACGAAAATTCAAAAATTGAAAATGAACCTCTACTTTTAAATGACTATAGCTCCGTCAATTTTTAACCTTTTTAACAAAAGTGTGCGGAATTCTGTCTAGTTTTGAATGCCATCTCGATTTTTCTAATACAATTTAATCTCACTGAGTTATTTACTAAAAACCGAAAAAAAGCGATTTTTTTCAAACACGATTCTCTCAAAAACTATATTTTTTTTTTTTTTTGGAATTTTTATATGATTTTATACATAAAAAATACTAACTTTTAGTGTAAGTGAAAATATGCGATTTCGCCTTATTTTTTTTAAACAGATTTTTAAACGTTTTTTTTATATTTTCGATTTTAAAACATTGATACCATGGCGCATCGTACTATTTTTCCAACTTTACGTGTTCTTACAACTATTATTATGCTTTTATTTATTAATATATCAAAAATATCAACAATAATCGTTAAAATAAACCTCGGATCGAATATTTTGATCAATTAGAACCAAAGTTATGACGATTTCAAGTTTAAAAAAAAATGATGAAACTTTAAATAAATTTATTTACTTTGAATTTTGAATTATGAATTTTGAATTTTGAATTTGAATTTTGAATTTTGAATTTTGAATTTGAATTTTGAAAAGGTGAGTTTTTTAAATACTAAAATATATTATTTGGTCATTTTCAGCCACGATTTTCTAATTGAGACAAAGCTAATTGCAGAGAATTCCTATTCGAACCTCCTTAGATAGGATCGTACCCTAGCCTGGGTTAAGTAGTTAAATATAAATAGATTAGCAATAGTGTTTTTAGTGCAACCCTTGCGTAGCATAATAGCTTTAATTTATTTTTTATAGTGGGTAGACAATTTAAAGTAGAACTCTTATTGGTCTCAGAGAGTTTATGTCGAAATAATTCCTTAATAGCGGAAACAGAAATGTTTAAAGTGGTGAATGAGGTTTCAATCGATCAACTATTTGAATACAGCAGTCGCAGGATTAGCATGAAAGGAACTGCTGATCAAGGTTTAAATTATATCTACCATTACGGGCTTAGGCAAAATCTTGATGCAAGATCAGCTGCCTGGGTGCTAGAGAATGACGAGATTATGGAAGACTCGCAAGTGCGATGCCAGACTCTTCCCTCAAGCAACTTGACTACGTTGCAAAACGAGCAGCACGACCCTATCAAGATCACAGTAGTCATTCATGATAACAGTAGATATTCACTTCCTTTTCCTACTGGTCGAAGAAAATCACCGTCGCTCACTACTTCCTGTACTACCATCATCATGTTCCCACTCAATAAATACATCGAGTTTCTTTACCCCTACGATATTGAGCAATACCGTTGTTGCAAATGCTATTATGACATACCACGGAGGACAGAAAAGAGCATACCAAGACATTCATCCCAGTCATCAGCAAAAAATCCACAGAGTCCATGTCTATAACGTTACAGAACTACAACAGCTAGCCAAGAAAGCAGAAACCAGCAGAGCCCAAAACAACGCATGCCGACCCCCTCCACCCCCTAATGAATCAATATTTCTTATTACAGCTTGCACTGGTATAAATATTCCTAGATTAAATAAGACTTTTTTATCTCTCTCCTTGATTTCGACGATGATCAACAGCATCGTAACCGCATACCAGTGTTAGCTCCAATCAACAGTGTTCACCCTTAAGCAACCCCTTCAGCTAACACTCTTATTAAAAGCCTGTACGCAGAGAAGGAAAATCTACATACCTGACCGAAAGTGAAAGTTAAAACCCAGAAGGCACATCAAGCAAATAGGACAAGAACCCGGAAGGCACGAAAAGTCAGTTTCAACCATAGTAAGTCCCAAGAGTCACGAGTGACTTCTCATAAAATACCCCCAAATCAGAATTCATCATCTGTTATAAGAAATTTTTGGCGTAAACAAAAAGAGCCGTGCTTTAGATGTGAAAAGTTGGGATATTGGCTGCGTGAATGTTCTCAGACTATGGGGTGCTACGGCTGTGGACAACTTAGCGTCCCCATCAAGAACTGCACTCAATGCCAGCTGTCAGGAAACAAGCAAAGGAGGCAACATTGAAAGTCACTGTTTCCTTCCGTAGAGCGCATCAGACTCAACCAGCGGATAAACCTACATGTTTGAGTAATCATTTTAAATAGCAGAGCAAGATTTACTTCGAACAGCAAATAATCAGAGCGTAAGTAAGCAAACTAGGGGGATTCGAGTGCAGGGGGGATCAAGCGCAGGAGGATTCAAGCTCAAAGGGATTCAAGCGCAGTAATATTCTAAACCAGTAATTATTAACGTGGTTTTATTTCGAGCACACTGATATTCCGAGCGTAAGATTTTTAACCTTTTCTAATTTATAATTTTTTTTTTTAAACTATGTGTAACGATGTATAACATTATATATTTACAAATACTTGCATATATACGGTGACCCATTTCAATCGCTACACCCGGATTTTTCGGATCCTAAGACAGATAAGAAAAAATGGTTCAGACAAAACTTGTAGTGGACGAAGAGGGCCAAACGATGGTCCTTACAGCTTTGACCTTGAACTTGACCTGTAAGGTTATTTCAAGGTCAAATGGTTTTTTTTAATTGGAACACCTATTTTTGACCCGGGATTCGGAAAGAGCCGGAAATTTTACGTTCAAAATCATATTGAGACATTTTTTTCAAGGTCATTTCAAGGTAAAATGAAGGTCAAACTCCGAAAAATCCATTTTAAGTCGTTTTTCCATGAGTCACGGGCTCAAGTGGTTCAAACTGTTCGTAGGTTTAATAGGGAAACCCACACACCCAAAACTCTTACATCCTAGTAAACAAATATTGAACTTGCACATTCGAACCCCATGCTCTACATAGCCTCACATGCTAAACTGTTACACTAGACATCCCCCAGTCCAACACATCTCTACCCCATGTATGATGTTTGTTTAACGGAAATTTCAAGATCATTGAAGCTTCTGTTGTAAATGTGTCAACCTTACGTTTAGCGCTATCCAGAAACAACGACGTGGACATAGTAAGGATTATTTCCTTTGGGGTGCTTGATTTAAGTGAGTCCCCTTGCCTCTCACTGTTTGGGGTGCTTGATTTAAGTGAGTCCCTTCGCTTTTTACCTTGGAATACCGATTTCCGATTGTCGCACCACGATAATTACTTCAGCTTCCTCCTGAAAGTAACGTGTCAACAATCTTGTTAGGCGGATAATCAACCATTTAAGAGCCAGCTATTAATTACTATTGAATTTAAATAGTAAAATGGTATCAAAAATATTAATATTTATAATATTCGCCCGTATGCGGTCGCAACTAAAAAAGAAAAACATTTGTCACACTTTATTAATTATAAATTTTATAATAAAATAATTATCAAAACATCATAGGTATTTAATTCAATAAAACATAATTCTATGTAATATTGACATTAAAGACACACACATAAAAAAATTATGTCCCGTCAAAGGTTCTTTTAATAATATCTGAACTGTTGACCAATTTTAAGATTTTCCGCCTATTTTTAATATTAAGCTTTATTTTTAATTGTATGATTTGAAAAAAATAGGTTTGATGCTTTTTGTACAAAACTGAAATGTTGTATCTTTATTCTTTCGAAAGTTATAAGTAAATTAAAGATATGAGCTGTAAAAAAACGTGATTGTTTAAAAAGAAAAGTCATAACTTTCGAAAGAATAAAGATGCAACATTTCTTTTTTGTACAAAAAGCATCAAAGCTATTATTTTAGAATCAAACTATTAAAAATAAAGCTTAATATTAAAAATGTGCGGAAGATATTAAAATCGGTCAGCAGTTCAAATATTATTAAAAGAATCTTTGACGGAACAGAAATTATTTGTAAATGTGTCTTTAATGATTACATTATCAATATTAGTATTTCTCAAGTTTGAACGACAATAATTCAAAATATTTAAAATAAAAGCAAGTTTTAGTATTATGTGCAGTTCAAATTAGGAATAATTTAATGATTATTACTTTATTATAAAACTTACAATTATAAAAGTGTGACAATCGGAGTACTTTTGGCAAATACACTTAGTCAGATAAAGTTACCGTAATTTAGGAACATTTTTCTTTTTTGATTGCGACCGTATAGGGCAAATATTATAATTAATAATATTTTTTATACTATTTCACTATTCGAATTTGATAGTAATTAATAGCTGGCTCGGAAATAGCTGACTTTCCGCCCAACGAGATCGTTGACATGATGTTGACTTTAGGAGAAAGCCGAAGTAATTATCGTGCTGCGGCAAGAATTTATGCTGGACGTTATCCAGACAGACGACATCCTGACGCTATGGCTATCAGACGATCAACTCAAAAAGCTCGTGGTGGACACATGGTTCGTCAACGTAGGTGCCATCAATAAGATAAATATGATAATCGGGTTGTGACTATTCTGGCAATAATTCATCTTGACCGATAGATAAGCGTTTGTCGAGTCGAAAGGGAAATCCGTATTCCAAAAAGTACATTTTTAAGAATTATGAAGGTGCTCAGATATCGTGCGTATCATATTACTCTGGTCCAAGAGCTACAGTTTGCTCATTTTCAAGAGCGTATTGTGTTTTGCCAATGGGCTTTACAAATTATAGAAAATGATCCAGACTTTTTTTTTTAATTTGTTCTTTTTTCTGATAAGGCGAAATTTCAAAGTGATGGGGAATTGAATAGACATAATTGTCATTACTGGTCTGATGCTAATCCTCATTGGATCAGAACTGTAAACCATCAAAGACGTTAGAGTATTATGGTATGGTGTGGGATTATTAATGGATATTTGATTGGCCCTTATTTTTTGGAAGAAAATGTTAATCAACACACGTACTTAACGCTAATAAGAGATGAACTACCTGTATTGATGGAAGATGTTGACTCAGAAACGCGACGAACAATGTAGCCCCAGCAGGACGGCGCAGCACGACATTTCGAATGAGCAGTATGGTAACAGATGGATTGGTCGAGGTGGATCGGTTGAATGGCTTGCTTGCTCACCCGATCTTACATCACCAGATTTTTACTTATGGGGGTACTTAAAAAATACCGTTTTTGAGGGAAGGCCTACCACAAGAGTAGATATAATGGACAGAATTCGTCGAGCATGCGCTGCCATTCCAAGGCAAACTTTACTAAAGACCGTTTGCCACTTCCAAAAGCGTTTGATTAAGCGCATGGAAGCAAATGGTCGTAATTTCGAAAATTAGCTTCGAGGTTAGATAAACGCATAAGTCAGAGGCAAAGCGACTCACTTAAATCAAGCACCCTGAACAGTGAGAGGCAAGGGGGCTCACTTAAATCAAGCACCCCGAACAGTGAAAGGCAAGGGGACTCACTTAAATCAAGCACCCCGAACAGTGAGAGGCAAGGGGGCTCACTTAAATCAAGCACCCCAAAGGAAACAGTCCTTACTATGTCCACGTCGTTGTTTCTGGATAGCGCTAAACGTAAGGTTGACACATTTACAACAGAAGCTTTAATGATCTTGAAGTTTGCGTTAAACAAACATCATACATGGGGTATAGATGTGTGGGACTGGGGGATGTCTAATGTAACAGTTTAGCATGTGAGGCCATGAAGAGCATGGAGTTCGCATGTGCAAGTTTGATATTTGTTTACTAGGATGTAAAAGTTTTGGGTGTGTGGGTTTCCCTATAAAAACTACAATCAGTTTGAACCACTTAAGCCTGTGACTCATGGAAAAACGACATGAAATGGATTTTTCGGAGTTCGACCTTCATTTGACCTTGAAATGACCTTGAAAAAACGCTGCCAAGTGCTTTGACGCAATGCTTTCTCATAGAGTTCATTGAGTTAAAGTAATTTGATTTGATTTTTTTAAATGTGATTTTAATATAAAATACAATTGCTATTTCAGGAAAATTAGTGAATATGAGAGAATGATTAGTAAATTGGAAGAGAGAGACAAGGACGGATGAAAATAGGGTGAAAATGAGAATTAATCTGAGAAAAAAGACAAAGAGGAAGTGAGAAAGTAAGAAAAGAGTTAGTGAAAGCGTTAAATCAGAAATTGAAAGAAGTGATCAAAGAGCTACGCTAAGAAAATTATTTTTTAAAAGCTTGTTTCATAAAGACAGCAGCAAATAACTTGTATACAAATTTTAGAGCAAATCTATCGAGTAGTTTACGTAAAATAGAAAAAAACTGAAAAATGAAAATTTTTTAAGAAAATTTATAAAATTTTCCAAAATTAAAACTACGCTAAGGAATTCGGTTTTGAAAAGTTATATTTCTTTTGGCAGTTGAAAATAATTCCCATGCAAATCTCAAAGCTAATTCATCAAGTAATTTACGTAAAACACAAAATAAATGAAAAATCGAAAATTTTTTTAAAATTCTTAAAATGGCTCTATACAAAAAACTATTCTATAACCACCAATTTTCAATAGCTTTCCGTCTACTTATACAAAAACATAGATAGTATGCGAAATTTGAAGCAAATTCATCGAGTAATTTTCGAGATCTAATTGTCTAAATAAATAACATTTTCTTTTCAAAATTTCTTTTTCAAAATTTTAAAAATGCGCTAAAATTAAAACTACCCTATAAAAATCAATTTTTGAAAATTTCCCTTCTTTCGGCAGTTACAAATGATTTCCCTGCAAATTTTAGAACAAATATATTGAGTACTTTACTTAAAATAAAAAAAAAAGAAATAGAGAATCGAAAATTTTCTAAAAATCTTTAAAATTCTCTAAAATCGTAACCACACTTAAAAAAATTAGTTTTCAAAAGCTTATTTTTTTCAGACAATAGCGAATTGATTGTACAAAAATTTTAGAGAAAATTTATAGTATGGTTTACGCAAAATAGACAATAAATGAAAAATCAAAATTTTTTTGAAAATTTTCAAAATGCTCTGAAATTAAAACTGCTCTGAGAAAATTAGTTTTCTAAAGCTTCTTTTCTTTAGACAGTAGCAAATAACTTGCATATGAATTTTGGAGCAAATGTATTGAATGGTTTTCATAAATAGAAAAAAAATTGAAAATAAAAATTTTGTAAAAAATTTTAAAAAGGCTTTAAAATTAAAAGTGCGCTAAGAAAATCAGTTTCCAAAAGTTTTTCTTCTTTTGTCAGTCGAAAATAAGTTCCATACAAATTTTTAAGCAAATTCTACGAGTAGTTTAAGTAAAATACAAAAAAAATGAAAAATCGAAATTTTTTTAAAATTACTAAAATGGCTATAAAATTAAAACTACGCTAAGAAAACCAATTCTCAATAGCTTCCGCACCAGTTAATCGAAAAATTGAATTGTATGGAAAATTTGAAGTAAATCCATCGAGTAGTTTTTAAGATTTTATTGGCTTAATAAATAAAAACAATTTTTTCGAAAATTTCAAAATGCTCTAAAATTAAAACTAAGCTAAGAAAATCAGTTTTTTAAAATTTATTTTATTTGGGCAATCACAAATAATTTACGTGCAAATTTTGAAACAAATTCATCGAGTAGTAAACAAAAAAAACCAAAAAAATGAAAAATTGAAATTTTTTTTTTAAACAACTCTAAAATGAAAACTACGCTAGAAGAACCAATTATCAATAGCTTCCCAGCAAGTTAGTCAAAAAACTAAATTCCACACAAAATTAGAAGCAAATCCATCGAGTCGTTCTCGAGATACAATTTACTAACTGAAATAATAAATCCACACACACATACATACAGATATTTTTTGGAAACCACTTTTTTCGACTTACCGAGTTCAAATATGTACAAATTAATGAAATAATAGAAAAAAAAATTTTTTATCGATACAATGCTCTCTCTATGAGAAAGCAAAAATGGCTCAGTATAGATTTTGAACGTAAAATTTCCCGCTCTTTCCGAATCTGGCATCAAAAATAGGTGTTCCATGTAAAAAAAACCACTTGAACTCGAAATAACCTTAAAGGTCAAGTTCAAGGTCAAAGCTGTTGGGACCATTGTTTGGCCCACTTTGTCCCCTACAACTTTTGTCTAAACTATTTTTTCCTATCTGTCTTAGTATCCTGAAAATCTGGGTGTAGCGATTAAAATGGGTCACCGTGTATATTTTCATGTATGATTTATTTTTAATATAAAAAATAAATCATTCATAAAAACATATATTTATATTCAATATGAAAAAAAAATCATATATAAAAATATATATTTTCAACTGCAATACCTCCTTATTGATGGCTCTGACTTACATGATAAAAAATTTATCTTAAAGTTCATGTGAAAAAGAAAAAAATAAGCCCGCGAAAAGCAATTTCTGAAGTGGCGAACAATGAGTAATTTCAATTACCATCTAATTTTTCTCTAAAACGTCAGGATTTTAAGAAAAAAAAGATAAAGTTAAGACTTTTCCAAAAATTTTGAAAAATTTTCAAATTTCAAGGATCTATGGCTCTTGATTTTTCCAATCTGAATCCTTGAAAATTTTTTTACACATTTTGGGTAACAAACAGAATATATTCTTAGAGTTTCAGCGATTTTTATTTTTGCTTTTCCAGTTAGTGTGAAATGTCCCATATATATATATATATATATATATATATATATATATATATATATATATATATGATAATAATGAAAATGTTGAATATTAATATGACGAAATCCAACAATACATTAATACACGATATTTATGTCTACCTGAAGCAATGCACACATTATTAGAATATACTTTACATATTATTTCACATACTATAAAACGTCTAAGCGTTCATGAAGAAAATCAACAAAACGTATTTTTTGAAGAAAGGAAAGAAGAAATGATCATGCAAAAAAATGTGGAAACAACATAGAGAAGATTTTAAAGCACGAAATTACTTGTATTCAGAAATATCAAATAGTTATTTATTTGATGAGCAACTAAAAAAGTGGAATAAAATAAAAGAAAAGAAAAGCAATACTTAGTAGAATGTACTTACTAGGAGAGTATCAGACCTCCGGATCACGGATTTTGCTCAAACTTTGGGATAAGTTTTGAGATGTCAGAATATGAAAGGAAACAAAATTTTAGACCCCAACGCTCAATATTTCGCTAGTTACAGGCAACTAAAGAATATCACTAAAAAAGTTACTAGATTTTCAAACGCTGACAGTTCCTTAGCATTGATACTTAGGAGCATGAAACTTTTTTTAAATGAAAGCTGAGCTCAAATCCTTTTGAAATAGTAGTTATAGCATGTCAAAATATTATTTTTTCCCAAAGTTATAGCGTAATAAACATTAGACCCAATTTCAGCTTTTGTTACTAATTAATGTTTTAAAAAGAAAAATCAGGTCTAATGTTTATCACGCTATAACTTTGGGAAAAAATAATATTTTGACATGCTATAACTACTATTTCGAAAGGATTTGAGCTCAACTTTCATTTAAAAAAAGTTTCAAGCTCCTAGCTGTTAATACTAAGGAACTATATGTGTTTAAAAATCTAGTAACTTTTTTAGTGATTTTCTTTAACTGCCGATAACTGGGGAAATATTGAGCGTTGGGATCTAAAATTTTGTTTCCTTTCATATTCTGACATCTCAAAACTTATCCCAACGTTTGAGCAAAATCCGTGATCCGGAGGTCTGATACTCTCCTAGTTAGTAAGTCTAAAAGATAGAGAACGTTATTTTATTAGGTTATTACCATTACACGTTAAAGAAGCCACATCTTTTAAAGCTTTGCGTTCTGTTACTGTTGATGATGTGATGCACAATTCGTTTTATGAGGCAGCTAAGGCAAAACAATTAATAAATGAAGATGAAGAATGGGATAGATGTTTGGAAGAAGCATCTTTAATAGAATTCTCTTATGCTCTTTGTAAATTATTATTTGCTTATATTTGCGTTTTCCATAATTCTATAAATGCACGAAATTTATATGAAAAATATAAAGATAAGTTTTACCATTCTGAATACGAAAAAAATATAGGTGAAAATCTTGGATTGAATGTTATTAAAAATAATTTACAAGTCAATGGCTTTTCTTTAAACGATTTTAATTTACCTAACATAAGCACATTTATAGAAGATGATAATGATGAAACAATTTTAAATCATAATAACAATAATCTTAATGAATAAGAAATAAAAATAAATTCTTTAAATGATAAACAAAGGCAAATATTCAACTCTACTATAAGAAGTTTAAACAATCAAAGTAAAGAAAAATATATTTCTATAGACATAGACATAGACAAACTTTATTTGGCCTTAAGGTAAACACCCTGTCTGGTACAATAAGAAAATACAACTACGAAGAACAATAATAATAATATTTCAAATCAATTAACAATGAAAGCAAAAAATAATAGTAAGAATAGTGTAGATTAACAAGTGAGTACAGTATGCTCGTAAAATTTTAAATTCAAGTGTTTACAGGTAACTAACATAAGTTTTAATTCAAGTTAAAATTAAAATTAAATAATTACAAACAGAAGTGTATTAGGACAAAAATATGTATAGTTAGTAAATCACAAGACGCTATGCCATTAATAGGGATCAGCTGATGAGATCAGCCAGCACCCATCTCATCGTTTGAAAGTGAGAAAATCATTAGAAGTAAAAGACTCCAATGAAGAGAGTTCTTTGTTGAAGTAGTCAGCCGCAGAATAGACAAAAGAATGCTGCATAGCAGCAGTGCGAACGTTAGGACAAATAAATAGTCTCGGTGGTAACCTAGCAGAGAAACGCACAGACGCATTAATGTGTTGCCTTACGAACCTAGTGGCTAAGTATGATTGGTTACCATGAGCAAGCATGTTGAATGCAAGGGAGATTTTCAAATATAGGCGTCTATTTTGAACCGAAAGCCAACTATATTGAAGGCGGAAAGGCGTCACTCTGTTACGGCTGCCTATGTGGCCATGAACAAAACGAATGCAAGCATTAAAGGCTCTATGCAGACGCAAGTTTGTGGAATATCATCATAAGTGACTGCTGCATAATCAAAATGCGGAAAAATAATAGATGGACCAGGTGCAAGAGGAAAAAGTTATTTGCTTAACGTTTTAATAGTTTATTTTAAATATCATACTATACATTATTTATGTGTAGCTTGGACAGGTATAACAGCGAATTCATTAGTTGATGAAAAAACCATGCATACAACATTTAAACTACCGTTAAATATAACAGATTGTACGACTTGCAATATTCAGCCCAATTGGCAGAAGGCAAACAATTAAAGGGAACACAAATAATTATTTGGGATGAAATATCCATGACTTCAAAATTTTCTTTTAAAGCAGTTGATCGTCTTTTTCAAAATTTATGCGATGTGAACCAATCCTTTGGTGGTAAAACTGTGATTATATCAGGAGATTTCAGGCAAACATGATTAATTGTACGCCATGAAAGCCGTATGAATATTATTGAAAATTCAGTTAAATTTACTTTATTATGGCAGAATTTTAAGCAAATAAAGTTAAATGAAAATCTGCGAGTTTCGGATAATGATAATAATTTTAAACAATGCTTATTAGATTTTGGAGAAGAAAAACGCCGCAATGTTTTTGAAGATGATAATGAACTAAGTGCTATACCAGATAATTTTATCATTAAAGAAAATCTTGTCAAAGAAATATTCGGAAAAGCAATAAAAATAAACAATGCGAATCTAACGGAACAAGTTATCTTGGCTCCTAATAATAATGGTGTTACTGAAATGAATAATAATGTTTTGAATTTGATGGAAGGAAAGCATGTTGAATATTTAAGTATTGATACAGCTAAAGATGATAATAAAAAAAATTTAAATGTTATGTTACCTACAGAATTTTTAAATAAGTAAACTCCTAATGGACTTCCACCACATAAATTACATTTAAAAGTAAGAGCTATCATAATACTTTTAAGAAACTTATATGTCAATGAGAAACTTTGTAATGGAACAAGATTGATAATAAAAAATTGCTCTAATTCAAGCAGGATTAGCAACTGGACAAAACAAAGGTAAATTAGTTTTCATTCGAAGAATAAGTTTATCTCCATCTACGGAAGACATTCCATTTAATATGCAATGAAAACAGTTTCCTATTAGATTAAGTTTTGCAATGACTATTAATAAATCACAATGACAATCTTATGAAAAAGTTAGTATTTATTTGCCGTCGCCAATTTTCAGTCATGGGTAATTATATGTTTCTCTTTCAAGGACAAAATATAAAAATAATTTAAAATAATTTTTTTTGTCCTCAAGCCGCAAAATGAATTTTTGTGTCCTGTATACGGAGCACAAAAAAGTGTATTCTTGTCCTAGGCCGCAAAAGAAAAATGTGTATATTCAATGTATTATTTTAATAAAAGTTTGCAGAAAAACGTTCTCGACGTCGCTGATTCTTGGAATTGAACTGAATGAACTGCTCGCTTCCCTTAATATCGCTATCCTTCTCTTACATATACTATACTGGGTATGCGTTAACGAATAACATGGACTCAATATATTGTAACGGGGAATATATTTAAATAAACAAATTAAATATATTTGTGGGTCTCGCATGTACTTACCTTAAGTACATGCGCACTTACCGTTAAATAACCGATTTTCGATTTATAGACGATTAGCCTCGTTCACTGCTACTGATCATCTATGAATGTCTTTTTCGTACAATAGAAATCAGTTAAACAATATTTAATACTATTGCAGAACTTCGCTTAGAAGTTCTGCCTCCCGGACGTCTGGTACGACGAAACCCACGACGTGTACCCTAGGACGCAGTTAAATACCATAGATCAAAAGAAAGAAAGTGTACTTAGCTTAACACATACAGACAAAACACGATTTTAATCAGTGAGAAATAATATTATGTAATAATCCAAAATAACCTTAATTTTACTTTAATTTATTCAAAATGACAAACAAATTCAATACACCGAAATAAGATTATAATGATATTTATTAGATACAAAATTTAGTAAATCTCACGAAAAGAAACAAAAGTTAATTTAAGCTAACCTATTCTATATGACACGGCGCACACGACGGTCTTGATATTTTCGCATATATCGCATACACGCATTCAATAATAAAAAGAAATACGACAGTCTGCAGACTTACATTTTTCGATCGGGCGTTGAACACGGAGGCCTCTCGACGGATTTCTCTCGTGATGACGATTCAGCAGTTCAAACAAAGCGGCACCGTAGATATGCAGTGCAGCTCAATAATTTCGTCGCTCTCGTTGAAATGTTACTTGACTCTCTCTACAAAGTCGTAGTAAAATCTCTTGTTCTCGACGTGCAAATAACCCAATTAATCACAACCAGAGTTCACTGCTTCACGCGAATCATCAAATAAAGATAGCTTTAGAGAAAGATAATGAGACTTTTACAACACTCTCACGAAAAAAACTTCTATCAAAAACTTGCGGATGCACGAGCTCGCACAACACACAATATGGCTGCTAAATTCTTCCTGTTTCTCTACACCTCCCGTTCGCTTCACTCTCTTACCTAAGCCTACCCGTCATGCCTTGCGCGCGCATCTCTCTACAATCCTACACTCAAACCGCTGAGACAGACTTTCTCCATCTCACTCTTACACTTGCACATCAAGCATCAAGCATACGTTGAGCCGTGCAACTGACGACGAGGATGGAGCTATATCATAGCATACAAATAATTCATTATCCTAGTTACAATATGTATATTATAAAAGAAAAGAAGAGAGCAAGAGAAAGACATAGTTACAAGTTTCGCGTGTTAAAACTTTTTTTTTCTTTTTTAAATAATATTTTTCAATTATAATTTTTATTGTTTAGCTCTGTTTTATATTTTGTTATATTTTTGTTTAATTTTAATGTTATATTTTAAAAATTATTAGTTGTTTTTATAGTCAAATTTTTTTTTATTCTATTTTTTTAAAACTTTTTTTTTTCTTTTTTTAAATAATATTTTTTAATTATAATTTTTATAGTTTATCTTTATTTCATATTTTATTGTATTTTTGTTTAATTTTAATGTTATATTTTAACAATTGTTAGTGGTTTTTATTATCGAATTTTTTTTATTGTATTTTAAGAATTATCAGTTATTTATTGTTTGTGATTGAAATTTTTTATTAAATTCTTCTATATTTTAAGAATCATCAATTATTTTTTTATAGGCGGGGGGCTTCGCCCGAGCTTCCACTTAACGGCCTTCGGGAAAAATAGTATATGCAGTCACGGTCACAAACGTATCATTCAAGGCTTTTGCGGTCTTGACGCATAATATACTATTAGGTGACAACGCTATTGTAAAACATAGAAAAAAAAATGATCGGAACACAAATTATACAAAAAGCTTTGTTTATAAAGAGATATAAAGAATATGTCCAGAGATTTTGTATATTTTTATGTTTTAGATTATGTAATAGTTAAACTCGAATCTATATTAAAAAATATAATATTTAGTGAAATATATATCAACTGGCGCTTTCAAAATAGTTTGATATGATGTTGAATCAGCTGCATAAGAGGATGCGCAAGGCAATATGAGAATAAAAAAAATATTGGGCTCAAAAAATATAGACCAAGAAAATATAATGATAAAAAAAATATTAGGCTCAAAAAAATATGTTTCAAAAAAATATTGGGCTCAAAAAAATATAGAGCCAAGAATACTGAATAATCAAAAAAATATAAGATTCAAAAAAATATGATGTCCCAAAAAATATAGAGTCGAAGAAAATGTAGGAATCAGAATAAATATTGCGCCAAAAAAATATAAAGCCCAAGAAAATGTAAGATTCGAAAAAATATTGGGCCCAAAAAAATATACAGCCCAAGAAAATATAATAAAATATTAGGCCCAAAAAAATATAGAGCACAAGAAAATATATGGCCCAAAAAAATATAGAGCCCAAGAAAATATTAGGCACAAAAAATATATTTGGCCCAAAAAATTAAAAAAATCATACAAATATTGAGCCAAAAAAAAATAGACCAAAAAAATATAAAAATGAAAAAATATTGCCCGCAAAAAATATAAGATTCAGAACAATATAGAGCCTAAAAAAATATAAAGCTCAAGAATATATAGGAATCAAAAATATATTGGGCTCGAATAAATTTAGAACTGAAGAAAATAGGATTAAAAAAAAAGTAGGGCCCTAAAAATATAAGGCCCAGAAAAATATCGAGCTAAATAAAATATAGGACCTAAAAAATTATAGAACTTAAGAAAATACAAATTAAAGAAAAATATTGGGCCCTAGAAAATATAGAAACCAAAAAATATAATAATAAAAAAATATGGCACCCCAAAATTTAAGATTTAGAAAAATATAGAGCCTAAAAAAATATAGGACCCAGAAAAAAGTTAAAAAAGATAAGGCCCAGAAAAATAAGTGGCCCAAAAAAATATGAGGCCTAAGGAAACGAGAACTCGAAAAAAATTAGGTACCGAAAAATATGAGGCCTAGAGTAATATAGGTCCAAAAAAAATTAAGAACCTAAGAAATAAGAGGGTGAATAAATATGAGGCCCAAAGAAAGAAGGATTCAAAAAAATGTAGGCCTTAAAAATAGAAGTCTCAGTAAAATATAGAGCTAAATAAAATATAAAACCCAAAAAAATTATAGAAACCAAGGAAATATAAATTTCAAAAAAATATTAGACCAAAAAAAAAAAGAGAACAGGAATATATAAGAATCAAATAAATATCAGGTCCGAAAAAATACATGAATATATGCCCAAGAATACATGAGAATCGGAAAAATATTGGGCACAAAAAATATAGAGCCCAAGAACATATAAGGCAAAAAAAATATGAGGCCCAAAGGAAATAGAACTCAAAAAAATATAGAGCACAGGAATATATTAAAATCAAATAAATATTGGGCCTAAAAGAATATAAAGCCCAAGAATACATGAGGATCGAAAAAATATTGGGCCCAAAAAAATATAAGGCAAAAAAAGACGCAGCTCAAAGAAAATGGGACTCAAAAAAATGTAGGTCCTGAAAAATATAAGGCCCAGAAAAATAGAGCTAAATGAAATATAGAACCCAAAAAAGTTATAAAACCCAGGAAATATAAATTTCAAAAAAATATTGGGCCCAAAAAAACATAGAGCCTAAGAAAATATATAGCCCAAAAAAAATATAGGGTCCAAAGAAATATAAGGAACAAAAAACATATTGGGCCCAAAAATCAAAAGAATCAGACAAATATTGAGCCCAAAAAAATATAGAGACCAAAAAATATAATAATAAAAAATATTGCACCCAAAAAATATAAGATTTAGAATAATATAGAGCCTAAAAAAATATAAGACCCAAAAATAAAAAAAGTTAAAAAAATTAAGACCCAGAAATATTAATGGCCCAAAAAATAAGAGGCTCAAAAAAAAATGAGACCCAAAGAAAACAAGACTTGAAAAAAATTAGGTACCTAAAAATATAAGGCCTAGAGAAATATAGAACAAAAAAAATATAGAACCTAAAAAATTAGAGGCCGAAAAAAATATGAGGCCCAAAGAAAAGGAGGCTCAAAAAAATGTAGGGCCTAAAAATATAAGGCCCAAAAAAATATAGAGCTTGTAACGTTCTGATTAATAATAAATATAAATATAATTGTAACAATAAACTTTATAGTTTTGCCACGCCGAGCGGATGCGTAGCAAATATATTTAATTGCGTGGCAGAGAGGAAAAAGGATGGGTTTTTTTGCAAGCTCGAGAACTCGTTAAGAATTGGAAGGGATTGAAAAGAGAAAGGTTTTTAAATAATTTGTCACGCTTACCTCATAGTTCCTGGTTTATTAAACAATGTGTGTATATGTATGTACATATCCTCCACCGGTCGTCGGTATACAATTTGATTTTCATAATTTCGTTTTTCCAAGAAAGTTGTATTATAATCATAATTTTTAAATCTATGATTTTCGTTTATAGGATTAAAGAAACTGTAATTTTAAAATAATACAATAATACTTTTGGATTTATAACTTTTAGATTTTCAATATACTTTTCAAGTTAATAAAGAATTGAAATAAAATATTAATTTCTACTCAATATAGATTATTATATATAAGTAACCTACGGCAACACGAGTTTAGTTGACTAATTAACTGGCTTTCTTCTATTATTAATAGTGACCCGCTGGTTAATAGTCAAAGTGATCCGTAGCAATTATAAATGAGCAAATGACTGGCTACCTAGAGGATGGTCCCGAGCCTTTTTATACTAACGAAAAGAGATCGAAGGTGAGAAAAAGACAATAGAAATTATTGGAGATGGCACGTATCAAACTTGGATCCACCTCTCGTAAGCCAGTGTTGGTATATTGTTTGAAGTTATAAAAGGTAAAAAAATCCGTATATTTCCGGTGGCCTGACAAAATACAAAAATATGTTTAAACAAAAGATACGTGCTAACCTTCATAAGCGAGCGTTAATGGGAACACGTACAAAAAGGTGACGAACTTCTGTCAGAGTAGTACGTTTTTCGATGACCTAATAAAAAATATGAAAAAGATGATACGTGCTAAACTTGTCGTAAGCTAGTATCGATCGCTGTACATACGGATTTGTCTAAAAAAAATGTATCTAATTTCTATTTGATAAAATACAAAATATTTTGATGTTGGCTGTCGCTTAAAGGACACATTAGGAAGAATATTAGGGAAGAAATTTTAAAATATAGAACGCCTTCATAGGACGTTACAAGCTAAATAAAATATAAGACCCAAAAAAATTATAGGACCCACGGAAATATATATTTCAAAAAAATATTGGGCCCAAAAAATAGAGAGCACTGGAATATATAAGAATCGAATAAATATTGTGCCCAAAGAAAGAATAAAGCCCGAGAATATATGAGAATCGAAAAGATATTGAGCCCAAAAAATAAAGCCCAAGAAAATATAAGGCGAAAACGAAATATGAGGCCCAGAGAAAACAGGACTTAAAAGGATGTGGGACCTGAAAAATATAGGACCCGAAAAAATTATGAAACCCAGGAAATATAAAATTCAAAAATATATTGGGCCCAAAAAAATATAAAGCCTAAGAATATATAAGAATTGAAAAAATATTGGGCCCAGAAAACAATAGAGCACAAGAATATATAAGGCCCCAAAAATATACAGGGCCCAAGAAAATATAAAGCACAAAAAATATAAGGCCCAAAATATATAGAGACAAAAAAATATTAGGCACAAAAAAATATTGGGCCCAAAAAAGTATAGGGCCCAATGAAATATAAGGCTCAGAAAAATAGAGCTCAGTAGAACATAATATCCAAACAATTATAAAACCGAGGAGATATAAATTTCAAAAAAAATAGGACCCAAAAAAATATACAGCCCAAGAAAATATAGAAATCAAAAAAATGTTGGGCTCGAAAAAATATAGACCCCAAGAATATATAGGAATTGAAAAAATTTTGGGCCCAAGAAAATATGAGGCACAAAAAACATATTTGGCCCGAAAATTGAAAGAATCAGACAAATATTGGGCCCTAAAAAAATACGAAAAAATGTAATGATAAAAAAATATTGCGCCCAAAAAAATATAAGATTCAGAAAAATATAGAGCCTAAAAAAATATAAGAACCAAAAAAAAAGTTAATAAAATAAGTCCTAGAAAAATAAGTGGCCTAATAAAATATGAGGCCCAAGGAAACAAGGACTCGAAAAAAATTAGATTCCAAAAAATATGAGGCCTAGAGTAATATAGGACTGAAAAAAATTTAAACCCTAAAAATAATAGGGTGAAAAAATATGAGGCCCAAAAAAAGAAGGATTAAAAAAAAAGTAGGCCCTAAAAAAATAAGGACCAGTAAAATATAGGACCCAAAAAAATTATAGAAACCATGAAAATATAAATTAAAAAAAAAATGTTGGCCCAAAAAAATATGGAGAACAGGAATATATAAGAATCGAATAAATATTAGGCCCAAAAAATATAAAGTCCAAGAATACATGAGAATCAGAAAAATATTGGGCCCAAAAAAATAAAGAGATTAAATTTTTTTTTCTAGAAATTATGTACATAAAATTTGATTATTTAATGAATCCTCCCTCCACTTCTACTCTTCAACGATTCCAGTTATTTAAGTTCTCAATTTTTAACACAATAAAACAAAAATACTTTACACGATTATGCGCAAAACGGTTACTTAACTAAACAGTCAATTACCGTTACTTGTTAATTATTTGTTAAAATATGATCAATCTCTCAGAATCATGTGAGAAAAATGTAGTATATAACGCGAACAAAAAAATAGGTTTTCACCACATGCGAGTGCATTCAAAAACAATTTCATACACAGATTAAGTGAATACCGTTAAATGAAGGTGAATTTATGTATTCCAGAATTATACAACGAGTTCATCTGTTTGGGATCAACAATTCATTTGATCAAGAATTCATGGATGGTAAGTCCCAGTTATTATTCTCCAATTCGCTCTACTTTATACCCTTCTTTTGATTCATGCATTAATATAAGAATTGTGTTAATATCAAATAATTACTTATGTCGAATGCAAGTTAGTGTACGTATGTATAACTATGTACGAATTTTTCATTCCTATAAATGAGTTTTTATGATAAGTGAGCGTATTTTGAGACTGCATATGTAAACACGCAGAGCAGGCATAAACATAAATATTTATTTAATGGACAGTATTATAAATATTCGGCGCCGACTTCAAAAAATTAAATTAGAACAATAAATTGATTAAAATTTTAGCGCTGACTTAAAAAAATTAAATTTGAATAATTTATTGATTAAAAAGTATTATTTTTTTCTTTTTATAGCATTACATTTCTAAATTCCATTTTTTGAAATCAAAGAATCATAGATAACGAAACTGTTGGTAATAGAAATGATCGCTTGCAACAAATGATTGAAAGGTCTCGAGTAAAACGTAAATTTAATAAAGATGCTTTTAAATTAGCAATTAATGTATTTGCGGATATACCATGTAAGGTATGTAGAAAACTCTTATACCCGCAGCAGCGGTGTATTCTCTGCGTTGATAATTTAACATTTATAATTCCATCAAGTTTATCAAAAGAAGGCAATATCATAACATGTTCACGTTGTTCAACTTCTTTGAAAAAACGTAGAGTTCTATCAGCAGCTTTTTGGAATAAAATGGAAGTATACCTGTAGAGTTATCCGAGTTAACTGATGTCGAACAAAGATTACTGTGCAGAATTATACCTTTCTTGAAAATTATTAAAGCCCAAAACCGATTCAGCCAAAAGTGGTGTAAGGGTCAAGTTGTATTGCTCGCACAAGATGTAGTAGAGTTAGCTAAACAACTTCCGTTTTAATTAAAGCAAAGCAAAATATTTATAATAGCTGAAAGTCTAGATAATGTACAGTTACTTAGACATTTTGAGATCAATATGGATAGACTACAAAAAGCTCTACAATGGTTGTAAATAAATAATGTATTATATAAAGATGTTAAACCAAATTTCTCTGAAATAATTAATGTATCCGAGATAATTGAAATTGCAAATGACCCTTCTATAGCTGCATATAATATAGAACAATCAGAAAATCTGCCTGTAAGTAATTATGTTAATTTAACCGAAAATACTGCTATGTTACGAGATACATTCAATCAAGCCTCTGATAAATTTGATGCCGATTGCCGTGGCAAACAGTGTACTGCTATAGCAGCTATTGCTTGTGTCGCTTTTACTCTTTTAGATCCTGATGTTTTCTGTGTGAGCGATATTGATTATATCCTTATTTTAGGAGACAAATATTACAAAGAATGTATCAAAGCTCGAAACGTCCCGAACGTTAGAAAAATAAATACTGATTACCTTGCTTTATCTGAACTTAGTCCTCAGTTATCATTTAATAACGTTAATATTAACATTAGCGTTGAATATGAGTTATCTTTTAATGGCCATATCGATAATGATGGAAGAGATAACGATTTTCCAAATTTAAAAAATGCACTAGTTAGCTTTTTTAGAAGAAATTAGATTAGCATACTAATAGTTAATTTAATGTCAGTCACTATGTATTGCTAGGATGAATCTAATATCTCAAGCTACTGACTACTTGATTCTCATTCAAGAGGTCCGAAAGGCTGCAAAGCATCAACAAGAGGTGTCTCTTGCTGTATGCGTTTCAATAATATAAACGATTTACACAATATTTTGCGGCGCAATTTATATTCTAAATCTGGAATCGATAATAATATCTTAAATATATATAGTTTAACACCTTTAAAAGTGACACCTATGAACAGACCTTTAGAATCAAATCGTAGTCAACATACAAGTAAAATACAGCCTCCTGTCGTAAACAATGTAAATACGGCAACACAAATCAATTTTAATGAAAATGATAATAATTGTTATGTGGATGTATGTGTTTCTGATACAGATAATCTTATTTTTATCGATAATGATGATAATCGAATGGATATAGATGACCGGACTGACTTAAACGACAATAATAACGAACAAATTACGCAGTATTTTATTTCGAACAATAAAAGTACGGCATCGCGAATCATTTTCAAAACGACTATGCTGCTTTCTATTGATAAAGGTGTTCCTGAAATAAATGATATTGTTTCTATTGATGACAATCGAATGGATGTAGATAATCAAGTTCATCTAGCTGACATACACAGAAAAACCGCGCCACCTTTGAATTTGGAGCGAGAGCGCGGAATGGAAGAATCAAGATGGTTTTATTTGTTTCCAGATGGAAAAGATGGTTTCGGAGAGGAACGAGAAGTTCCTATAACTCCTTTTGATTACTTCCAAATGCGCGTTATGAGTAATGACAAGCGATTTCAACGCTTAGGTCCTAAATAAAAGAACAAATGACAGAGGAAATCGCAGGCATCTTTAAATAAAGATTATATAACTTAAAATTCTATTTCTTTTATATATATTTTCATTTATGTACTCTAATAAAAAATTATTTATGTGTGATAAATAACATTAAGCGTGGGAGGGCGTGTTAGAAATATAGCTCAATTTTGTGTGTGTAGTGTGTGGCGCCACCGAAAAGCGGGGTATATGAAGATTGTGTGTATTTCATAATAAATAATTCATTGCGAATCAATTGCGTTTATTTCATTCAAGTTAACCCTCGCTAATTTTAACATTTAGATACGTAAAAATACCTTTTTTGGTAAATTTCATTAAACAATAGTAAAAATTTGACGAATATCATTCAATTTGTTATACAGAAGGACAACAGTTTCAGAAACAGATTTATGTGCATAATTGAAAGTTAAATTAATAACTCACCACAAGAGGACTCCCCATTGGGGTTACAAATCTTGCTGTAACTTAAGGATATGTTTTTATACATCAAAATATAAAAGCCACGAGCATTCGATCGAACGCTTGATCTTTTCAATATTATGAGCTATTTTGTTAAATTTTTAAAGATATCTTCGAAAAATTATTGTTTATAACATTGAATATTACTCCCCAATCGAAGCTTTTAAGTTCATCCTGCAAAACTCTAGTAAGAGTTAAGATCAAATCCATTCATTAAAAAGTGTTCAAAAAGCTTAAACCGTTCAAAAGTTATAGCAAAATAAAAAAATAAAAAAATCAGCACGATATTCTTTTTCTCAATATAAAGCCCGGAATATAGAGACCAAAAAAATATTGGGCACAAGAAAATATAAGGCCCAAAAAAATATAAATTCCAAAAAAATATAGAGACCAAAAAAATATTGGGCCCAAAAAAATATTAAGTCCGAAAAAATATAAAGTTAAAAAAATATAGAGCTAAATAAAACATAGGATCCAAAAAAATTATAGAACCCAAGAAAATATAAATTAAAAAAAAATATTGGGCCCAAAAAAATATAAGATTCAAAAAAATATTGGGCCCAAAATAATATAGAGCCCAAGAATATATAAGAATCGAAAAAATATTCGGTCCAAAAAAATATTGGGCCCCAGAAAATATAAGGCCCAAAAAATATAAAGCCCAAAAAAATATAGAGACAAAAAAATATTGGAGATAAAAAAATATAGGGCGCAAGAAAATATAAGGCCCAAAAAAATTTAAAGCCCGAAAAAATATAAGACCCAAAAAAATATGGCCCAAAAAGATGCTTATGACTAATGAGTACTAATTATATAGGGCTCAATAACAAATTGCTATTGAGAAACGGAAAAAAAGTGGTTTGACTTTAATATAATATAGGATTTTTAATGCAATTTTTTTAAAATCGTTTTTGTTTCATGTTTTTTCAAATGTTTTTCAAGTCGGTTTTTTTTTGTTAAAAATTTTTTATTCACTAAAGTAATTATATTATCATCTTTTTTTTTAAATTTTTTTCATTAGATTCATTTAAACGTTTCAATATTTTTTGTTTGTTTTTCAATTAATATTGTTTTCTATTTCCCGAAACTTTATCTTTATTATATTTATAATACGATTCGTCACAAATGCGTCTATTATAGTTGTGATTTTGTTGATATGTTGAATTCTTATTTTGGTTTGAGGATTCTTAATTGTTTTTTATAAATTCATTTTGGTTAGAAATTTCACTTTTTTGTTGCAATATATTAATAATTTTCAATTTTTTAATTGCAACTTTTATAATTTTTTTGAATTTTTTATCTCTCTTGAAATTATTATCAAGTTTCGTAATTACAATAATGTTTTGAGAATTAATTTGATTTTCATGTTGCGTTATATTTAAATTTTTCGATTTCTCAATCGAAACTTTTGTTAATTTTAATAATTTTTCATCATTAAATTCATTTCTAAATGTCAGAATTGGTTCTTGTTCAACATCATTTTCAGATTCTTCAATGTTATTGTATTTAATTTTTTTACCATTGCTTTTTGTAATTTTTTCTTTAGTTTGTTCTTTTTTTTTTATTACTGTTTTGGTAAATTTTCTGTAGTAAAGTTTTTGGTTTATAATTTGTTGCCTCTAAACATTTTATGTTATCTAATAGATGTAATTGTTGTAGTGCCAATTCTCGTAACTTTTTTTCTTCAAGATATTTAAAATTTACATTTTGAAAATTTAATTTTATCGATGACAATTCCTTGTGATGTACAATTTGCTGATTTCTGGATATCGCTTTATAATAGATATTAGTTTAACTGTACTTTATTAATGGAAACATGACAATTGAATTGGTTTTATACATAGTTAGCAAATGTCTACACATTTTTTTTATGTCAAATTCTATTCCAAAAGAACACAAATCATTAACTATTACTGTTCCAAACGCTATTGAAAAAATGCCACAATCAAAAGGATTAATCTGAAATTGAACTTTTTTAAAACATATTTGTAAGTTTTCACAAATTAGAAATAGTTTATTAATGTAAATTTTTTGTTCATCATTTAATCCATTACTATTTAAACTATCATAAACATGAATTACATTTTGTAAATGATAGATACAAATCAGTGACCAAAATGCCGATTTATGGAGAAAAGTATTCGTATGTAATCTTAATTTAATGGAACTGGATAAATATTTTCGGGCCTTCGTAAAAATATTGTTGGCTGCATTGAAAAATTTGTATGATTATTTGAAATTTGATTAAATTTTCTAATGTGTTTATCATTTAACATACTCGATTGACCAGCATATTCATCTTCACCTATTATAATTAATTTTTCTTCTTTGGTTAAATTTGTTCTATGAAAATAATAAATTTATGTGTACTTCTGAATTTTAATTATTTAATATAAGAATTTCAAATACTTCTAAAGAACTATGAAAAGTCCTAAAATAAAAATTTTAAATGTTATTTATATAGATAATTAAAAATTCTGATTGATAATTATTCTTAAAATTTTAATAAATTTCTACTTATTAAATACATAAACATAAAAAAAAATATCATAAAAACAAAGTTTAATGTTCATCATTGAACATTGTTCATTTAAAGTTTAAAACTTAAGTTTTTTTGTTAGACTTTCCATTTTTTTGTTCTTGTATAAACATTTCTTTCAAAACCCATTTTTCATAAAATTTAATATTTATAGAATCAATCAATGATAAAACATCTGACCAAAATCTTTTCTTCGCTGAAATTTCTTTTTGATTTTAATCCATACGAGCTTAATTTACCTCGCTTCTAACGTCGCTCGATTAAATTTCCATAGATAATATTAATATGTTAAAATTAGCCAATTAGAAAGTCAAAAAAATTGCCTTAATTTATAAATATTTATATTGCAGTTCTGTTTAAAATTTAGTTCTTATATATTTGAAAGAAAAGGATTAATTAAAGTTCCAATATGCAAAAAAATTCTTTAAATGCAAATCATATTATCATGATAAATTAAAAATTTGTTTCACTCAATTTCATTTAAATTAATGAAAAAATATGATAGAAATCCATTCTTTTTATTCACGTGTTTTAGACAGAGGGACAGAGATGAAAAAACGGAGATATAGGAACGGGGAAGTAGAGACGAAAACACAGAGACAGAGACGGAGGGACAGAGAGAAGAAGACAGAGAGACGAAAACAGAGAGACATAGATGGGATGACGGAAACGGAGAGACGGATACGAAGAGACATAGACAGAGAGACGGAGAGACGAAAACGGAGAGACAGAGACAAAGAAACAAAAACGAAAGAGAGGAGTCGTAGGAACCGAGACAGAGAGATACAGACGGAAAGACATAGATGGAGGGATGGAGACGATGAGACAAAGACGGAGAGGCAGAGACAGAGAAGCAAAGACGGAGAGACATAGACATATGGACAAAGATAGAGAGACGGAGAGACGGAGATGGAGAAACGGAGACGGAGAAAAAAAACAGAGACAGAAAGACGGAGTGACGGTGATGGAGAGACGGAGGCAAAAAGATGGAGATGGAGAGGCAAGTGTTCTGTATGTGTATGTGCATATGTGTATACGCGTATATGTATGTGTGTATGTGTTTATGTGACATGTGCATGTAAAAATGTACATAAGATTATATATACATATATGTATATGTGTATGTATGTATGTGTATATGTGTATGTATGTATGTGTGTAAGTGTATGTGTGTATGCATGCATGCGAATGTGCGTATGTGTATATGTGCATGTGTGTAGGTGCAAGTGTGAGAGTGTATATATATGTGACAATTATGCAAACGATATTCCAAAAGATTTGCAAAAAATTCAACTTAATGCGAATCAAATGCAAATAAATTATATAAATGTAAATAAGATAAATGTGAAGACAAATATTAATGTAAAAGATATGAATACCACTATATTAATATTAATAAAGTAAATGAAGAGAGGAAGCTGAATATTATTAATTAATCGTAATTGTAATCATGTTAATAAAATATTAATAGAGATATTATTTTTTCATTATTGTAATGTAATATCAGACTTACATGTAATTAGGAGAATAAGTTCTGTATTATCTATTAGTTATAATTATAATCATGCATCATCATGTCTATAAGTATATATGTGAATAAGGGCGCTATATGTCATGCACCTATATGATAGTGTACTCGAGAAAATGTTCGTATCGGCTAAAAGTGAGTCGTATTTTGCATTATTGTTACATATGCGTATGTTTTAATGTGTGTTGTGGGTTTGTCGGTGTCCGTAAGTATATTTCTATAGCAGTAAAGAAGTTTATATTAGTGAATTGCGTATAAATTGGTGTCGGTGTGTGTATATATGTGTGTGCGTGTGTGCGTATGTGTGTGTGTGTGTGTGTGTGTTTATGTGCTTGAGTATGTGTATGTACATGTATGTTTGCGTGTGTGTATATGTATGTGTATGTGCGTTCATGTATGTGTTCGTAAATGTATGGTGTAAAAGTGTCTATCGATAAAGTGTTCATGTATGTTGAAAAGTGTCTTGCATATTATTTGTAGCTCTAGGTGTATGTTTTTGTGAGTGTAAGTAGGTTTGTCTATGTCAGTTGATATGTGTTCGTAGCAGAGTGAAAGTTTATGTTTGCTAAGAGCCTCATAAGTATGTTTATAAGTTAGTAGGCATGCGTGTTCATTTGGGTTTGGGTTGTAGCGTATATATTGGTGTATGTGTGTGTGCGTCTGTGTGTGTGTGTGTGTGTGTGCGTCTGTGTGCATGTGTGTGCGTGTGTGTGCGCATGTGTGTGCGTGTGTGTGCGTGTGTGTGTGTGTTTGTGTGTGTGTATGTGTGTGTACATGCGCGCGCGTATGCATGGTGTTTATGCGTATTGGTGAAAATGTTAACGTCAGTTGAAAAGAATGTCATTTTCTATTCGTGCCGCTGTGTATGTTTAAGTGTGCGTATTGGTTGGTTTGTCTGTGTCTATAAGTATATATGTTAATAAGAGTGTCCTAATGTTGTGTGCCTGTTCGATTTTGTTATAGTGAAAATGTTCGTGTCAGCTAAAAAGTGTGCCGTATTTCATTATTATCAGTATGTTGTAACGTTCCTTTCCTATTATTCTTTATTCAAACGAACTTATTTAGAGTATTCTTTTATTGAAACGCGTTAATGGATCGTTAAATAACAAGCGCGATACCTAGCTATTGCGGACCCTGTATCTTCTTTTATTATTGTTAGAAACCGTTTATAGCTTGGACACCTTGCCTAGCTACATTAGACCTTTTTAGTGGAAGAGTATTAGTAATTTCTGGGTTCGTTATGTGTGAAGCCCGTTTTTATTAAGGACCAAATGCCTTAATATTCGGGGCTTTGCACCGGGTTAATAGGATAAGAATGTAGGATCTTGGATTGGCTCTTTATTGATTAGTTAAATCCAATATATTTATAATATAAGAGACTGCAATAATCTAGCGCTCAACAAAGAATTACTTGCTTGTAGCATGTGTTAGGCCATTTGCCACTTATGCTACGAGCAAGCGTGTCTTGATGCTGAGAGAGCTAATCCAAGAGTGACGAGAGTCACGAGAGTAAACTTTATATTTTATATGTTTCTACACTTAACTTTCACTATATTATTTAATATCTACACTTTTTTTGCTTCTTATTTTTTCTTTCTTTTTTTTCAACCACATATTAATTTCTTCTTCTCTATCTTCTAAATCATCTCTGCACGTGTTCATTCCTTTTTGTAACCTTTTATATTCTTCTAATTTCCATCTTGCATAGTAAATTTTTTTTTTACCTATTTTTGTTGTTATTTCTTTAACAAACATTTCTTTCTCTTCTTTTTTATTTTTAATTTTTCTTTTATTTGTGACTTTTTTCTCTTTTTCCTCCCAATTTTTTTCTTGTGATGTGTTGATAGTTTTTTATTTTTTTTAATCATTAGCCTCGTAGAACGGTTTAAGGTATTCTATATGGAACTTTCTACGTTCTACGTTTTCCATATCATTTAATTGATGTGTCTGAAGCTATAATTTTTTTTTATTATATACGGGCCTTCGTGTATTTCAAAAAATTTAGCGATTTCATTGTCTTCTGCATTTGAGACGTTTAATGATTTTAATAAAACTTTATCGTTTATATTAAATTGATAATGTTCAATTGTTATGCAATAATTGTTTGCGTTTTTTATTTTTGCTTTATTTTTTATTTTTTTGTGCATTTTCTCTTTTGCATAAAAAATTTTTCTTTCGTATGGGATGTCTGTATTTTTTAATTTAAAATACTTTTTCCATACTCTCGTTGGTTTTATGCCAATATGCAATTCAATTGGCGTAAAACCTGTTGTTTCATGGGTAGTTTCATTCATTATGCTCTGAATTTTTTGCATATATGAAGCCCATGATTTATGTGATTCATTTACATATGAGTAGTATATAGCCTACGATGGCGAGACGGTGACGTCATCGCCATCGCAGGCTAATGTGTGCATATTATCGCATATGAAATATGATCCCTCCTTAAGAGAAAAGAAAGAGAGAGAGAGTTAGTACTTATCTTTAAAAAATATTTTTCTTACGATAAAATAAAATTATTGTTTTCAAATGAACATTTTTATAGTTATTTAAAATAAAAGTATTTACACTTTTTTAATTAAAAAAAGGAACGTGAGAGAGAGAGAGAGAGAGAGAAAAGAATATTTAGTATGAAATTGTATTTTTTTAGATCTCATCTTTGAGCAAAAGTTTTCTCTCCTCCCTGGTTCCATCTGAATCCAAGTAAGATGATTGTTTTAGTGTTCCTTTTACGACCCATTGTTCATCTCTGGCGTACTCTATGAATCCAGAAATGGAAATAAAGTCTTTGCACGGTTTAAGTTTATTTATACTAAATATATTATGATTGAAAATGGAAAAAGTGGAGGGGATGAAATTAAAAAATTTTTGTTAAGTATTTTATAATTTTATGATTAAATAATAATCGAATATTTTAATCATTCATTGTTTAAGTATTCATTATATTTTTTTTAATAATACAGGTTCGATAACGTTTTTCATTCCAAATCTTTCTTTTTAATATATTTCAAAATTATTTATTTCGAATTTTTATTCAATACTTATAACATTTTGTTACGAATAGTGAATAAAAAACAGAAATCAGAATTAAAATAATCTATATGATTCTCAGAATCATACAGCGAGATAAAAATCCACTCTCTTATATTCTTATGTCTTTTGCTCATGTAAATACAAAAGCCTCTTTACGATTTTGACCACTTATTAATTCATGATATACACAAAATTTAAGAATTAAAACATTTTCAAATAAAATTTTTTAGAAATGTCGAATATTTATTTTTATAATAAATAAATTGAAGTTTATACATTTAGTTTGTAAAAATTTATTTTATAATAAAATTGTTTTATAAAAATGTTACTATACGCCTGTAGGTATCATTAAGAGAATAGAGCATACAGAGTTACTTATCTTATCTAATGAGTCATACACAAATTACAATTTTTAAAAAAATCGCAAATTTTGATAAAATATGAAATTTAACGATTTCATTCAATTCCTTACTATTCAAATAATATTGGTACCAAAAATCACCCTGATATTATTCTTGGATCGATAGATATTGTTATATTGATCGTGGTGACGTGATTTTTGGAACATATATTTATTGAAATATTAAAATCCGAATGATATTATAAAAATTAATTTATATTGATAATTGATAGATTTAAAAAATTGTTATTTCGGAATAAGTTATCGTACACAACACATGGAGCATATCTCTGCTTATTTTATCTAGTGAGTCATACATAAATTACAAATTTTAAAAATTGTGAATTTTAGAAAAACAAGAAATTTTACAACACCATTCGATACCCTGCTGCCCAAATAATATATGTATCAAAAATTATCTCTCTAGGATCAATAGATCAAAAATCGATACATGATCGATTATCTATCGATCTAATAAAGATATTATGGATATTTTTGGTACATATATTAATTGGTTAGCAAGGATTGGGACGGTATTGTGAAATTTCTTGTTTTTCCAAAATTCACGATTTTTAAAAACTGCAATTTATGTATGACTCATTAAAAAATAAGCAGAGTTGTATGTCCTATGTGTTGTGTATGATGACTAATCTCAAAATTACATTTTTTTTTTAAATCTATCAATTATCAATATAAATTAATTTTTATAATTCCATCAGGTTTTTTAATGCTACATTGAATATTTGTTTCAAAAATCACATCGGTAGGATCAGTGGAACGATAAATCAATACATAAACGAATATTTAATGGAATAATAAAGACATCATAGTGATTTTTTGTACATATATTATTTGAGTAGCAGGGAAACGAATATCGATGTAAAATTTATTGTTTTTACTAAATCCATAATTTAAAAAAAAATTGTAATTTATATATGCCTCATAAGATAAACATGATTATATGCCGAGTATTTTAATTATAATTTCTGTTTTTAGTCGATATTGGTAATAATATAGTATTCGATATGGATATTGAATAAGACTTGTAATAAATTATTTTTGTAATATATTAAAGAATTATTTTTTGTAACAAATTTGTACAATAATAATTTTTATTTCTTTTCAATAGGGCCACACAGACTTATATTAAAAAGGATAATAATACATAATCAAAAAAAAGATATAACACATTTTTAATTATTTATAGGTAAGATAATAACCCGGCATGCTAGTCAGTAGGATAAAATATCGTATGATTCTCGTGGTATAAATGGTCTATCGCACGACGCGAATGATCACGTCGTACCGTAATAGGTCATTTATGCATCTAGTATCATAATGTACTATGAATGTAAACTTTGAAAAAATATGTTCATATTGATATGAAATCAATATATTAGGTATTGATTTATTGTTAAAAATAAAGGTATCTAAATGACGGATTACATTTGTAAAGATTTGTTTTTCAAAATCATGATTGATTAAAAAAAATTTTATATGAGAATTTATAAGTATAACTTAATTCTATTTCTTTGTTCATTATCAGATACTTTATTTTATTTTTAATTCACAACAAACGTTTTAGAGACTCGAATTGTTATTTAATTTTTTCTAAAGTTATAATAATCTTTTTTTAATGATAAAATTTATCAAAAATCATTAAATTTGTTTTAGAAAAAAATAATTTTAAAATATTTTTGTCTATACAACACGAAAATTAAGATCGAACATCTCGAAAAAAATGCGTAAATAACTAATTGGTTTAACAGTTATAGAAAAATTACAATGATTAAAAAATTAAGTATAGAACATATTTTTGTATGTTAAGTTTTGACCATGTGTCGAAATTATAAAATATTATGAGGTTGTTAAATATAATAAAAAGTTCTTTTGAAATAAATCAGTTTAATTAATGAATATAATTTTATCCAGTAACAGAATAAGCTCCACTAATATTTGGCTAAACAAGTTGGCTCTCACATTAATATACTTGAGTATTCGTAATTTATTCAATAGATTATCATGATATAATGATCTTTAATCTTAGCTTTAAATTTAAAATTGATGTGCTGGTTATAAATTGAATAAATTAATATTTTATATTTTGAGAAATTAGATGACTTTATTTATTAGAACTCATTATAATACTTTGCCGTAAATATGGAATTTAAAGATATTTCTAAATGAGGAACTCGGATACCCACGTACTTGTGATATAAAAAGTATAATGAACTGAAACACGGTGACCCCGTAGAGATCGACCTTGCATCTAAAATGAAAAATTTTGTGACAAAAAAAGAAACAAAAAACTTGTGTTGTATTAAAAAAGCGTCGTTATATTGTGACGTAGCGTGCTCGCGTTTTGGGATTTAGAGGACATGCTGCACGAAGCCAATTTTTTATTGATTTTATTGTTTTATTCACTATAGATCTTGAAGAGATTCTCATCTCTATCGACACCCCATCCCCCGACTTTAGCGAGAACGAGCACACTATGATACAAAAAGAGTAAGAACTTTCTCGCTCTTGCTACTGCAAAGTCGTAGACCAAGCGACTCCCAATATATGAATGATTTAAATATTAATTACATTTTCTCTAGGGTAAATTCTCAACCCTGATACTTTCTTATAAAGAATAAAAAAAGATAAAAAAAAGAAGCATGCAGGATTATGATTTGAGGTTATATTGAATCTTTAACATCATTTTTACATAAAAGAATCTTGAAATTATATTCTAAATAATGAAATATTTACAATGAAAAACTAATACTAAATCTTTACAAAGTATTGTGATTCTTTTCGCGATTTAAACGAGGTAATACGCTTGAAAAGTAGTTACAACCAATTCGCGTGAAAGAGAGAGATAGAGATTACTTTACTGTGACTCGCACCGCGTTTTAAAATGTAATTCTTTTTAGAGAAACTTACGCTACAGAGATTGACGCGGCGGGCCCACCTCCCGCAGATCTTTCTCTGCACGTTTTCCTCTCTGCGACTTCCTGGCCTTATGGTATGAGCTCGGGATGAGACACCGAACACGTGGCAACGTGAAAAGACTTTCCTTGGCGCGTTGGACCTCAAGTTGGAGACGAATATACAAGCGACTAGCTTGGCTGGCAGTCAGACGACGAAAGAGCGAGCTTCGCGCTGCGTTTACTGTGCGAGGGCTCTCTATGCTATCTCTACCTACTTCCTGATCATTAGCTTGTTCTTTCTAACTTGATGCCTACTTAGCCAGCTCTCTCTTTTCTCATTATCTTTCTTTCTCGCGCTTTCGCGAATACATATCTTTCGTTTTTTATTTGCGCGTGCGAATAGCGCCTCCTGGTGCTATTTAATCTTACCTCAATAGTAACCATGCTTCGGTACATGGTTACAATATATTTGAAAAATTTTCGTTACCTTTTGGTTACAAAAAGAATTCAATAAAATAAATTGAATTGAAAAATGGTTCTATCTTAATTGTACCCACCTATTCCTATTCCTTCAGCTATTGATTAGAAAAGTAACATTAAGCTCTTATACAGTGAGTAGCAATTAATCGAATACGACTTATTTATGATTGGTACGTGAAATTAACTTATAATATAGCTTTTGTCTTGGTACATATTAATAAGCTAATTACGAAACACGTGCGAAAATTAGCTAATATTCGCGCGTGTCTCGACTGCGTAAATAAGCTAATTACGAGACGCGCGCACACTAAATGAGCTAATATTTGCGCGTGTTTCGACCGCGCCGCGCCGCCGCCGTCGACCGCCCGCGTTAAATATATCAAGCTTAGGTGTGAAGCAGACAGTATTAACGAAACTTGCAAGATGGATACACGGTTCAAACATCCATTTACATGTATCGTCAGTGGACCTACGGGTTGTGGTAAAACAGTATTCGTTAAACGATTTCTCGCGAACCTATCTAATGTTTGCGATGTAGCATTTGATAGGATTTTATTTTATTACGCAGAGTGGCAAGAAACATACCAAAACGAATGAAAAACACCATCTCACCAACCTATAGAATTTCGCGAAGGATTACCCCAACCCTCGGACTATCCTAATGACAATGAGAAAAAAAAATTAAAAAATTCACAAAAAGAACGACTAAAAAATACAAACACGTTTTGCGAAAACTAGTAACGAAAAAAGTTAGGAAGAGCAACAATTGTAAGACTAGTACTAATTAGCATCAGAAAAAAAGTGTCATCATTCAAAACGGAGGAAGTTTTTTACCGGTGCTATTGGCTCCAATCATAGGCGCCTTGGTATCAAAAATATTTGGTTAAATTAACTTCTAAACGTGATGGAGCGCACGCGCAAAATGGTCATAATACCCGAAGATGAATACGAAAGAGGTTTACGTTTAACGAAACAAAAGCACGAGAATTCTGAAATAGAGCACACTGTCCAAACCAAGGGTGACAACTTTTCACGTTTAGATGACGAGTTGCACAATATCCTTTTTTCCAAAAGTATTACAGATGAACGCGAAAAGTATCAAAAATACATGCAAATCCTCCAAAAATATCTTCATTTCAAAAATGTAGAACGACATGAAAATGCAAATGATACGAAACATGAAGCCGAAGATACGGAAGCAACGCTAGCAGCGCTACTAACGGATGAAATTATTCTCAAAAATGTTCCAAAGAGTTATAAAAGGGGTGCACGTCTGTTACTTAAACATTGGAAAAAAAACGCTGTAGGAAACCTCATGAAATGGGATAATACAGGACAAGTTACAGTAGAGGGCAGTGTTATTCCAAATTCGAATATCATAAAATTGGTTAACGACATTGTACAAAGAAAAAAGACAGATTCCGATCCTGCTCCTCCTGGTAGAACACAAATTACAAGATTTTTATCCTTATCAGAAACACGAGCAAAGCTCATTGGTAATACAACAATATTACATTCCTATAATTTATTACAACCTAATAAACCAAGTAATAGAAATCGCAAGCGAAAAAATTCAACTGACTTAGAAGATTTGGAAAAAGAGTTACAGTCTCAATACGAATACAATACTACTAGAAATAAAAATAAAAAAGCTTCAACTAAGGAAAAGTGGAAAAGTTTTAGCTTC
The DNA here is from genome assembly GCA_017163975.1 of Anastatus disparis. Classification (NCBI taxonomy): domain Eukaryota; kingdom Metazoa; phylum Arthropoda; class Insecta; order Hymenoptera; family Eupelmidae; genus Anastatus; species Anastatus disparis. The sequence continues at coordinate 397,064 of JAFFSR010000315.1, read as the reverse complement.
TAAAAAATATCTTTAAAAAACATATATTATGATACTTCACACGAGGCCGGCTATGGTGGTGCGCGAAATTTAATTCGTGTAAATGTTGCGCGAAACCAACACGCAAAGACTAAAATTTATGAATGGTTGAGTAATCAAGACGTTTATACGTTGCACAAACCTGTTCGTCGAAAATTCCCAAGATTAAGATATAATGTAACAAATATTGATGATTGTTGGGAAATAGACTTATGCGATATGCAATCTTTCAAAGAATATAACGACGAATATTGTTACTTACTTGTTGTTATAGATGTGCTTAGCGAGTATGCTTGGGTAGAAATTCTTCGCGATGAAAGTGCAACCAGTGTTGCCGACGCTTTTTACAAAATTCTCAAGAGATCAAACGCTCGAGTTCCTATCTCCGCTCAATCGGACAAGGGAAAAGAATTTACAGGAGCAAACTTTCAAGATTATTTGAAAAAAAACGAGATATAAAATTTCGTTCAGTAAGAAATCCTGATGTCAAGGCAGCTTTAGTAGAGCGTTTAAATCGCACACTCAAAGAACGTATGTTTCGATATTTTACGCATAAGAATACTCATAGATACATAGATGTCATACAAAACATAGTAAAAGCATACAATCATACTTTACACAGTGGAATTAGAATGATACCAGCAGAAGTGACAATTTATAACGCTTCTAAAGCAAGAATGAATTTAGAGAAAAGAGCTCTCAGTCAAAGAAAACTATCTCACGCACCTATATACTCGGTGGGTTCCTATGTTCGCATCAATCGTACAAAAGGCACCTTCGAGAAAGGATACGAGAAAAATTACAGTGAAGAAATTTTTAAAATTTCTCGTATATCCAGACGGCAACAGCTTTACACGTACGAGTTAACAGGTATGAATGGAGAAAAAATTGATGGTTTTTTCTATCTCGAAGGGTTGGTTAAAGTTGGAAAAAAACGTTTAGCTAAAACAGAAAAGTTTAAGATTGAACGTGTAATACGTAGCCAAGGCCGTGGTCAAAATAAACAAGTATTCGTTAAATGATATGGGTATCCTGAAAAATTCAATTCTTGGATAAACGCGAGTGAATTAACTAATCTTTAAAAATGGATGAGGATGTTTTTTACTTGATTCTTCCCAGTAACAGTAGTATAAAATACTTTCCAGATAACACAACATCTTGTTTTACTACACACTTATCGCATGAGATACGATTACATGGTGATTGGAGTGTTAGATTGACTGAAATTCATATTCCCAGTACTATTTTACACATTCAAGAATCTGAAGCAAAGTTTGTCTTCTATATAGATAGTGAAGAACTTCCTCAAAATATTGTGGATGTGGGAAACATAAAACAATTTGAATGTTCATTTCCCTCTGGAGTATATGAAAGTATTGGTGAGTTGGCCCGAGCAATCAATAACCATGCTGGCAATATTAATAAGCATATAGTATTTGATGTCTCGAAGAAAAGAAAAGGATTTTACGTGATACAGCGAGTATGTGAGTGTAAAGAAATACATTATATTGAAATGAATGAAAAGCTTAGAAATATTTTTGGATTTGAGAAAGAATTTTATGGCAAAAACGCTATTATTACTTTGAAAGCAAAGAAAAATAAGAACAGCACAAAGGGAGTAGCGGTTATCGGTGATAGACATATGTTTAGCAAGAGCAATACCCGATCAATTCTACATTTATACAGATATATGTGTGCCTTACACAGTAGGAGATACTCAAGCTTCACTGTTACGTATAGTCACATTTAATAATACAAAGTATACATTTGGATCTAACATAGTGAAACAGTTTTCACTTATAAATTACACCCCTTTACTTAATAACACTTTCCAGAATATCATTTTAGATACAAGGGATCAACATGGTCATCGTATACCATTTGAGTACGGGATGTTGACGGTTACGCTTCACTTTAAACGTAATCACTAATTTAAAATATGTCTCATTACACAGCTTATTATTCCAAGCAGATTGGTGGAGGCGGAATCCATCGGGTATTCAACGGTTCACATTACCAACGTGGACATGGTATAAGAAGTTTTCTAGGAGGTCTTTCTCGAAGAGTTCTACCTTATCTTACCACTGGAGCAAAAGCAGTCAGTAAAGAAGCTGTTCGCGCAGGTATGCATGTACTAGACGATGTTACCAACAATGGCACAAATTTCAAACATTCTGTCAATACGAGAATGCATGAATCAGGTTGAAATCTCAAGAGCAAGGCAGTTAATAAAATATCTGAAATGATGAAGGGTTCTGGATATAAACGCCGTGTTGCCAAGCGGAAGTGTCAGTCACCCAAAAGACGCTCATCAGCTCGTACTAAAGTCAAAAGAAAACAAAGTGTTATAAAAAAGAAAAACGGTGGTATTCGAAAACGTAAAAGAGTTGGCAAAAAGAAAATACAAGCTTTACGCAGCGTGACAGATATTTTTGGACCTAACTAGAAAAAAACAAGATGGCGTTCTTACATGCAAACTCATGCGAATGCATGAAATCAGAATTAGACTTATTTACGCTTCCACTAACTCAAACATCTTTAGAATCTTCACAATTTATTCAGTATAAACCAGTGTTATCGCTTACCGATGATGGACCAATTGAATTTGTAATACCTGGAGGTGAAGATGACATCGATCTAGCACACACAATGCTGAATGTGCGTGTACAAATTATACCGGATATTCCCGCTGAGAATAGTAAAGTAGGACCTGTTAATAATTTTCTTCATTCACTGTTTAACCAAATTGATATATTCTTTAATCAAAAACTCGTCTCACCACCAAACTATGCTTACCCATACAGAGCCTATATCGAAACATTATTAAATTACTCAAGCTCTGCAATGAATTCACATCTAACAACGTCTCTGTGGTATCTCGATACTGTTGGAAAAATGGAAGCTCTACCAAACGTGGGGCGCGCTGCTGCTGAAGCTAATCATGGACTATTAAACCGATCATATTATACGGAAAATTCAAAAACAATAGATTTAATAGGTCATTTACATTGTGACGTTTTCAATCAAAATAAATTTTTATTGAATGGTGTTGAATTAAGAGTACGACTTGTTTGAAGTAAAGATGCATTTTGCCTTATGGATGCTTCCGAAAATGATACTTTTAGTGTTAGTATAAAAGAAGCCTCTTTAATGATACGTCGTGTAAAAATTAGCCCAGGAATATTACTCGCCCATGCCAATGCTTTAACGAAAGCAACCGCAAAATATCCTATTACACGAGTTAAAGTAAAATCATTTACCATGCACAGAGGTATACATGGTGAGACTTTGGATAACATAATTTTAGGACAACTACCAAAAAGAATTATAATAGGATTCGTCGATAACAGAGCGTTTAATGGGAATAGACAATTCAATCCATTCAACTTTCAACATTTTTCCATTAATTATCTTTCACTCTATATTGACGGAGTACAAGTACCGAGTAAACCGCTACAACCAAAATTTGCAGGTGATAATCCACAGTTTGTTGAAGCTTATCACACTTTATGTTCAGGGACTGGTATACATTTTTCTAATGAGTCCCTTTGCCTCAGTCGAATAGATTATTCTAGAGGTTTTTGTTTGTTTGCATTTGATCTGACACCCGATCTTTCTGCAAATTCTGCTTTACACTGGAATCTTATCAAACGTGGTAGTGTAAGAGTAGAAGTGAAATTCGATCAGGCCTTGGAACAAACAATAAATTGTATCATTTACGCAGAATACGATAACGTTCTGGAAATAGATTCAAGTCGTAATAATATAACGGATTTTAATGCTTAAGCTAAAGGAGTGGGACTAGAAACACAGATGGGGTGATTAGTATAAAAGATCATTGATGAACTGCGTTGATCATCAGTCTCTTTCTGGAGTCTCATTCGGTACAGTGAAAGTGGTCAAAAGTAAAGTCATGGATTTCGTCATTGATATTCAAGGTCTAAAAGACCGGAACAATAAATTTTTTCCAAAGGAAGTGGCAGTACTTAGTTTAAAAACTAGAGTTTTTTCCCATTGGATAGTAAAATCACCACATGATTTCTCTGAATTGCCACCAGGAGTAAAACGGAGCAACGAATTTGTGATAAATCATCATCATGGTATTCAGTGGATAGAAGGCGACGTTTCCAACGGTCAATTGTTACTCAATTTATACAACATTGCAAAAGTAGCTGCAAAAATCTATACTAGAGGTTACGAAAAAGCATCGTATCTAGAAGCAACCATGTCGCGAGAAATCATCAATCTAGAAATATACTCACCATCATTCAATGAACTTTTTACAAGATATAAGGATGGATGCGTCACTCATAGTACGAAAGATAAGTATAAAAGAGTTGTATGTGCCCTCAATCAGGCATACATTCTGCGGAAGTGGTTGCATACGAAACTATCATTGTGTATCACATCCGACAACATCAACAACAATCCATTGAGGTTAAGCGATGCACTTCTTGAGCGTGTAAGATCACGCAGGTTAGCTTGCGCAGTTGCTGACGGAGGTGTGGATGAAGTTGATTGTCCTGCATCACCATCAGACTCCATCAAGGCATCGAAAGATAGCAATTCAGAAGCAGATGAAGATGATGATGATGATGAACAATGAATACTCGGCAAATAATCAAAGCACTTGCTACAGTCAACGCTAGAACTGTAGGAGTATATGCAGCAGATCGGATTCCGAACATTCTTGAACTTCCAGCAGCTATAGTTGCAAACGTTGATGACCATACAAAAGGGGGATCTCATTGGATTGCTATATACATAAATAAAAATGGCTACGGAACCTACTTTGACAGCTACGGATCGCCACCGCTCTCATCACATCATCTCGATAGACTCAAAAGAAATTGTGCGCGATACGAATGAAATAAACAACGAATGCAAAGCTACGATTCGCAAGTTTGCAGTCAATATTGTATTATGTTTTTATACCATATGTCTCATTTTCATAATTTACGTACGTTTTGCAGTAAGTTTTCAAGAGATTCCAAAAAGAACGATAATTTAGTTATAAAATTTCACAATAAACTATTAAAGAATAAAATTAACCATAAAAAATCTGTAAAAGCTTTTAGTAACGAACGTTCCTTAGGTTTTGGCTTTTGTAATCAATCATGTACTTCGAGAATATAATATTAAATCTATTATTGTAACATGAAATTTATATTCAATAAATATTAATCAAATGTATATTTTTTTCTTCGTAATAATTATTTACCTACACCTTATCCTTTCCACATTAGTATTATTTAAAAGTATTTAACTTATCATTTAACAGAGAAATATATTTATTCTATGAATTTCCGTTATACTATCTTTTTATAATATAATTTTATATATTTAAACTGATTTAATGTAGAAATTAAATATTTTTAATAATAAAAGGAAATAATAAAATATATCTAATATATGCTATATATTCTTGAAATATATCACATACTACGCAATCAAAATTGAGAATGGAATCTTTTATTTTTTATCAGTTTATGATGAAATATAAAGCTCTATTGAATCGATAAAGAGCATTAATATTTTTGTCAAGTTATTACAAAATACGACCTCATAGGAAATGATATAATGTGATCTTTATATTTTGTTTATCAATAAAGTATAATATTACATACTATGGAATAAGATGTGATATTTGATTCTTTTATTCTTGACAGGAAGTTGTGAAATAACAATATAACTGAAGTAAATATCACAACAAAAGATGTAGCCGACACATACGACATATCGAGGGAATATAATATTACCCGATATCAGAAGCGATAATAAAATATTTTATTTTGGACAGAATGTGATTAAATATGTATCTCAACAGGAAATGATGAAATATAACCGCTATAACTTGATTTCCAAGGAACCATAATATTTTATTCTACGAAAACAGTACCCAACTGTTGAACCTTTTATATATTATCTTTTAACATAAACATGATATTCTTGGAAAAAAAAGCATATCAAACGATACATACTTTCCCCCACATGCTTTTGAACTTGGTAGAGATTAGGAATATAAAGCACAAGCGAGACCTCAAGTCAGATCAGTTCCAGTTCAGACACAGTCCAAGTAAGAATCGGTTATACGTAAGTCGACAGTTTTATTTCTCTCTCAAGTTATCCATAATAATTAAATATGGCACAATCAACGAGTGAAAATTGCCGTGACAATAACCATTTTAAAGAGTACGGAATGCTTTTTCTAGATAGCATGCTCTTGTCGACAACGTATTCTCTCAACAAGTCGCAGAGCAAACGTGTAGCTGTTGGTTTACAATACGACGGTGGTTATTACAAACCTTGTGTGAAAATATCGACAAATTCTTCATCTAACAAGGAGAGTGTTTCACCTTCGGGTCACCGTTTTTGCTCAAATTTTGGAAATGTTTTCTGGATGCAGAAATATGAAGAAAGCCAAAATTTTAGAGGCCAACGCTCAATATTTCCCTAGTTACAGGCCATTAAAGAAAATTACTGAAAAAGTTACTAGATTTTCAAACGCTTATAGTTCCTTAGCATTATTAGCTAGAAGCTTGAATCTTTTTTTAAATGAAAGCTGAGGTAAAATCCTTTCAAAATAGTAGTTATAGCATATCAAAATATTATTTTTTTTCAAAGCTATAGCGTAATAAAGATTGAACCCAATTTTAGCTTTTATTATTAATTAATGTTTTAAACAAAAATTCAGGTCCAATCTTTATTACGCTCTAACTTTGGGAAAAAATAATATTTTGGTATGCCATAAGTACTATTTTGAAAGGATTTGAGCTCAGCTTTCATTTAAAAAAAGGTATAAGCTGCTAGCTGACAATGATGAGATACTACAAGCGTTTGAAAATCTAGTGATTTTTTTAGTGATTTTCTTCAATGGCCTGTAACTAGGGAAACATTGAGCGTTGGCCTCTAAAATTTTGGCTTTCTTCATGTTTCTGCATCCAGAAAACATTCCCAATATTTCAGCAAAATTGGTGATCCGAAGGTGAAACACTCTCCTTGTAAGTGGATTAATTTTGATATCAATGCCTAGAAGGCTATTGAAAAATCATTTTGACTTGATCAACGCTTATTTTCAAGAGAACTACATATTCAAAACTGAGTACAGAAATCCATCAAAACTTTATTTAGAGAATCACGATCTTTTATTTACGACATCATACCATACAAAAACGATAGTGCTCGAGGAGAGAGCAGTATTCCAACCACCAGTACATGTTCAACCAGTAGATGAGGAAGAGCAAAGTGAATCACCTAACAAAAAAAGGAAATCTATGCACCAAACGCCTTCAACCTGTTTGCAAAAAGTGTCATTTGATGGTCTTAAGCTCGCAGTGCCTTGTATAGATGAGCATCTGGTGCAATTGGAACGTCGTGCTGGAAAAGTCAATAGGATTATCGACTACATCCAAGAATACCTTAGGGAGCAGTTCAAGAAAGATGGTTAGGAAGATATAAGGTCATTTACATTGAAAACCTTTGCTAATTTTAATCGATATTATATTGTAAAAATTTACGAAATAACCACTTTTGTTTTAACAAAAATGCTTGACGATAAAGATTTAGATAAATCTACATTGGATATTGTAATTTTAGAAATTAATGCGTATACTTTACCACACATCTACAACGACTTGTATGCTTTAATGTATGAACCTTAATGTAAATTGTAACGTAAATATAATAAAAAAATGAAGCGTGTACATTTTAAGGAAGGTAAACCAGCTATTAAAGTCATGTATGTAAGGACTTATGCAAATCAAAGTGCACGTCGTGGTGAGTGGGAACAAATAGGTCGTGACAGAGAGAGATTTGGAATGAGAATTGAAAGAATGAAATCCGTTATCGAACCTGTATTATTAGAAAAATATAATGAATACTTAAACAATGAATAATTAAAATATTCCAATATTATTTAATCATATTTGTATTACAAGAAATTATACATTAATAAAATTACAAAATACTTAACAAAAATTTTTTAATTTAATCCCCTCCACTTATTTCCATTTTCAATCATAATATATTTAGTATAAATACTGTAACGTCCCACCAATTTCTTTAAAAATTTTTCGCTTTTAAATTAAAATTTTTTTTTTCCCTCCTTAGTATTATAATTACCTTTACAATATCACGCCCATAAGATATAACTACCTGGGGTAAGTGATAGGTGTTAAGGACTTGTGGTCAAAACAAACCACAAATTAGTTTAGAATTTTAGAGTCCAACGAAGGAAAATGTTTTTGAAACGAAACATAGATTCACTGAAAAATCTTGTTGTTTCCAAAGCATTCGCCTGTAGTAATATCTATATTAAGATAATATGCCAGGTACCGACCCAAGCGTCCGAAGTAATTGCATAGGACCTTTTTTTATTACTTGAGATACAGAGCCGTGCAACTACATCGAGACGTTTCTTAAAAATTTTCCCCAAATATTAAAATGCGTGTACATGTGTTTCCCAGATTATCTTTTGCTCACGTAAAAACTGCCGAAGCTGTAGACAGATTAAGAACCGTATCATAAAATAACAAACAAACCGTCTGGACAAGTAATAAACTGGCTAGACGAATGTCGCCAATACCTGCGCATCCGCATTATTAAATATTTTTTATGTATTATTTAGTATTTTTATTATTCTTACATTATTTCATTTCCATTTTTTTTGTATTTTAATATTTCTTATTTTTTAAATTTTTATATTCGCATATTATTTTTCTTATATTTTAGCAATTAATATTTTAGCTTATACTAACATTTCTATATTTTACATTTTGCGTTTATTTTAATATTTTTGTTAGTAATTATATACTTTTTATTATTTTATAACATTTTTTCATATTTTATATTATTATCTAATATTAGGATCTTCTTATTAGTATTTAGTATTTTTATGTTTTACTATTACTTAGATTATTATTAGTTGTTTTCTTAATAATAACTTAGTTTAATGGAATGACAAATTATTTGAATAAATTAAAATCAATTAAATTCACTATTTCAAATTTTATTCTCTTTTCTTTTTTTAAATGGTTCGTCATTCTCTTAAAAAAAAATCGTACGTTATTTTAATTAATATTTTTTTTTCTTCTATTATCATATAAGATTTAAACTAGCGTATAAAACATGTATTTTTAATGTCAAATAATGAATGGTACTTCTGATAACTTTAAATCATGATTAAGATTTCATCTTTTTGTAATAAATAATTTTTTCTTTTTTTTTAATAAATGAATAAGTTGTAAGAAGGACCAATCATTATATATTTTTTTTTCTCCTTTTATGTTAAATCAAAATAGCGAGCGAAAAACAAGTTCTTTTTGCGTAATATTAATAATAATATTATTTTTTTCAATGTATTAGAATTCCTAAAGGAAAAAGAGAGAGAGAGGTAAACTAAATTTCCAAAACACTCTAGGGAATTTTCCAGTCCTGAAGTTTTCTGGTCCGCCGCTGGCAAAAATTAGAGAAGGATAAGAATACTCTGAGTCCTCCCACGACAATTTTTAAATTTTCTTTAAGGAGAGAGGGAAGAAATTTCTAAAAGTGCGGGACAGCTTTTTCAAAACCCTTAAAAAGCCGGACAAGGGAAGGAAAATTTAGTTCGCCTTTGGATAGCGGCTCGGGGTTGTGGTTTTTATACCCAGCTCCTCAAGCTCACTGTTTTTCCACGTCTCATCCCTCAAGGGTCAATTTGGTCAAGCTCACTGTTTTTTCACCACGCATCCCTCAAGGGTCAACTACTTCAAAGGCACAGAATTTTAAATCTACTAAATTTCTTTTCAATTACAAGGATCTCTGAATTTCTACACTGAGTTTTACATTGCAATCATTTACACGAGGACTTAAATCTATTTTTTTCTTTTGCTTGCGGTTGGACTGTTCTGGATCACCATCTCTCTCTCTGCTTCCGAAAAGGGAATAGTAAGTTCTTTTTATTTTAATAAATTTTCAAATTCAATTTAAATTTGTTTAAAATTTTCTTTTTAATTATTACCTACCATCTTTTGATTAAATATTTTCTTTTGTCAAAATTAATATTATTTTCTTTTGATTTTTAAATTAAAATTTTCTTTATTTGATTTTATTTTGATTTCTAAGTTATTAATTCTAATTTATTTTAAATCTAATTTTTACTTTTATTTTCTATTTTATAATTTTTAAATTCTTATTTTATTCATTTTTCTTGATTGTGTTTTTATTCGCCATTTTATTATTATTTATTTATTTTTACGATTTTATTTTTCTATTTTAAGTGATTTTTATTTATAAATTAATATTCAATCTAGTTGAATATTTATAGTTAAACATTTATTCTTTTAATTTTTAAAAATAATCTACACTTCTAAAAAAATCAATTACCTCGATTCGTGTTCCGTTCGGGACATGACAGAGCACTAGGCTGCACAACTTATGTGGGCAACCAGACGGTGCGAGAGGTTTAAAACAATTTAAAACAAAAATTAATAAATCCCTCTAAGATCCGCGTAAAACTCTTTAATAAAAAAAATCTAAGCATGCCTATAGCGTCATACAACAACGCGACGCAAACGAACCATCGGCGCTATAAAACCGTCAAACAGTCTAGATAATTAGACCCTAGACGTGACAATACACTTACACCGTGCAAAGACTTTTATTTCCATTTCATCATTCATAGAGTACGCTAGAGATTAACAATGGGTCAGGTACAAGGAACAGTAGAACAATCATCTTACTTGGATTCAGATGGAACCAGGGAGGAGAAAAAACCTTTGCTTAAAGATGAAAAATCTAAAAAAAAACAATTTCATACTAAATATTCAATAAATACATATTCATTCCCAAAAACTCAGGGATATAAAAAAATATAAACAATATACTTACCATAATCGGTCCTTTTCAGGACCACCAATAAAAAACGTAGAAACATCTATAATATGCTTAGTGTATAAACACAAAGTTATCTTACTTATGTGTTTACGTTTACAAGTAAATATATTAATAGATTCTATATGTGACTATCTCATCTTAATTCTTTGTTTAAATAAAGTTTAAAGTTTTTATATTAACTTTTTGTATAAATTCTATGTGGGAACTCGTTTCAACAAGTGGGTGTAATAGCAACATTGTAGGAGATTTTCGTGCGTAAGATACCGAGGTTCTTTATCCCCATGATAAATTCTATCTTTCTCTCTCTCTCACGTTCCTTTTTTTTTTAAAAAAGTGTAGATACTTTTATTTTAAATAACTATAAAAATGTTCATATGAAAAACAATAATTTTATTTTATCGTGAGGAAAATATTTTTAATGATAAGTACTCTCTCTTTCTCTCTCTCTCTCTCTCTCTTTCTCTCTCTCTCTCTCTTTCTTTTCTCTTAAGGAGGGATCATATTTCATATGCGATAATATACACGCATTAGTCTGCGATGGCGATGACGTAACCGTCTCGCCATCGTAGACTATATACTACTCATATGTTCTAAAGAATCTGCCCAATTCACGATGGATTCTTTCTACCATGTTACTTTGTGGATGTCTTATGCTAGAGTAAATAATTTTAATGTTTTCATCATTTAACTTTTTTATCCATTTTTTGAACGTAAATTGGGTACCATGGTCAGTCATTATTGACTTGGGTTTACCATAATTCGGTACATAATCAATAACAATTTTTCTAATTGTTGTTAATGTATTGGCCTTTTTGATAGGGTACATTACAACGTATTTAGAAAATACATCTATGGATGTTAGTATATACTTAACACGTCCTATAGATGTTGGCAGAGGACCATAAAAGTCAATTGATAATATCTCATTTTTATTATTGACTATAATTGGTTGCATTTCTGCATTATATTTAACGGTTGAATGCTTTGTCTTTTGACATGTTAAGCAAGGTTTTAAAAAGTTATAAACGTGCTTTTTTAATTTAGGAGCCGTAAAACTTTCTATTAATATTAGATATGTCTTTTTAGAACCAATATGACCGTAAAAATTATGAATTTCAATTATTAAATCTTTTAATAATGATTCAGGTATTAGTATTTGTGAACCTGCTTCACTTATTTTATATAATAAGTTATTTTCTCATTTATAATGATTTTTTATCGTATCATTATTTAAATTATTAAATTTGTTTTTTACTTTGATGCAATATGCGTAATCTTTTTGAGCTTTTGTCAAGCTTTTTAGCAATTTTGTAATTGCTTATTTACTTTTAATTTGCTTATAATATTGGCTATTTATATTTCATTTTCATCATATTCTGGTTTATTCGATGCTTGTCTGCTTAAGAAATCTGCAACTGCATTTATCTTTCCAGGTATATATTCTGGTTTTATATTAAAGTCTTGAATGGATAAAGCACATCTCCTTAACCTATAATTGTTAAATTTGCATTTATTTAGGGAAGTGATGGCTTCATGATCTGTTCTGACTATAATTTCTTTGGCACCTCTGAGATATGTGTCCAATTTATGTAAGGACCGTACCACAGCTAATAACTCCTTTTCGGTAGTGAAGTAATTCAATTCACTACCTTTTAGAGTTCTGCTTATGAAACAGACTATATTTTCACGATTATATTCATTTAATTGCGATAAAATTGCTGCTATTGCATAATCGCTTGCATCCGTTGTTAATATAAACGGTTTATTTATATTTACGAATTTTAAAATTATGTTTTCGAAGTTTTTTTGCTGTCTTACCCCCCATTCATAAGGTACATTTTTTCTTAATAACCATATCAATGGTAAAATTAGTAAAATTTCATTTGCATAACCTTTTGCGAATTTTGTATAAAAATTTACAAATCCCAAAAATGCTTTCAATTCTTTTACACTCTTCGGTGTTTTAAAGTGTTCAATTGATTTAATTTTTTCTGGATCAGGTGTGATTCTTGTTGGTGTTATCAAATGTCCCAAAAATTCTATTTTTTGTTTTAAGAAATTTGATTTTTTGAAAATAAATGTAAGATTGTACTTTATTGCTTTTTTAAATAATTTCTCTAAATGACTTAAATGTTCTTCGAATGTAGATGATCTCATGTGCAAATGATCTACAAATGCTAGTCCAAATTCTTGCATATCTTTCATTACGTTATCTAGCCCTCTTAACAGTGCGGCGCTGCTGGTTTTTATGCCAAATGCAGCTAGATTGAATTCATATACTTTGTCGTCAATTTTAAACGCCGTATATTTTTTGCTTGGCTCGGTTAATTCAATTTGCCTGTACGAGCTAGCTAAATCTAGGCTAGACATTAAATTTTTTTCATTACATCTAAGAAAAATTTCATCGATTGAAGGTGGCGCTTCGTAATCATCAATTATTTTTTCGTTTAGTTTACGAGCATCTAAACACAGCCTTACAGTGCCATCTTTTTTGATAACTGTGACTATAGAATTTATATAAGGGCTTTTTGATCTTATAATTCCTAATTCTTCCATTTTTTCTATCTCTTTTAACATCTTATCTCTGTGATTTATTGGAATAGAGTAAGGTTTAGAATAAAATGGATGATAATCTTTTAATTTGATATCATGCTGATATGACCTCAATAAACCTGGAGCCTTTCTAAACACTTTGCTATACTTTTGTATTAATAATATTAATTCTTGTTTTTGGGTGATTGTGATATCACATTCGTTTATTTTATTATAAATCTCATCATTGGTGGGTTCAGTTATATTAAAATAATTTCCAGAATTGAGAATTCGATGATTCTCGTTTTCTGTTATGAAGTCGTATGAAATAAGGTCATTTTCGCCTTCATACACTTCGTTTATTCGCATAGCAAAATATGCCAAAGAATTTTTTTTTTAGTATAAGATAAATTTATATCTTTACAGTTAACTGTTATTAATATTTCTTCTAGCATTGTGTTTATAATCATGCTCAAAGCCTTTTCAGTATCATATTCGATGATAACATTTTTGACAAGTTTAGGAATTATTAGATATATTAATTTTATTTCTTCATTTTTAAATTTTGTTTTTAATAAAATTTGCCTTTTTATTCTAGTAGTTTTAGTACCAGTTGCTGTTTTTATGCATTTTCCTGTAACTGGCAATAGAGGGCAGTTTTTTAATGTTTCGTAATTTTCGAAATAAAATTGCTCAGATATGCAAGTGACTTCGCTACCTGAGCTAATTGAAGCTGTAATATTATTTTCCAATTGAATCTCTATCTCTGGATAACATATAATTTTATTGTCAGAATCTTCTGGGTTTAAATCATTCTTTATGTCTTCTTGCATATGTGTTAATAATTTAGGGGATTCATTGTCAGTTGCATCCGTTCCCCTTGTATTATTCACCTCAGTTGCAACTTTATTTAGTTTTTCCGACTTTTATCATTATTTTTATCGTTTATGTCTATGTTTAAAATGTCTAATTCCTTGCTACTTTCTTGTAATAATTTTTTATTTACAGGTGATTTTAATTTTTCACGCTGTTGAGTTTTTTGTTTATTTTTATTTTCTTCAATTTTAGTGACATTTACACTAGTATCATGTTGAGATTTTTTATATTCTTGTTTATAAGCATTTTGATTCTGAATATTATTATTTTGGTTATAATAAGCTTTATTTATATTCTCGTTTTTATTGAATTTTTTTTGTTGATTATTATTTTTATAATATTTGTTTTTATTTGCTGCTCTTTTTTCCTGCAGTTTGTCAGCATTGTCAAAATCTGACAAGATTTTAAATAAAGTGTTTTTATCTCTCTTTTGAGCGAACTGCATAGCTTGCCTAACATTTTTGCTGAAATGTTTGCTGATTTTCTCAACTAGTTCTTCTTCAGAATATTGAAGATTTAGCTCTTTGGCGAAACCATATACTTGGGTGGCATAAGCCATACGACTTAGTTTCCCATTCTCATAGAATTGTCCAAATTCAACTTTTCTTCTAGTTGTTCTTTGGACATCTTCATTCCAATATCTGTCTAGAAAAAGATTTTTAAAGCCTTTGTAGGTGAGTACATCGTCCTGATAGATGTACCACCATTCATTTGCATCTTTTTGCAGAACAGTGTGTAATAGTTCAAGAGTTTCTTCCTCTTCTAATTTTTTAAGGCTATATATTTCTCTAATTCGTTTAAGAATTCCATTGGTCTTTCGACCTCCGTGCCTTTATATTTTGGCAGAGGAATTTTTATCTTATTATCATAAGGTTCGGAACCTTGCGTTCGAATTCCATTATTTTTTAGTTTTTCTTTTAACTCATTAATTTTTTCTTCTTGCTCTTGAGCAGTATCATCTATTTTTTCAGTTAAATTGTCTCGAACCATTTTAATGGCTTCATCATCATTTATTGTCTTTTTTAATTCAATAAGTTCTTCATTTAAAAATTTATTTTTAGTTACTAAATCTTCATTTTCTTTTTTATATTTATTTAAAAGATTTTTAATTACAATATTATCTTCTATTAAGTTTTTTGTTTTGTTTGACAATTCATTTATTTGTTCTTTTAAGTTTCTTGTTTCCGCATCTGCGGTTTTTATAAATTCAAGACTATGGATTTGTCTGGACTAGCTGAGTTGATTTTTTATCCAACTCTTGTTGTTTATTAAACAACAATGTCAGCTCATATGAAACAGCTTTCATCCATTCGTTTTGCTTTGTATTAACGTCTTCCTCTATAGTCTTATCAAGATTATCTAATTCTTGCATCAGTATCTCTGATCTTCTTTTCGCCATCTTGATTTTTATTTTTGTTCGCAATTATAATATTTATGTAATTATTATTTACGAAATTAAAATTAAAACTATTTTTAGCTCAATACTTCCTTATTCAAATTAATTATTCTGCAAGTTATTTTTAATTTCAATAAATTTAGATTATTAAAAATGAAATTTTAAATTTTAATTTCGTTTACAATTGTTGTTTTTTATTATGACTCTTTTAATTTTTTAATATATTTATTTAATTTATTTTATTTAATTTTATTAAAAGAGCGTATATTATTCTATTACAATATTTGTTCTCATTCGCGTTGAGAACCTATGCCTAAGAATTTCTTTTGTCTATTTTATCGCTGTTGACCTTTTGATTTTTTACTAATTCGCATCATTTATACAAAATATTCGCGTTATAGACTTAAGATTAACACGGCTATAGCAAAAGATTTTGAAATAATATAATTGTGTACATTGTAACACTGTATCTTTTTGCTTTACCGCGTGACCTTCAAGTCTTTTTATTTTTTAATTTACGAATATTCTTTAAAGGAATTTACGATTAAATAAATTTTAGCCAACTTTTTATGCTTTTTTCAAACAAAAGAAATTCTTTTTACAAAACCTTTAATTTCTTTGGTATTTAATAAACCATTTTTCTTGCAGTTTCACGCTTTTTTTTAATTTTATGGTTCTATAATTTCTTTTTTTTGATTAGTCTTTTGACTTTTTATAGATTTTTTTGTATTTTTTGATTTTTTAAATTTTTATTGAGAAAAGAATTTTTTATTTTTTAAATTTGTGTTAGAGGTGACGAACAATTTTTTTTTTTTTTAAATTTTTAGGTTTTTCATTTTTAATGTGATTAACAATATATTATTTTTTAATTGCATTATGTCTCCTTTTAATTCTTGGTGTTCTTTGTGTGTGTTTTGTTTAATATTTATTATTTCATTCTCTAACTTTTCTATTCTTTTATCGATCGATTTTAAAAATTTTAATACGAGTTCATTGCGCGTATTGTTTGTTCTTATTAACTTCTCTATCCTATTTTCAAGAAAATCAATTATATTATAGTCTGTTCCTTGGAACAGATTGATCTTATTTAGAGTATTCTCTTATTAAAACGCTTTAAAGGATTGTTAAATAACTAGCACGCCATGCCAAGCTATTGTGGACCCTGTATCTCCTTTTATTATTGTTAGAAACCGTTTATAGCTAGGATACCTTGCCTAGCTATAGCAGACCTTTTTATTGGAAGAGTATTAGTAATTTTTGGGTTTGTTATGTGTAAAGCCCGTTTATATTAAGGACCAAATGCCTTAATATTCAGGGCTTTGCACCGGGTCAATAAGATAAGGACGTAGGATCTTGGATTGGCTCTTTATTGATTAGTTAAATCCAATCAATTTATAATATAAGAGACTGCAATAATCTAGCGCTTAACTAAGAATTACTTGCTTGTAGCACGTGTTAGGCCATTTGCCACTTATGCTACGAGCCAGCGTGTCTCGATGCTGAGAGAGCTAATCCAAGAGTGACGAGAGTCACAAGCTTCTCGCACTGCATGTATCAACTCTCCGAGGTCTCTCTCCCACTCTTCCAACTTAGTAGAAGAGAGGGAGAGCCGCCGTATACTTTCAATGGTACTTACACATGCAAGTGCGTGTACATACATACGCGTGCTTGCATGTTCAACTACTTCAGTCTTTTCGGGTGTTTGCGCGCGCATCTTCCAATATCGTACGGTTTTAGGGCCGTACATACTCGGACGCTCACAATGCGTATGTTTTTTGTGTGTTTGTGGATTTATCGGTGCCACTAAGTATATGTTCATTGCAGTAAAGAAGTTTATGTTGGTGAATTGCGTAAAAGTTGGTTTGTGTTTGTTTGTGTGTGTGTGCGTGTGTGTGTGTGTGTGTGTGTGTGTGTGTGTGTGTGTGTGCGTGCGTGCGTGTGTGTGTGTGTGTTTACGTACATGCGTGTGAGTGTATGTGTGTGTACACGTGCGTGCGTGTGTATGTGTGTGTGTACGTGCATGCGTGTGAGTGTATGTGTGTGTGTGTGTATGTGTGCGTGCATGCGTGTGAGTGTATGTGTGTGTGCACGTGCGTGTATATGTGTGTATTTGTGTATGTATATATTATGTTAGTGTGTGTGCATTTGTTATCATGTATTATGTGAGTGTGTGGTGTGTGTATGTATGGTATGTGTGTGTATGTATGTGCGTGTATGTGTGTGCGTATATATCCTGTGTATGTGTTTTAGTGAGAATGTTTACGTCGATTAAAAAGTGTGTCATTTTGTATTCACGCCACTGTGTATGTTTCTGTGTGCGTATATATCGTATGTATGTGTATTAGTGAAAGTGATGACGTCATTTAAAAAGTGTGTCATTTTGTATTCGTGCCACTGTGCATGTTTTTGTGTGCGTATTAGTTGGTTCGTCTTTATCTATAAGTATATATGTTAATAAGGGTGCCATATGTCATGCACCTGTATGATAGTGTACTCGAGGAAATGTTCGTATCAGTTTAAAAGTGAGTCGTATTTTGCATTATTGTTACGTAGGCGTATATTTTTATGTGTGTTGTTGGTTCGTTGGTGTCCGTAAGTATATTCCTATAGCAGTAAAGAAGTTTATGTTGGTGTATTGCGTAAAATATAGTGTGTGTGTGTGTATGTGTATCTGTATATACTTAAGCGCTGGCGTGTGAGTGTATGTATGTGTGTTTACATGTATGTTTGCGTGTGTGAGTATATATGTATGTATAGGTTCGTTCATGTATGTGTTTGTAAATGTATGGTGTAGAAGTTTGTATCGATAAAGTGTTGATCTCGGTCAAAAAGTGTATTGTATAGTATTTATAGCTCTAGGTGTGTTTAGCGAGTGTAAGTGGGTTTGTCACTGTCAGTTGATATGTGTTCGTAGCAGAGTAAGAGTTTATGTTTGTTAAGGGGAATCCTCATACCGACATAGAGTTCTACCTTATCTACAGTTAAATTATGAATTTCAATAAAAATTCAACTATTCATGACTAAAAGTCGTAGAAGAGGCACATTCTTGACATTTTAAAGAATTTATTGCAACGTTAAAAGACAGAATAAAAGTAAAAATGAAGACAAAAACTGCATAATACGATTATTCATTACTACATTGAAAAGTTAATCGTATTAAGAAGTTTTCGCCTTCATTTTTACCCTAATATTGTCTTTTAACGTTGCAATAAATTCTTTAGCATGTTAAGAATGTGCCCCTTCTATAAATTTTAGCCAAAAATAGTTAAATTTCTATCAAAATGCATAATTCAAATATAGATAAAGTCAATCTCTGTGCCGGTATGAGGACACCCCTTAAGTGCCTGTTAATAAGTTAGTATGCATGTGTATTCGTTTAGGTTTTGGTGGTAGCGTATATATCGGTATATGTGTGTGTGTATGTGTGTGTGTGTCTGTGTGTGTGTGTGTGTGTGTGTGTGTGTGTGTGTGTGTGTGTGTGTGTGTGTGTGTGTGTGTGTGTGTGTGTGTGTGTGTGTGTGTGTGTGTGTTGATAAGTATGTGTGTGTGTGTTGATAAGTATGTGAATTACGATAGGTGTGTAAATTTTATCATGATTTCTTTTTTGTATTTGTGTGTATCAGTTTATTCCTCTGTGCTTTAGTGAGGTTTTCAGTAAAATTGTCGGTGTATGTATATTTATGTATGTATGTGCGTACGTTTATGTGTGTGTCTGTATATGCGCGCATGTGCATTTAAGTGTGTGTGTGTGTGTGTCTATGTGTGTGTGTGTGTGTGTGTGTGTGTCTGTGTGTGAGTGTGTGTGCAAGTCGTTCTTTTTGTTGGTATTTTAGTAAAAAAAGGATTTCATTTTGTTAACAGGGAGTCAAACTATCTGTCTTTGTCTAATAGCATTTTACATCATTTATATAAACACCATCCGTTGTAGCAAGAAAAAAATAGTAACTTTCGCTAGATATTAGTATATTAAGTAAATTTTGAAATAACAATCAAATTATATTATTGCGTAGTTTTTGAATAATATGGGACCTGCCAAAAAAGATAGGTTATATAGAAGTTTGTTAGTACGTCTCATATTATTCAAAAACTACGCGATGAAATCATTTCCTTCTAATTACAAAAGGGTACCCCCCATTAAAATAGGTAAAATGCCCCCATCGCAAAATTAAAATTTTCATCCAAAATGAGTTAATATGTGCTAAAAAATGAAATTTTAAGCTGTGACTTGGTACCCGCTTTCCCTCGACTACTCCTAACCTCAAAAAACATGTTTTTTCGGAAATAATTTTTTTTGACACCATATTAATGAATAAGAGATTTGAAAAAATTTGAACATATTCTATATGAAAATACGCATTTAAGGTAATTTTTTCAGCTATTTTTAGCCTCAAGCACTAACCTGAAAAACATAAAATATTCTTAAAACTGCTCTCAAAAAATGTAAAAAGAGGGTGCCGCCTCAAAAATTAGTGGGAAGTTAAGAATTTGTGTCCTTAATCTGTACTTTTTTTTTAGACTCATTGGAGTGGCGCGCCATATTCAAAGTCCAAAAAACCTGTTGTCCAGCCATTTTTTATCCATTTTTGGCATTTTTCGCCTCACTGAAAATTACAACAAAACTGATGGCACGATCAGATTTTACGCCAAAAAATACGTAAAAAATATGAATAATACATCATTCCAATATTTTTAGATCACTAGCTATAAAACGATAATGGGAAAGAGGTTGCTATGAGCATGTTAGAGCAGCTTACTTTTTCTCTGGGGTTTGTGGAAAGTTACTTAAAAGTATTAGCAATAATTGTTATATGTATTTTATATATATGTATATAATATATTATACATATGTTTCCTTATACCTGCTACAACGACGTAAAATTACGGCATACATATTAATAAACACTAACACACACACAAATACAAATATAATTATATATCTATGACTGATTTCATTTAGATGCATGCAATCCGTCAGTGAGCCAATTTTTTTTTCCTTTTAAGTGATAAAAATCTCTTTCAATATGTATATAAAAATATAATTCGCCTCGTAAAACGACCAAAAATATTTTTTTTCTTGCTACAGCGTATTTAGTGTTGGATGTAAAAATAAAAATAAAAAATGAACCTGAATTTTTAAATCACTGTAGCTTTGTGAACTTTTTACCTTTTTGACGTTTTTTTAACGAAATTGTGAACGAAAATTTAATTTAGTTTTGAATGCCTATTTTCGTGGCACCAGTTAATTCCGCTGAATTATTTATGAAAAACCGAAAAAGACGATTTTTATCAAACGTGATTTTCTTAAGAATCAATTTTTTTTATTTTAATATAATTTTAAGCATATAAAATACTAACTTTTAGAATAGCTGAAAATACGCTATATAAACTTATTTTAACAGATATCTTAATATTTTTTTCTTTATTTTCGATTCTAAAGCATTGATACCATGGCGCATTGTACCACTTGACACCTGTCCAAATTTTTTGATTGATTAGAACCGAAGTTATGACGATTTAAAGTTGGAAAAAGTTATGATAATCTTAAGTTTGAAATAAATTTTTCATTCACTTCTAATTTTGTGTCTACCATTACATTAAGTATGTAGGGAGTAGATGTATGCCACGGCCAGGTGGCGACGATTCGCATTTTTGAGAAGATAGAGTATGTCATTCTTGTTACAAAATATTCTTAGATGAAGTAGAAAATACACTTATTTTATCGACTTCGATCAATCAACAATCTTCAGAAGCATTTTTCACAGTGAGGTTGTGGTAGAGCAGCTCAATTAAATCTCAAGTTATTTGAAATTAAACATTTCACCGACTTAAATACCTTCATCAATATAAAAATACAAGAATCCTATGCTCTTCAAAAAATAAAACAAATGAACAATGCATTTGATTCACAAATTGTAAATAAAATAATGAAAGTCTACGATACAACGGGTATGCTCACAATAAATGAAAACAATAAATGTAAAACATGTGATAAATGACTTGAAAATATCAAAATTGCTTTAGATAAATGTTCAAATTTTCTTGAGAAAGTACGGTTGTTAAACCTTGTACCAAGCGATATTTCGAAAAATTATTTATTATTAGTTTCACCAAATGTAAGTGTTCATATGATTGATCAAGCACGATCATTGTTAAATGATAAAGATATCCATAAGCAGCCTGAGAAATATTATGGCCATTCTTCGGATAGTGAAATCTTAACAAAAATAAAAGATTATTATTTTAACGATTATTTTAATTGTTCTCGTCAAAATGCAAATAACAGTAACTCAATATCTGTTAAAGAAAATAGTAGGAGAAAAGGTTCGGTTGTGGGCACGATTTGTTTGTGGACACCCCTTCGTTTCTACTGACAAAAAGCAGATGAGGTTTTCTTGACAAATGTCATTTATGTATTATAACAGCACGATATTTTATGCCAAATATCAAAGCAAACAAACGCGTCTGCTGTGTGCTATAAGCACATTAATTTTTCTATGCTCGAAAAAAAATCACAAAAATTTATTTATACTTATGTATTCTTTTTCAAAAGAATCACAAATCGAAGTGAATCAATGAAGCTGAGTGTAATGCACATTTATTCAGTAGGAATTTATTCCTACTTTGTGATGCAATATGAATTGAAACCAATAACTTAACACCAACAATTTTGCATGATTGTCCACAATCGAACCAAAATCTTTTTTGGTTTGGTTGTGGGCATTATAAAATATTTATAATTCATTTTATAATATATTTTTGGAAAAGTTACGTAAAAAGTTGCGTCATCTGTGGCTCGATAAAGTAATACGAAAATCGATATAAAAAGTGACGCAAAAAGTGACTCAAAAAGTGACGCAAAATATTGCATCATAAGTTCCGTGATCATTTTCAGGAGGGTTCAATCGTATGTAGATATATATATATATATATATATATATATATATATATATATATATATATATACATATTAATAAGAAAAACTGGTCTTTTAAATACGTGCTACAGTTTGCTGCTACAGACTTCTGTAAATTTTGTGCGCGGGACCGGTCTTTTGAATGCCGCATTCAAAAGACCAATTTCTATAATACTTACGGTAATGGAAGGGAGGAAGTAACAGTGTTTGTATGTATATATGTAAATATATATATATATATATATATATATATATATATATCATCCTATATTATATAGTTATATTAAAAATTCAGTTTCAGCCCCCCACTCCCCCCCGGTTCCCCCTACTCCCCCCACGCCCCCCACAGCTCCCAATAATGTTTTGTAAGGAATCCCTACAAAATAACGTAAAATTGATTGTAATTCTACGATATTTCGTAACCATTCACTCCCTCTATAGGTCCCCCATCCCCCCCGCATCACGCCCCACTGCCCCCCCACTCGTGTAATGACTCGTATAACAGTTTATAACTTGCATGCATTATTATGTTAATTAATATAATGTGGTATATCTAATGAAAAACGAAATTATATTTTTAATACTAAAATTTTATTATATAATACTTTGATATTTATACATTAATAAAATTATTAATAGATAAGAAAATTTGTTCTTTATATTATTAATTAATGAATTAAGACTTCTTGTTAAAACATTTACATGAAGAATAAGTAATTATATTTATAAAACACATGATGTATCTGAAAAAACAAATAATAATTTAATTATGATTGTTTATTTATATAAATAAACAATCGAGTTTCCACACCACCTTACATTTCAAACTAGTTATTATGATGAATTGCATTCATATATTTAATTTAATTGGAAATGATGTTGAAGTAAATGATATTATCGATCAACATTCAATGGATTATTTAAATAATCAAATTGAAGACCACTTAAATTATGAAGAAGAATATGAATATTATTTAGAAAGCTTAAATGATAATATTTCAGAGGATACAGAAATTTCTCAATTAAATAATATTATTAATTCATATATTGGCGGGAACGAAGAAAAAGTTGAATACAATAATTGGAATAAAGTACCAGAATATTATAAATATTACGTTAATAAAATTATAGAATATGAAATTCAAATATGTGAACCAATAACAGAATATTAGATTAATCAAAATTATCAAATTTATTCTAGATATTTATTACGATTAGTTAATATTATTAAGAACATATTTGATCAAAATTTATAAAAGTAAGTAATAAAAAGTAAGTTTAATATTTCAAAATTATTTTATTTTATATATATACAAATTAAAATCATTAAAATAATATAATGATTTAATGATCTTATGAATATTAATAATAATTACATCACTTATTTTTGAATATTAAAGTAAACAAATTTTTAAATTTTAGTATAAAATATTGATATATCTTAAAAAATGTAAAAATAAGTCAAAAAGATATCAAAAAGGAATTATATCAAAATAATCCTATAAATCTTAAGACATAAATAAACATTATGATATATCAAATATAATACTAATAAAATTTTTATACCAAATAATTATTTAAAAATTTTTATATAGTTTTAAATTTATTATAATTTTGATCATTAATATCATTTAATTAATAATAAGTTATTTTTTCACTTATATATTGTACGATATCACTATTTTTTTATTCATATTCAATACATAAAATAAGTTATATTATAAATGTATAACTAATCTATGTAATATTATCTATAAAATAAAGTGGTTTTTAGGGCTCCTGGCGAGGGTTTCCACTAATCAAAAAATCTAACGCGCCGTAACGTTACCTCTATATTTCACACAGTTAAAATATATTAGTTAAATTAAAATCTATATTTAAATATTGAAAAATTTATACAATTAAATTAAATATATGAATGCAATTCATCATAATAACTAGTTTGAAATGTAAGGTGGTGTGGAAACTCGTTTAGTTTATAAGGTATAAACAATCATAATTAAATTATTATTTGTTTTTCAGATATATCATGTGATTTATAAATGATTAATTTTTCTTCTATTACTAAAATATATGTAAGATATGCATAATCACCAATGGGGGTTGGCGAGCAGAGCGAGCAGAGGGGTACCCCTATATATATATATATATATATATATATATATATATATATATATATATATATATATATATATATATATATATATATATATCAAAAATAATACTTTTTTAAAAAAGTGGTCACGCGTGGGTCACCGATTTTGCTGGCTTTAAGATATGTTTTGATATTATTAAAGTTAGGAATCTGTGAAAAATTTCAGCTCTCTAAGTGCAAAACTCGCCGAGATATGGCCTTTTAAAAGTCAAAAAATCGGCTTTTTACGGCTATTTTACTCTTTTTCAAAATGCTGCCAATATTTGAGTTTTTAACATTTTTGAATTCTGCAGGCGGCATTTTTAAGCTTATCAAAAGAGCTTTAAAAATTGATTTGCTGAATTCAATTTTATGAATTATGAGCCAGACGACATCACTTTGAACAAAGCTTGTTATATTGCTATTTCACGTACCTTTGAATGATCGTAGCGTCTTCCCCTCTTAATTTTTTACAATTCTGCGAAATGGGCTTGATTCCTTTAGAAAAAAACCAATTTTTTTTATTTTGGCGAATTCAATTTCGTTGAGAATTGGCCGAGATATGAGATGTTAAGGATAGTGAATTTAGGAAAAATCGCGTTTTTTGCGATTTTCAAGTATCTATTACTCGGTCTTAGCGTAGAATTTTTTGATGAACCAAACGTTTAAAGTTAGTTCATATTATATACAATACCGGAAAAATATTTTGGTCATGATTATTTGGTTGTTTCTATAGGCTTCAAAGATATGAAAATCAGTATTTTTGCGAAAATCGCTCAAAATTGATGCTTACGTATTATTTTGAATTTTTTACTGCTAGCAACTTTCAAGCTATTTCATAAAGAAGATAACTCCATCTTTTCTAGTTTAACACTATAAAAAGCTAGATTTTTTCCTGCTTTTTTAAATAAAATTAATCCAATTCGGGTCGAATTCTTATCGACACCCTGAAAAGCAGTTTAACATATTACAAAAATGGCAAAAAGTACCAATGTTAATGGAATATTCCAACACCTTTTTAAAAAATTTCATCACGTGATGGTCACGGATATGGCTACATTTTTAATAAATTACAGTACTATATAAAATTCTTTTAATAAAGATTAACAATTCGGGAAACTGCAATATCGGTTACTATGTATTAAACATGTACCTTGTTACATCACCTTAAGAGGCGGTCTTAACTATTTGCCGTATAGTCCAGGCGGGATCTGTTTTAAAATGGGTAGATTTGGATGTTTCGTATATAGTCGCTAATTTTGGTTTAAATGTCTTCAAAATTATATTAGATATGATAATTTCGATATGCGCCAGTTGAAAAAGTTGTGCTAAATTCGCTATTAAACAAATAGTGAAAAAATCTCGAAAAATACAATTTTTTTTATCTTTTTTTATTTATAGTTCCTCAAATATAGATTTTAGAGAAAAATGTAAGAGAAGAAGTTTAAAAAAATACATATTTTTTATCTCATGATTTAAAGTTATGTTAATATAACAAATTATACGCATAATTAATTATTTATCCTAAAATATTCGAATTCCTTGACTTTCGGGACATAGATTTAAAAAAAAAGATCAAAATCGGACCATTAGAAGCCGAGATAATCGCATTTTTAGAGCGCGCTGTAGTTTTTAGATCTTGATTTTACTTTTCAATCAGCTTGCTGCATCACGTGACCCTCTACGTTTTCAACGACTTTTCGAGTGATCAGAGTAATTTTAATCGATACTTCTTATGTCTTTCCAAAGAGCGCATGTTTTGAAAACTTTTACCTAAAAAGTGCTTGGACAAATGAAGCTAATGACACTTAAATTGACTTTCTATTGTTTATTGTTTAATAATAAACACAACTTTGGTGAGTCATAGCTCAAAAACTATTGAACGGAATTTGAATTTTTTTTTAAATGAGCGCCTTTCAGAGTATTTTCAAAGAAAAGTTTTTGGGTTTCATTTAATTCAAAATTGAAAAAGATATTCAATTTGTTTACAAGCATAAATTTAACTATATTTTTTAAAAACTTCCCAAGACTCTCCTAATCAACCGATTTTAATTTTTCAAAGTGCATTTGAAAGCTTAAGTAGTCTGCTATATGTAAAAAAATCAGCACCCATCTGAAAGCATTATTTTATTTTTATTAAAGTTTTGAAATTTTTGCATTTTTTTGCGGGACGCTTAATTGTTTAATTATTGTGAAGCAAATGAATAAACCGATTCTAAAGAAAATTGTTGGGCTATTTTATCATATCAAAAGGTTTTTTGTGGCCCAATATTAAAATCATATGATAAATTTGAATAATTAAAAAAAAACAAAATATTAATTTTTGGGCAGTTTTTTCGCAATTGTTGTCTTTTTCTAACATAAAAAATGAAATATTTTATTTCAAAAGTTTAATTTTTTATGTAAAATTTTATTATTTAACTTTTTTTTCTTTTACATTTTTCTCTAAAATCTATATTTGAGGAACTATAAATAAAAAAAGATAAAAAAAATTGTATTTTTCGAGATTTTTTCACTATTTGTTTAATAGCGAATTTAGCACAACTTTTTCAACTGGCGCATATCGAAATTATCATATCTAATATAATTTTGAAGACATTTAAACCAAAATTAGCGACTATATACGAAACATCCAAATCTACCCATTTTAAAACAGATCCCGCCTGGACTATACGGCAAATAGTTAAGACCGCCTCTTAAGGTGATGTAACAAGGTACATGTTTAATATTTTTCCGAATGTGTACCTTAAATGGCAGCGCTGCATATTTTACCACAGATGTAAGAAAACTTCGAATTATGCATTAAGTTTCGCATCATGATTATTTTGTTTTTTCTTATAGGTTATTCATGCGAAATTCAATTGATAACAACTTAAATTGTATTGTTTATATAATTTAGATTCACAATATTAGATCTTATATGATTATTGAACTAACTAGGAGAGTATCAGACCTCCGGATCACGGATTTTGCTCAAACTTTGGGATAAGTTTTCAGATGTCAAAATATGAAAGGAAACAGAATTGTAGACCCTAACGCTCAATATTTCCCTAGTTACAGGCAATTAAAGAATATCACTAAAAAGTTACTAGATTTTCAAACGCTTACAGTTCTTTAGCATTGATACTTAGGAGCATGAAACTTTTTTTAAATGAAAGCTAAGCTCAAATACTTTCAAAATAGTGGTTATAGCATGTCAAAATATTATTTTTTCCCAAAGTTATAGCGTGATAAACATTGGACCTGATTTTTCTTTTTAAAACATTAATTAATAACAAAAGCTGAAATTGGGTCTAATATTTATTACGCTATAACTTTGCGAAAAAATAATATTATGACATGCTATAACTACTATTTCGAAAGGATTTGAGCTCAGCTTTCATTTAAAAAAAGTTTCAAGCTCCTATCTATCAATGCTAAGAAACTATATGCGTTTGAAAATCTAGTAACTTTTTTAGTGATTTTCTTTAATTGCCTGTAACTAGGGAAATATTGAGCGTTTGGGTCTAAAATTCTGTTTCCTTTCATATTTTGACATCTGAAAACTTATCCCAACGTTTGAGCAAAATCCGTGATCCGAAGGTCTGATACTCTCCTAGTAAAAAATAAAAATTTTATTTAATAAAATTATAATTCGGATCATGAAAAAAGAAAGTAATATTGTTTGTTTACTAAAATTATGTCATTAAGTAATAAGTAACGATGATGCGAAATTTGCTCTGTAAGTTGGAATTGTCTTATGCCTGTGGTAAAATATGCGATGTTGCCATTTGAGGTGAACATTCGGAAAAATATCCTTTCCGCCAATTATACATACATCACCAAATACTGAGTTCGATTGCATTAATATCTTATATTATATTAAAGTGAAATCACTTTCTTCCGTTTCTCCGGTTCTCCGTATTTTTTAAATGTGTCTAATCTTTTGGTGATAAAAGTAGCAATTTTTTATTGGATCCTATATAATTAATACACATTAATCAAAAGTTTTTTTTGGGCCATGTCTCGGGCATTATATTATTTTGGGCCCTATATTTTTATTCAATACCAATTTTTTTTGTTACTTCTTTTTTTTATTCTTATATTTTCTTGAGGTCTAATATTTTTTGGACCTTCTATTTATTTGGGCTCAATATTTCTTTGATTTTGATATTTGTCTGAGCCTTATTTTTTGGGTCCTATATTTTTTTAGATTATATATTTTTTTGGGCCTGGAATTTTTTTAGGTCTTATATTTTTTTGGGCTCTATATTTTTCTGGACCTTATATTTTTCGGGCCCTACATTTTTCTGAGTATTATTTTCTTTGGGCCTCATATATTTTGTATTTCTTATTATTTTGAGCCCAATATTTATAAATAATTGTATATGTTGTTGTATTTTACCTAATGGTGCGAGACAGGGTATATATTTTTTTTTTTTTTTTTATAATTTTAATTGGCCTTTTGACTATTAACCATATTTGGTTTTCTTGTCTTTGGCCATGACCAGGTATTTGCCCATTGGGACTTTTTTTGTATATTTTTTGTGTTTTTCGGGTCTATTCCTTCGGAAAAACTTCGAAAATTATTTTTTCTAATTTTTCCTAGGGAATCAAACCCCGGTCCACTGGGACGCAAGGTCAGTTGATTTTTACAACTGCACTTTTTCATCCCTTAGCGACGGAGCTCGTAAGTGTGTTCTGTGTACAAAGCACATGAAACAGAGGTGCTCGTTTGAAAAACAGCCGAGAGCGGGATTCGATCTCGGTTCCCCAAGAATACGAATCCAACGCTCCTACCGACTGTGCCACAGACCGGCTCCGACAGGGTATATATACTCCAAAGCCAAATAAAGAATGTCTATGTCTATGTCTATGTCTCTCTCACCCTCTCTTACTGTCCCTCTTCCTCTCTTGCCCTCTCTTGCTGTTTCAATTTATCAGTACCTTTTTTTTCTTCAATTTCATTTTTGTTATCCTACTTTTATTTAATTTTTCTGTATATTTATTTAGTTGTTTTTCTTTGATTTTTAAATAAGCTTCTTTCTTACCTAAAGCCTCATTCGCATGTTTTTGTTCCAATTCCTCAGTACTCATTTTTTCCTTGAATTTCATTCTCGCTATCTTAATATTCTCTAACTTTTCTTTATATTTATTTAATTGTTCTCTTTTAATTTTCATGAAAGCTTCTTTCTTACACAAAGTCTCATTTTTATGCATTTGTTCCAATTCATCAGTAGTTGTTTCTTTCTTAGATTTCAATTTCGTTATCTTTGTATTTTCTTATTTTTGTTTTATATCTATTCGGTTGTTTTTTTTTCATTTAAATATAAGTTACTTTTTTTCCTAAAGCCTCATTTGCATATATTTTTTCCGATTCATCAAGACACTTTAATTTCTTGCGTTCCATTTTTCTTACCTTAGTATTTTATAATTTCTGTTTATATTTATTTGGTTGTTATTTTTTTTTTTCATTTTCATATAAGCTTTTTTCTTACGTAATGCCTCATTTACACGTATTTGTTCTAATTTATTAGGATTTTTTTTCGATTTTATTTTCATCATCTTATTAATATTTAATATTTTTACATATTTATATGGTCGATCTTCTTTTATTTTTAAATAAAAGCAATATTTTCTTTGATAAGGAAAAATTATTTTACCTCATCGAAGAAAATATTGCTTTTTATGATTCAATTATTTTATTTTTACTTATTTTTGCTACAATTATTAGTTTCTACAACAAAAAATTAATTCTTTGATTAAAAAAGGACAGAGATATACGACCTGCTCTCAAAGAGGCGAAATCAATGAAATAATTAATAAGAATAAGTATTAAAATAAAAACGTTAAATTATTGATAGCTTAATTTTAATCGAATATCAATAAATATGAATTTATTACGATGAAAATAATAATAAATATATGGGTAATTCTTTCATACTTTTAAAAATCATGTTACTGCGTCATTTCTCCTAAATATGAGATAGCACATCTTGTTAGCAAATGTTCACTGATTTATTGAGTTATTAGAAACTAATTTTGTTATATTTTTAATGATAATTAGACGTGTCATTTTATGGCGGATGGGGAAAAGAGGTTTTTTTTTTGAAATTTAAATGTTACCAGGCCATGTAAAATGATAAATTACCGCTATAAAAAAAATGACTACTGCTTTTTTGATTTGAAATTCACACCAAAGCTTTATCTATACACATACTTTTGGAAAATCAAGAGCATGGGTGTGTGCCTGTTAACAAAAGTACTTTCTGAAAGGTTATTAAAATGTTACCAAAAATTTATATATTTTACTTTTTTCTGGAAAATACGATGCTGTAAAAAAGACTATTCAGCGGTGACATTTTAAACTACATCAAAAGGTAATATTTAGAATCACAAAGAGAAATTTTTTATTAGGAACGTGTACCTAGTGTAGATAAAGTTCTTTGTTCGTTTGAAATTATACTTAAAAAACGTGACTCACTTTTGAAAATAGGTTTTTATCCACTAATATGAAAACCTAAGCTTTGATTCACCTTTTCTCTGTTGTGAACTTTGTAATTTACTATTTTATAATACTCAATGTAATCTTTAAGTTGCTTTTGAAGTATTATTTCGAGTATTCTGGAAATCATTGAATTTTTCCCCGGCTATTAAATTTTCCAAATTTACATCGATTACCTAGTTTCTATCAATGTTTTAATTCTAAAGAGTTTAAACTTTAAAAAGCTCAGTTTTAGTATGTATTTAATAGCTTACACCTAGAACGTTGAGTTGAATCATCACTGAAGTTTCTAGATTTTAAATTTTAAATTTTTAGATTTAATGTTTATTAAATAAACTAAAATATTTGGTTAAAAGGAATATAAGTATTTTTATTCGAAAACATATCTATACAAATCATATACAAATCCATGTCAAATTTCATACCCTAAGATTGACAATTTTAGCAAAAATAAATTGATATTCCACTCACTTATGATTTGTAATCAGGAATCCCAAAAGCCATTGGGTAACTAATATCACTCAATTTTAATACCCGAATCGCCAAAAATGAATTTTCCAAAAAAATTGGCATTTCTGGCATATTTTATTTATTACAAAAAATTTTGTAATTATTAATGTAAATTGCGTATTTAAATATTTTCTGTAACATATTAAACATGTAAAAATGAAAAAGCTCAATGGAAAATGATCTATTATAGCCCAAAATACTTAAAAAACTGATCTGAGATATGTAAAATATTATACCTGGGTGTGATAATAATGAATATATTTAAATGTCTTATATTAAAAAAAGCTATCTTCAAAAGTAAGTAATGCGATTTTTTCTTTTATTATCATTTTAATATATCAACATTTAAAAAAAATAAATTTGATACATGTGTCTTCAATTTTTTTTAATTTATTGAAAGTAAATTTTAACACTATGAAAAATATACTCGAAAATCTGTCTTTTGATGTTTGTTAAAAAGACTACCCTTAAAAGTGAGTAACGCGATTTTTTTTTTCATTATAATACGTCAACATTCAGAGAAAATTAGTTTTATACGTGTGCCTGTATTTTTTTTTTTTTAATTTGTTGCAGGTGAAATTTTAACATTATGAAAGATTTACCCATATACATAATTATTGGAGTTTCAATCGCATTAAATATACATTTATAATTTACTACTTTAATAAATATTTAAAGAATTATCGTTTTCTTAAAGATTAGAACTTTTAACCAGCTTGTAATAATGCAGCTGTGCTTGACCTATGGTAAAGTAAACAATACATTCAAAATTTTCGAAGAAATTGCAGTGTTAAAATTCGCATGTAGGTAAAAGGACTATACTAGCATTTTGGTGTTATCTTCAAGGACACGTTATATGTACCAAAAACCATCTTGATATCTTTATTAGATCAATAGATAATCGATCATGATCTATTGGTCCTAGAGAGGTGATTTTTTCAATATATACTATTCAGGGGCATAAAAAATCAAATGACATCATAAAAAATTATTTATGTTAATAATTGATCAATTTTATGAATTGCAATAACAGTGTCAGTCATTATATACAGCATTATATAAAGCATACGAACATGCTTATCTTATCTGGTGATTCATACACAAATTAAAAATTTGTAAATTCACGAATTTTGGAAACATAAGACATTTTACGATGCCATTCAATTTTTTGCTATTCAAATATCATATGTACCAATAATCACTTTGATATCTTTATTTGATCAATATATAATCGATCATAGATCGATTTTTGATCTATTGATCCTAGAAAGCTGATTTTTTGAACATATTCTAATCTGATCATAAGAAATCAAATGGCATCATAAAAAATCATTCATATTAATAATTGATCGATTTTAAAAATTGTAACTACTGTATTAGACACCATGCACATTACTTAAAGCATAAGAACATGCTTATCTTATCTGGTAATTCATACACAAATTAAAAATTTTAAAATTCACGAATTTTAGGAAAATAAAAAATTTTATGACGCCATTCAATTATTTGCTATTCAAATAACATATGTACCAAAAATCACCTTGATATCCTTATTAGATCAATAGATAATCGATCATGTATTGATTTTTGATCTATTGATCTTAGAAAGCTGATTTTTTGAACATATACTAATCTGAGCATAAGAAATCAAATGGCATCATAGAAAATCATTCATATTAATAATTGATCGATTTTGAAAATTGTAATTACGGTATTAGTCATCATACGTGCTACTGAAAGTACACAAACATGCTTATCTTATCAGATCATCCATACACAAATTACAAATTTTGAAATTCATGAATTTTGGAAAAATAAAATATTTTACGATTTTATTCGAGTTTTTGCTATTCAAATCACATATGTGCCAAAAATCACCTCGATATCTTTATTAGATCAATAGATTATCGATCATGTATCGATTTTTGATCTAATGATCCTAGAAAGCTGATTTTTAGAGTTTATACTAATTTTAATATAAGAAATCAATTAACATCATAAAAAATTGTAATCACCTGTTTGATCGTGATTCGATATATTACCCCGTATCAGTTTACTCGTAAAGATTTTAATTTTTCTATTTCAATACTGTTTAATCATGAAATGATTTAAAAGGAAGTAGCACGTGTGGCTTGCGATTGTCAGAATACCTACTATTGCTATTTTATTGTTTCTTGGTATAACACGTGTTTATCACATATCATCATCACATGTGTGCTTACAATTTTCAGAATGCTTACTATTGTTATTTTATTATTTCTTGGTATAAGACGTACTCATCGCATATCATCATCATCATCATCACACGTGTGGTTGCAATTTTTAGAATGCTTACTGTTGCTATTTTATTGTTCCTTGTTATAACACGTGTTCATCACATATCATCATCACACGTGTGTTTGCACTTTCAGAATGATCACTATTCTCATTGTTTCTTGGTATCTCATTGTTTCTTGGTATATAAAATTGTATCGTTTATTTATTTGCGCCACAATTGCCCCTTATTTCTTTTAATTTGAAAGCTATGAATTGCGCTCGAAACAGTGCTTGGTCCGCAGTTGTACTCGAAGATTTGATTGATAATCATGGAAAACATATCTAGATTTCATGCTTTTAGTGTGTTCAATTGTGTGCTACGTTTCGCTATTGCACACGAACCGATGATACGTACAATTTGTCAAAATATACAGCGTGGTAATTTAAGAAATTTACATTTTATTTTCTCACACTGCACCGTACGAACAATAAATTATTAACAACGGCAAGGATTATTTTCTAATAGATTTATACTTGATATGGTTGACAGTGTCTTACGACAAAGAAATCTTTCAGATCCAAGTGTCGAACGAAGTGTTGCGACAAAGTGGTAATTAATTTAAATGATTTAATCATAATTGAATATATATCTATATCTATAAATATTTAATACATCAATCATTTTAGCGGTACAACGGATGGCAGATGATATGGAAGGTAACGGGGTTATCGCTGGTTGTGAATACGTGTTCGGTGAGTTAGAGAGGTTTTTACGGAAGATTATTTTTTTAACTTACTATGATTAATTTTTCTTGTATTTCTAGAACCTACAAACACAAGTGTTGTGGAAGAAGAAAAAGAAGATGACGATAACGTTTTACCCCTTCATTCCATCATCATCAAGAAGAGTGTCATCCAGAAGGTTATCAGCATTATCGCCATCTTCATCATAATCATCGTCATCATCATCATCTACTGATAACTCTTTATCATCTTCCAATGACGTTGGAATAGAGCATAAGTATAATCGATATATATTATCACGTCTATGTTTTTTAGTAATAAATACAGATATATATTAAGATTAAAAGGAAAAATATAGTTTATTTGTTACAGAGCGGTGAAGGTACAGAGAGAGAAGTGGAGGAGCCACAAGAAAGACCATCATTCTTAATTGAAAACCAAACTTTTTGATTTTACCAAAGGTTTAATGCAGAGGGTGTAGAGATTTCGGGGAGAATATCATCACCACCACCAGGGGCAAATATTTTTGAGTGGTTGAATAGGTCTTTAGATGATCTGCGTAATCAATTAGTAAATGGACGTAGTCCTTCCGATTTTATAGGCATGACGATACTATCTGATTATTTCATTCATTGGCCATTGTGGCTATCTTTCAGATCTATTAGAAATTTCACTACTCAAGATTTGTGGGAAATAATATTTATCGTCACACAGAGTTCTCAAGACTTTGACATAGATGAAAACTTTGTGATCAAGTGTGTTATAGTGTCAGATATGTGGGGGAACGGACGTGTTCGATTAAGTGACGATCATGTGTATAAGAAATCAATTTTGACTATACACAACGACGATAATCTTTGCTTTCCGAGATCATTACTTACGGCACTCGCCTATGCTGTAAGAGGACAAATTCGCTCTGGTACACTACACAATTACTGGAATAGTATTAGACAGCACAAGAGTAGGGAACAAAAAAGAGCAGCTTTTGATCTCATTGATGAAGCACAAGTTACTATACCATCAACAGGGTGTGGTTTACAAGAAATTCAGCAGTTTCAAATTTTTTCGGCTACAAAAAGCACAGCTATAGTGGTTTACTCTTTCCGGAATTTCGGGCGTGGGGATATGCCTCTTTATGATGGTACGAGAGTTGTAATTGATACAGGCCAAAACGTATCTTATACACTACGTATAATGTATTCTGAAAACCAAGTACATTATCAACCTATTCTAAACTTGACTGGTGCAGCCGGTAGTAGAGGGTATTGCATACCATTTAAGAAAAGTTACAAGTTCGCTATGGATCATAGGTGTTTTAATAGATGTTTTAAGTGCATGCAATTACCAGTTTGTGACAACAGTGCGGATATAAAAAAGTGTTTAAATTGCTTTAGAGAGTTTTTCGGTAATACATGTTTTGAGAATCATTTGAAATCAGGATCGTTTAAAAGAAACGTAAGTGTTTGTAAAGTGGTGGAAATTCGCCAAATTTATTGTAAAACTATCCGTGTAAAAAACCGCAGTGAAAGACATGAATACGGAGTTGTATTTTGTGACATTTGTAGCAAACGGCTACCGATTAACCACTTTTGCTATATCCAACCTATAGAACAAAGTAAGAAAAGAAGTAAAATATTATATTTGTTGTATGATTTTGAAACGCAACAAACTCTTTCTGTGTTAGGTGATGAGAATAAAAAAATACATGTACCTTACCTGTGTGTTGTACAACAAATTTGTAGTTTTCGTCTAGAGGATACTAATATATCAAATACGTGTGACGAATGTGGTATTCGTGAATTTGTATTTCAAAAAGATCCAGTGAAACAATTTGTAGGGTTAGCTCTA
The DNA here is from genome assembly GCA_017163975.1 of Anastatus disparis. Taxonomy (NCBI): domain Eukaryota; kingdom Metazoa; phylum Arthropoda; class Insecta; order Hymenoptera; family Eupelmidae; genus Anastatus; species Anastatus disparis. The sequence goes on along the minus strand of JAFFSR010000315.1, from coordinate 360,481 downwards.
TCACGACGTGAAAAGTTTAAATAAGTTATTTGTATAGCACACAATTCGCAAGGATTTGATAGTCAATTTGTATTCAAGTATATCGTAAAAAACCATTGTTCACGGGAGGAACCAACGGTGATTTTAAACGGTTCCAAAATAATTCTGATGCAAATTTCAGGCGTTAAATTTATCGATAGTCTAAATTATTTTCATATGCCGCTATGTGATTTACCAAAAGCTTACGGATTGTCAGATATAGAAACTTTTCCACATTTATTTAACACAGAAGAAAACCAATTATATATCGAACCTTTACCGAGCCTAGATATGTACGGTGTCGATGGTATGAACAGTAAAGAAAGAGAAAAATTTATAAAATGGTATATTCGCCAGTCAGATACAGGATACATATTTAATTTCTAAGAAGAGATCATAAAATATTGTAAACAAGATGTTAAAATACTGAAAGAGGCATGGTTAGGATTTCGAAAAAATTTCATGAAGTTTAATGTAGACTCATTCGAGGAGTGCACAATCATAGCTTCATCGTGTATGCATGTTTACAGAAAAAAGTTTTTAAGAAAAAATCAAATAGGTGTTATACTTGTGAGAGGGTACAGCATGGCTAATGATCAATTTATTAAAGCTATGCAATGGCTTTATTGGATGGAACAAAAGATTCTACAGTGTCAAATTGACCATGCAGGGCATGGATGGGAGAGGAGACTTATTGAAGGTGTTCTTGTTGATGGACACGCTTCACCACGAGAAGATGATCATAATGGTACAGTTCTTCAATTTTACGGTTGCTACTGGGATAGATGTCCACGATGTTACATAATAAATAGAAATGAAATGTTATCATCAGGTCAATCACTTGACGACAGATACGAAAGAACATGTGCTGTATCCTTAAAAATTAAAACAGGCAATTATACACTCATTGAAATATGGAGTTGTGAATTTGAGCAGGAGATATTACGTAATCGGAAATTGAGAGAATATATAGATGAGAATATTGATCTTGTTTATCGTAAACCGTTGGATCCCCGTAATGCGCTTTTCAGCGGTAAGACTGGTAACTCGGTAAAATTATACGAATGCGAGGGTAATGAAAAAAATTAAATACGTTGATGTATGTTCGTTATACCTATACATTTGCAAACGAGGTAAATATCCTGTGGGCATCCAACGTTATATGTGGGTAATGAAACTCATAGGGGATAACAACGACATCAGTAACGTTGAAGGTCTCATCATGTGTGATGTACCTCCACCCAAAAATTTGTATAACCCTGTTTTACCAGTTAAAATGCATGGAAAATTAATTTTTCCTCTTTGCCGTACGTGCAGCGAGAAAATAATTCAAACGAATTGTATGCAAGATAATACGACAGATCGGGTATTACACGGAACGTAGGTATCGGAAGAGCTTGAAAAGGCTGTAAGAATAGGATACGTGTTTCAAAACGTTTACAAAATATGACAATATAAGATGGTACAATATAACTCTATGACGCGAACAGGTAGTGTTTTTACCGAGTACATCGATGAATTCTTTAAGCCAAAAACCTAGGCTTCTGGCTAGCCGTCGGAATGTATTACCGAAGATCATAAGGACCGTTATATAGAAAACTTTAAAGGTGACGAGGATATTCGTCTAAGTAAAACTGATATGAATTTAAATGCGGGTTTTAGGTCGGTTGCTAAACTATATTTAAACTCATTATGGGGGAAGCTCACGCAACCAGAAAATATGGTTAAAACAGAGGTTGTTACAGAGCCAGCAAGATTGACAGAATTACTCACCAATGCTGAAGTGCTTGTAAACAGTATCTTCCCAGTCAACGATCAGGTATTGTACGTGAATTGGCAGTATCAGGATGAAGCTCTATTGCAGTCACGCACGATAAGTGTTGTAATTGCAGCTTTCACAACAGCCCAAGCTTGGCTTAAACTTTTTGATTATTTGAACAAACTAGGATCGCGCGCACTGTATTACGACACAAACTCAGTTTTCTATGTTAGTAAGAACGATGATCACGATTTGCCTATCGGTACACTGCTCAGCGAACTTACTGATGAATTAGCGGAGGAAGGTGTTGGTTCTTACATATCATCTTTTTTCTTCTGCCGGTCCGAAATTTTACGCGTACAAGTGTGAACTTTCAGATGGTTCTAAACAAACAGTATGTAGAATTGAAGGTATAAGACTAAATCATTCAAATAGTCAAAAAATTAATTTTGAAAGTATACGCGAGTTAATATCGAGTAACACGTATGAAATTATTATATCTTTACCAGCAATAAAGAAGACAGATTTTCACGAAGTATTATCACTTACAGTGACGAAAACTTGTAAAACCGTACATGATTAAAGAAGATTTGTCGGGTTGGAGAAAAGCTACCCGTACGGATGCAGACACGGATAACGACTGAACTCCACATCGCCTGAGTAGGTATACAGTGATAAGAGCGCAGGCGCAAAACAGTTTCCAATTCAAAGCGCTCGTGAGACCATGAGTAATAGGAGGAGAGATGATATAGCAGTGGTGGGGAGAAACGAGCTCCTCTTTAACGCCCTCACAGCTGTGCGAGCGAGCTGCGCATGCGCTTAGAAAGCTAGCTGTTCTGGAGCGCTTGCAAGCAGCGTGTGTTAATGATACGATGGAGTGACGATACGATGACTTTTTTTGTAGCAATCAAAAAGTTTAAGACTACGCAGGCGCACTCAGTCACACTATCGGTGCACTCACTGACCTGGCCACATCTTCATTAAATCAAATAAAGTTATTAATAGAGAGTTTATTTTTTATTTTCCCGGTACCACGAAGAAAGCAACGATGCTAGCAGAGGCGCGCGGCAGCTATTATGCACACATCCAGGGACCGTGTATGTGAGCGCCAGTGCTGCTAACGTAGACTAGGTATAGAGCATATCTACTATTACTACATAGCGACGACCGCGCGTGCGCTAGGAGTCGATATGCCATGAGGAAGAGGTAAAAAGGGAGGAAGAACGAAGATAGGAAAAAGAAAAGAGACAGCAAGATTAGCACGTCATGAGAATCAATTAGACAATTAGATTAGTGACAGGACTGAAAAATTAATTTTAAGTTACCTTATACTTTCTTGTGATAAATGACGGGATGAGATTATTAATGAGGTACCCCATTTGTTGACCAAAAAATTGTGAATTATTAGAAAACGTAACTCCGTTAGCTTTCACACGTTGAATCACAAAATTATTATTACATATTATCTTTGAATCATATTAGGCTGATTCCATTTCAAATCGAACAGTCAGTATACACTCAAGTCACCAATTACTGCGCTAATGGAGTATGTTATTCTACCCTAAAAATAAGGGTATACGTTTTTTTTTATTTTGCTGAAATATCAAAATTGCATCAGATATGCACTTTTGAAAATTGCATACAAAAACTAAATGTTGAAACTGAAAATGTTGAGAATAACTTTAGAGGGCTATCGTTTTACCAATTTTTATTGAATTTTGGTAAACCTTATTTTGTTTTATTATGTTTTAAGCCCTCTTTAATTCAGTGCAAGAAATTTCAAAAAAGACTAAAAAATGACTAAGATATGTGCATTTTACCAAAAAATGCACTTTTTATGCACATGCATTTTTCTCGAAAAACCCATTTTTTTTTTACTGAAATTTTTTGTGCTCATAGAGGACCAAATTACCTATCTAATGATACTTGGTTGATCCCGTACTTATTTGTTTGAAGCGAGAAAAAAAATTCACAAATTTTATTGGTGAAAAATTTTTGTATATACGTTCGAAAGTCTTAAGCAATGTTCATTCCAACGCTGTCGCATGCTTCGCTCATTATTTGTTTACCTTTGTATGTATGTATATATCACCAATATTGATATATATATATATATATATATATATATATATATATATATATACAAAAATTCGTAATATAAAAATAAATATTAAAAAATGGAAAATAATAATTCTATTCGTGTATATCTATATTATGTATGTTTCGATGTACAGACAATAGGAGGCTTATTCGCGGACAAATACATCGCGTAACCAAAACAGCATATTAGAATTGTTATATACAAGCTAGTTATTCTTACGTCTGCTTTGAAAGGTACTTTTCGGACTTGTGAAAAAGTAAACAAAACTCTGCACTTACGATGTCCGAAATTCACTCTTCTACAAGAATTCGATGTCCCGATTTTTTTCAAATGCATAAGAAGGTAGTTTATAAAAGCACAAATTTACGTTATAGACCGTTGGAAGATTTGGCCATTAATTTGGCACAGCTTTATCCAGATTTAAAGATACTGCCCTCTACTAATGTATGCAAAAATTGCCATGAACGCATGTCAAAAATGATTTTAAGTGATCTTGAATCTACATCTGAAAATGAAATCACTGAACTTTTTAGCGGAAAACATGATGATTTCATCCCCAAGACACCCGAGCGAATACAGGAATTAAACGAGAGTATTAATACAATTTTACCTCAATGCGTCTCGCCGCTAAAAAGAAAAACTGCAATACCTAAAAATTTAACAGAAAATTACGTATCTAAAAAGAAAAAATCTTTAATTTCAGCTTTTTCTGCTACTGTCGGAAGTAAATTAGAAGATGCGTATGGCATTTCAGTTGAATCAATAGAATCGGACAAAAGTTCGACTGAAAACTATTGGAACGAATTTGTAGAAAATTTTAAATCGGCTTTAGAAAAATGTTCTTCTGTTTCGGAGAAAATAAAACTTCTAACTCTACTACCTTCAAAATTAAGCAGAATAAAAATTTGCTCACTATTCCCGCATATAAGCGAGTATATGATAAATAAATCAAGAAATCTCGTGAAAAATAAAGGAGTTTATTCGGAGCCAGATTCATATACTGGTCATCCTATTGATGAAAATACAAAAAATATCGCTATGGAATATTTTTTAAATGATGATTTTAATTGTAGTAGACAAAGTCCAAATAAATCTGATGTTGTTACTGTTAAAGTTAATAATACAAAAACTAAAAAAGTTGAACGGTTTCTTACTCGAAGCTTAAAAGAAACATATAGTCAAGTAAGACAAGAAAATCCAAACTTACAAATAGAAAAATCGAAATTCTATAGTCTAAGACCAAGTTTCGTCTTAACAAGCCCTGTGAAGAAAACTTGTCTTTGTGTACATTGCAAAAATTTTGAACTGTTTCTTACAAGTTTAATTCGTTTTAGAGGCGATAATAATTCTGAATTAGATTTAATTCGTTCAGAAATAAGTAACGCAATGTTGTGTTCTGAACCATCTGATTCGTGTTTCTTGCAAGAATGCAATTATTGCCCCGGTATTGAGGGTATCACATTAAAATTGTTAAAACTGAAAGAAAATCGTGAAGATGAAGATACGTTTGCTTTGTGGGATAATGGTAATCTTATCAAACAAACAGTAAGCTTATCAGTTTTCGAAGAAAAATTTTCAATCTGCGCACTAAAAGCAAGTACTCACGTATACATAAAAAATATTCAACGTGAAGCTATAAAAAAAGAAAAAGAAGAAGGTAAAGCTGATCCTACTAAGTTAATTATCCTTGTTGATTTCGCAGAAAATTGGTCTGTAATAAATAATAAAGCGGTTCAGGGAAATCATTGGGTAAATAACCAAATTTCTATTTTTACTGCAGTCTGTTACCAAGGAGAGATAACGCAAACCTTTGCGATCGTTAGTGACGACAAAAAGCATGATACTGCATATGCGCTATTAGCAATAAATAAAATTATCGATCTTATGAAAAATGATTTAGTTACTAAAGTCACTATTATATCTGATGGAGCTGCAAGCCAATTTAAAAATCGTTTTCAGCTACATGAATTTAAACATTTTTCTTATCAAATGAAATGGTTATTTTCTGCGACTGGTCATAGGAAAGGAGCCGTTGATGGAATAGGTGGGCTTCTAACGCATTATGCTACTTCACATAACTTAAAAAGAGTTCATGAAGAATCGATACAAAATGCTGACGATTTTATAAATTGGGTTCAAAAGTACACCAGTGCAATTAAAATCATATTATTACCAATAAATGAGATTGAAAAATTTAGAAAAGAAAAAAATATTGAATGGAGTACAGTTCCTAAATATAATGGGATTCAAAAAAGTCATATGTGGTTAAAACAACTTGGGGAATTGAAATCGCATATATTTGTTGGCAGAACAGCTATACATGCACTGACTAAAGTGAAAGACAAGAAAAAAAAAGTCAAACGTCGTAAGGCTACACTTAGAACTAAAAATAATAAGTGCAAAAATAAAAAAAAGTAATTATTTATAATTATATTTTTGACGCATCCCAACAGTGAGAGGCAAGGGGAACTCACTTTAAAAAAGCACCCTGAAGGGAACAGAAACCTTTTACGTCCACGTCGTTGTTCCTGAGTAATGCTAAAAAAAGGATAGTGTTTAAATCTACATTGCTTAAAAATTCCGAACGTATATACAAAAATTTTTTACCAATAAAATTTGTGAATTTTTTTTCTCGCTTCAAACAAATAAGTACGGGATCAACCAAGTACCATTAGATAGGTAATTTGGTCCTCTATGAGCACAAAAAATTTCAGCAAAAAAAAAAATGGATTTTTCGAGAAAAATGCATGTGCATAAAAAGTGCATTTTTTGGTAAAATGCACATATCTTAGTCATTTTTTAGTCTTTTTTGAAATTTCTTGCACTGAATTAAAGAGGGCTTAAAACATAATAAAACAAAATAAGGTTTACCAAAATTCATTGAAAATTGGTAAAACGATAGCCCTCTAAATTTATTCTCAAAATTTTCAGTTTTAACATTTAGTTTTTGTATGCAATTTTCAAAAGTGCATATCTGATGCAATTTTGATATTTCAGCAAAATAAAAAAATACGTATACCCTTATTTTTAGGGTAGAATAACATACTCCATTAGCGCAGTAATTGGTGACTTGAGTGTATACTGACTGTTCGATTTGAAATGGAATCAGCCATTAAAAGTTTATTTTATTCCACTCAGAAGTATTCGTTTTTCTTTAATAAAAAAGTATATTTACTTGTTTATACCCCTTTTTACATTCATCATTAAGTAATAATGATTGGATCAATTCAACCCCCAAAAAAATCGAAAACTCCGTTAACTCGACGTAACCGCTATTAACTGAGGTACTTATTGAAAGGTATTCATAAGTACTTAAGTTCAAATTTCATCTTCATTAAAGTATTATTCAAGTTAAATATAATGCACAAAGATAGAATATATCAATTCTTTTCAATCGTCATCATTAAAAATTTCTTGTATAATCGGTCGATTTTTTGAGAATTTACCATGTATTATTTATACTGATCAGAAGACAAAGAAGAATTAATTATTAATTAAACTAAAAGGAAAGTAAATTTTTTTAAGAAGAAAATTAATATTTTGAACAGAAGTATGAGAAAAAAAAAATAAATCAAGAGAAAATTGTTATAAGAAGATTTTCATTGAATAGAATAATAAACCTGCGAAGACAAAAAAGAGAAGATTAATTTACAAGAGAAATTAATAGAAAAAAGAAGATATCAAGAAAAAAAATAAGACTCAAAACCTTTTTATTAATTTATTTCCTTTATTATTTATTGTAACTCATACTTATATACATATATATATATTTATTTCGTCTCAGTGTCCCTATTTCCAAAATTACTCCAGGCACAGTGGTAACCGTAACCGTTCTAGCAACAAACCCTCGAAGCGTGTACCTAGCAATACGTGACCTCTGATTGAAGACTTTAGAGAGACAGAATCGCGAATTTTCTTTTGGTTTAGGAAGATAGAAATTAGAGAGATTAATTTAAAAGGATTCCGAGAAAATGGCACAAAAGGCAGCAGGTTCAAGAGGTCGGCGTACGACCAATTCACTTGACCATTTTAACCCAACTCTGATAGAAACCGTGAAGAAGATGAAACCGTGGCAAGTGATACAGAGACTGGATAGTATGCTACACCACGGAAACGTCACCTGTTCTATATGGTAGATTAATTAGAGCGAGCACCCGTCAAATAGAACAAAGCCGGAGCGTGTCATGGAACCCAGCAGTCAACGAAAAACAGAGCCACATCCCAACAACGACTAGTAACCTCTTGATGGCGCCATCAGAAGATGAAGAAGATCTAGAAGCTACCCTGAGAGGTCGTCGGGAGACTCGATCCAGCAAGCAAGGAACAAAGCAGACCGACCAAGGTGGAAATAGGTCGGAGGCAAGCACAGCTGTGACAGCAGAATTGAATGTACCACCGACGATAATCAGTGTGGTGCAAACTTCAGCTTGTAAAACAGTAGTGACGATCGCCACTTCCACGACTCCTACCAACACCATAACTGGTACTTTTGGTAATGCATCGCTATAGACGGCAGCCGGTGCAAGAGTAGCTATGTCAGCGACTGGAATGGCCGCCAGGTATATCGCCATATCCAACCATGCACCTCTAGGCTACTTTCATGATATGACGTCCATTTTAGGTTCAGTAGGATGAGACTCCAGGAATACACGAATTTCACGATGGACGTTAAACTCTACGAATACTTGGAGACCAGAGACGCCAGCACCTACTCCTGCCATATAAAGCCAACCACCACCAGTAGTATCGCGGAACCCCCGAGAAGTTTCTATTGAAGAACTGATAGCGATAGATGACCTCTATGTGCCAGACAAAGAAGAGCTCGATGATGAGGAGAATATCGACGACGCTTATGTCACTTTCTTCGACCACGCAAGTTTAGAAATTCCTGGCCAACGGATACCCGGTGAAGCTCGAGATGAGGCACTAAGTAAGCAGCTAGATATACGCTTAGATGCCGGCAGGGACCAGTATCAGCGAACCACCGGTCGTATGGCCAGAGAAACACCAAGACGTGGAAACAGTTACAATAAAGGTGGCAGAGACGCGAGAGATCATGAGGTTAACCAGTTAAGAGACAACCATGATCAACGACGGGATGCACCAAGAAAAAATCTACGAGAATATAATGAGCGAAGAGAGAGAAGAGACCGAAGGAATAGCGGAAATAGAAAAAATTGAAGAGATAGAAGAGGTAGAGAAGATAGGGAAAACAGATAAAGCAGAAGAGATAGAGAGCACAGAGGTCACAGGAGAAACCGACGAGATAACGACTAAAGCGATATTTCGGATAGCTTTAGTGACACAGAAGATTATAGCAGCGACGGGGATTATGCAAGACACCGAAGCAATCAGGTAGACATGACTGACCAAGACAACGCTATCAACAAAATGCTAAAGAATTGGAGAGTTTCTTTCAGCGGAGATGATAAAGATGGACCGGAGGAGTTTCTCGCCAGGTTGAGTAGCTGCCGTAGAAATACCGGTATTCCGGATGAAGATCTGCTACGGTCTATACCCTGCGTGTTTATAGATGCAGCAAGCATCTGGTATACGACCGGAAGAGTTTCAAGAGAACCTTCAGACATCAATATGTTGGCGATGTCAAATGAGTAGACCTCGACGAACTGAAAAGGCAAACTAAAGCTAAAAGAGAAAGCATAGCCCACTTTATATCCTGCTTCAGGTGTATCGTAAGATACTTTAAAAATCCACCGTCGATAAGAACCCAGGTAGATACGGCATATAGGAATCTACTAACAGAATACCGCAAGTTTATGGCAGATAGACGAGTAGACACCTACAAAGATCTCAGGAGTTTAGGTCGACGTTAGAAAAAACAAAAAGACCTGGATAATCGAAATCAACCCCCACCGCCACGCAAGAGAATGTTAATCCAAGGTGCAGCGTTTGAAACTCCTAAGAAGACAGACAAACCTCAAATAGCTAATGTAGAAGAATTTGGAGAGACTAATAGCGAAAGTAGAAGCGAACCAGAGGGGAGTTCTACACCAACTCAACGAAGGCAACGACGATGACGGTAAAAATTTAATAAACAACAAGAACGTAAGATCGCAGGAGTACAAGAAGAAAAATAGACCTCAGCTAACGCTGGCCCTCCACCAGAGACCCCGAACACAGTAACGCAGAGTACACCAGCAGTGGTATCGGAGCAGATTCCTATGGCAATATGGCCGCCAAATATAATACCGCTAGTCAACTGGTGAAGTACACCAGCTGGACCGCAGTATGATGTAAGCAGGCGATATCAACCGCCAGCAAATGTAGCTAGTGGAGCCAACGGAGCGGCCAGAGGTTGCCCGCTTCACTCAGCGTGCTACGCTTGTCAGGTAGTTGGACACAGAGGAAAAGACTGTCAACGAAGAATATGTCGTTCATGTTGAGGAATAGGTCATTCTATGAATATGTGCCCCACCCAGTCGACCCTAGCGAGAGCCCATGAAGATACTTTCCCCACTCGAATTTGCAGAAAAATACTCTAGAGAAGGGATTCTAAGGAACATGGAGCACCTACAAAGGAGAATAAAGAAACTAGAATTGTTAGAGCAATGAGCATTACAACTGAGTGAAGAGTCTGATAACGAAAAGAAAAAAGGATTTAAGAAGCTAGCAGAGTTCAGCAGAGTATTAAGTGTATTAGATGAAGAAGAAGAGAAGCGCCCGTCTATAACAACGAGCAAGACTCGAGCAGAAGAGAGTAAGTCTAGTCAAGGGAGGGAGAAATATCTACCTACGACGACCGAAATTAGAACTGAACCTGAAGACGATGATGATGCTATAGTAGGCATGTGCGATGAAAATAAGAATTTTCTGAATGTGATGCTCGGAGAGAGACAATACCAAGCCTTATTCAATACTGGAGCAATGGTGTCAATAATAGGATCAAGAGTAGCCCAGGAATTCCAAGATAGATTGATACCAGCCCGCTCAGTGATTAGAAGCGTCATAGGAGGATCTGCTTGAATAATTGGAAAATTACCAGTAGACTTAGAAGTAGATGGATGTGTGAGACGACTAGAAATGAAAGCTATTTCTGCCTTGAACCATGACGTCATTCTGGGAATAGATGTCTATCGACTCTGGGAAATAGAAACGAGGTTTAGTACAAAATTATAGAGAATAAGAGATGATGAATGAAGAGAATTCAATAACGGTTACCATACCCAAACCCTTATTTTCAGAGAGTGTACTGTAATCGTAGTGTTAGATGATGAGCAACGAGTAAAAATCGAAGACTTAGTAAATAAAATTATACCTCGACCAACAGACGTACCAGGTACAACTAATTTGTCGGAGCATCACGTAGATGTAATATGAGCAGCACTGATAAAACAGAGACCTAGGAGAATGTCGCCGATGATGTTGCAAAACGCTCATAGAGAAATAGAGACGATGTTGCGAAACAATCGAAAGGTCAGCATGTGAATAGAGCACTCCACCAGTGATTCTTAGAAAACCTGACGGGGAGTACCGATTCGACGTTAACCATATAGAATTGAATAAGGTCACTAGGAAGGACGCATATCCAATACCTAGTATGGATTCAATCCTGGACAAGCTACGAAAAGCCAGATATCTAACCAAAATCGACCTGAAGCAAGCATACTTTCAAATTTCCATGGAGGAGAATAGTAGGAAGTATACTGCCTTCTTAGTACCTGGCTCAGGTCTCTGACAATTAAAAAAAATGCCTTTCCTAACGTGTTTGGTTATCTCGACGATATCATTGTTGCCATTGAAAACTTTGATGATCACATAAAATGGCTAGAAACAGTATTACGGAGACTGGTAGATGCTGGATTGACTATGAACAAGAAAAAGTGTGAGATTTGCTGCTTACAGATCGCTTACCTTGGATTCATATTAGACAATGAGGGGCTGAGACCGGATCTAGACAAGGTAGCACCAGTCGTTAATTACCCCGCACCCCGTACTGTGAAGCAGCTGCGAAGATTTCTTGGAATGGTAAGATGGTATTAAAGATTTATCACGCATGATTCAGAAAAGAAAGTTCCACTAGTGAAGCTGTTAAGGAAAAGCAGAGAATGGAGTTGGGAAGAAGAGCAACAGAGAGCGTTCGAGGTCCTGGAAAGAGCCTTAACAACTGCTCCTGTACTTGCCAGACCTGACTTTAACAAACCATTCACTGTACAATGTGATGCCAGCGACTTCGCAATAGGAGCAGTATTGACTCAAGAGCATGAAGATCCAATTGTTCACGTAAGTAGAATACTGACAGCTACAGAGAGAAATTATAAGACCACAGAAAAAGAGTTACTAGCTGTAATATGAGCGATTGAAAAACTTAGACCTTATCTTGAAGGCTATACTTTCAAGATTATCACAGACCATAGTGCGTTGAAATGGCTACAGAAGCTAAAAGACCCAACAGGACGACTAGCAAGATGGGCATAAAAAATGCAACACTGGTCGTTTAAGATCGTACACTGACGTGGACCGTTACATTATGTGCCTAAAGCTCTTTCGAGAATTCACGAAGGTCAAGAAGAAGAAGAGCATGTGTGCGCTTTTGAAGAAATAAAAGATAAAAAATATATGGAGCGAGTCAAAAAAATAGAAGCTAACTCTTACAAATATCCTGGTTAGAAAATTAAAGATGGATTACTATACAGGTTTAGGAAAGAACCACTACTTGATCCAGTGACCTATGGAGAAGAAGGATAGTGACTCGTAGTGCCAGCAGAACACCGAGAGAGAATACTGAGAGATGCACATTGTCATCCTTTCTCAGGGCATCTAGGACCAGCAAAGACGTATGATAAGGTTATCAGAGAGTATTATCAGCCAGGAGTATACTATGACACCACTCTATTTGTAAAGAAGTGTGATTACTGTCAGCAATACAAAACCAAACAAACTCGACCTCAAGGATTAATGGGAAACCGTGTCGTTGAGAGACCATGGCTGGTAGTATCAGCTGACATGATGGAGTTTTCTCCCAGTAAAGGTCAAAATAAATACCTGCTAGTCCTTCAGGATCTTTTTACTGAATAAATCGAGTTGAAGCCACTAAGAACTGCTGATAGAAAAGCAGTGGCTGAAGCTTTCGAAAAGCTGATATTATTCAGATGAGATACTCCTTAGTACTTGTTGGAGGATAACGGAAAGAAATTTGATAACAAACAGCTAGACCAAGTGCTGCAAGAGTATCTAGAGTCACAACACCGCCATATTACCTGCAGGCTAACCCAGTGGAACGTGCAAATAGGACGTTGAAGACTGTGATAGCGACCTTTGTAAAAGAGGATCATAAAATTTGGGATCAGCATCTTCACGAATTTAGACATACAGTAAATACAGCGACGCAGTCGACACTTGAGACCTCTCCAGCATTTTTAAATTATGGAAGACACCCTATGCCTGTAAAAATATATATGGGTACAACTCAATACATTTTTTTTTGTAACTATCAAAAATTTTAAGACTGCGCAGGCACACACAGACACACCATCGGTGCACTCACCAACCCGGACGCATCTTCATTAAATCAAATAAAGTTATTAATAGAGAGTTTATTTTTTATTTTCCCGGTACCACGAGGAGAGCAACGATGCTAGCAGAAGCGCGTGGCAGCCATTACGCACACATCCACAGACCGTGTGTGTGAGCGCCAGTGCTGCTAACGTAGACTAGGTATAGAGCACATCTACTACCACTACATAGCAACGACCGCGCGTGCGCTAGGAGTCGATATGCTATGAAGAAGAGGTAGAAAGAGAGGAAGAACGAAAATAGGAAGAAGAAAAGAGACAGCAAGATTAGTACGTCATGAGAATCAATTAGAAATGATGGCGCGCTGTCTTCTCGCGCACAGAACAAAGAAAGAGAGGCAAGATATAACAGAAAGAGATGGAAAAAGCATAGAGAGGGGATATTGCCGCTTCTTTCTCTTCGCTTAAAAAGATGTACGCTGTAGACATGCATGTCTATATATTGTATATCTATATACACATATAGCCTTCACATGTATGTACTCTCTCTCAGAAGATATATTAGTCAAACGATATATATACAAAAGAGGTAAAAGAAGAAATAACGAAGAGAGTATATAAAGAGACTTAAAATCTCTTTTATTAAGGGTGGCGCGGATGTCGAAGACTTGCGTTCGAAGACCGGAAAATAAGATCAACCAATTAAAAAGCAAGAAAATAAAGAAGTAATTATTGATTGAATAAGAAGAAGATAGATGAAGAAAGAAGATTGTAACAAAAAAGGAAGAGGACTTGAGGCGAAGGAAGCGGCCATCGTGCGATTCATTGGATCACTGTCCTCGTGCCGTATCGGAACTTTCTAATCGCTAACAGACATTTTGGAAAGTATAGTCTTGGAGATTTTCGTGCGTTTCTTTGGATCTGTGTAGAAATTCTGAAGTTCATGGGGTGGATTAAAGAGTCATTGTAAAGCAGAGATTTTTCCCTAGAGAGATTTTGCCGACCAGATCTTTCAACAATTTCAATTCCAGCAGCCGGCGCCGACCAGTTGCCTGGTATATGGGAGAGAAAGAGCGAGTCAGTCTACCACCATTGCAACTATCGTCGACCAGCTTTCCTTCGTCCCGTCAATGACTTCTACGACTGTGAGTGGACTGTAGTCCAATTAATAGAGATTATTTGTGAACTAACAGCTCTCGTCCATTAATATGTAAATTTAGTGCGGGCGCGTTAAAGAAAAATTAAAGTGATTGTGACGTCGTTAAAAAGTGAAATAAAATAAAAATTTTTTGTAATTAGTAGAAAATTTAAAAACAGAACGTATTAAAAAAAGTTGATGCAAAATTTGTTTTCATTTCATTCTAAATTTTGGAAGAGAGAAATCGTGACCACGTGTGCAACAATTTCGCTGACTGGGTAAAATATTAGATTAGTTCAATAAAGATTTCTTTTTGCTAAAGTTTCTTAGTGACCGGTGAATAACAATTTATAATTGAAATCGGTGGACACAGTGGCGCGTGTTATCTATAAAGAAACGCATTTCATGACACGGGCCTTGGCGGCCATTTTGTTCATATAAATTCTTTACAAAACTAGCTTGCGTTGACTTGTAAATTAAATTGGTGTTTGTCGTAAAAATTTATAAGAAATCTTATAAGCATATTTAAATCTGATTTTTGAAAAATTATACCGTAAAATTTCGAGAGTGCGGCAGAGTGAGGAATCGACCACGTGTCTAACGGATCCGTTGACCGTAAAAGATAAATAATATAAATAGTGAGTCGAAAGAAAGAGTTTTTAATTATTTTGTTGAAAATTTTAAAAGACCGGTAATTAAATTTAGAGAGCGAAACCGATAGACACGTCGGTACAGAGTGACTAGAGTGAGAGAGAGAGAGAGAGATAGAGAGAGAGAGATAATCACGCCCGCGTGATTATTCAAGAGCCCGCGTTTGGCAGCCAACTTGTAAAATAAATAAGAGTGAGGTCGCTTACGCCGACCAGAAAGTAAAATTCAATTCTTTTTCTTTCCTTCGATTATTATTAGATTGAGAAACAATTAATTCATTTCATTAAAAGTGCGAGTGAAATTTCAAAATTAAAATTTATCATTTTTAAAAATTCTTGGACCGTGGAGTGTGTGAATGGGTTATGGGAGTGCGCGTTAAAAATAAATTTTCAGGTTAATTTAATAAGCCAAGTGTTCATAGTTTTTTTTTTGTTGTTTGAATAAATTGTTAAAATCTTGAATCCCATAATTTTGAGTTTTTAGATGAGTAAAATTTTTGTGTACACCTCTCCAACTATCAGTTTAATAAATTTTCCACTAGAGGTCGCCCACCTCCCGTTCCAAAAGAAGCCTGAGATTCATGCTTGCCGAAGAGTTAGCTGGTGGTCTGTCTGGCGCCTTATAATAAATTAAAGATTCTTTTGTTCTTTTCGGCAGACCAAAGTTTGCATGCAGGGATGGGCAACGTTATAATAAATGAATTAATGATTTACTTATTGATAATTTAAAATAACTAAATTCTCACATCGCACGCTATTGTCAACTTATTCACAAAGGGAAGTCATCACAATAACCTTAGCGTTATATTTATTACACAGAATATATTTTATCGAGGTAAAGGCCAACGAGACATTTCGCTTAACGCGCAATACATGGTCATGTTGAGAGATTCACGTGATCGTATACAAATACAACATCTTTCGTGCCAACTTTGTCCTGAAGATCCATGATTCTTACAAGAGGCGTTCTGGGACGCCACCTCGCGGCCTTTTGGATACCTTTTCCTAGATTTAGAACAAAATACTCCAGGTAATCGTCGTTTTCGTGCATGCATCTTCCCTGATGATGAATATCAGAACATTTACGTACCTTGGAAGCAATTTGAAGTCGTTGATTCAAATAATTACCTTCCAGTTGTATCTTTGTGATGGAGCGGAAAACTACAGGTCCTATCGGGCAAAAGCATACTAATCTTTTTAGAGCGCTCTACCATTTCAACAGAGAGCAACGCACTGCGCCTGGCAATTCCCATATTGGTCAGATACATTTGTGAGTGTGCTCTCAACGTGCTGCGCGGTAACGTTCCTCTCATCAGAACGCACAAAACTCGATTACGTAAACACGCAGGCATTCTTAAACGATTGGCAAGTCCTCGAAAGAATCTAGCTACGAAAAAGAAAATTATCGTATAGCACGGCGAATTCTCGCCAATATTGCTGGCACCGCTCATTGGTGCAGTATTGTCCAGTCTTATATCAAAATAAAAAAAAATGGAACGCACCAAAAAATGATTTTGTTACCACAAGAGAGTGTGGAACGCTTACAACGAAAACTTTGCACCAACGCTAGGTTAAAGTCAGTGCAAACACCAGGAACTGCTGTTAGCAGGCTGAATGCCGTGATGAGCGATATCTTGAATTCTACGGATGATATGAGCAAGCGGTATAAATGACAACAATATTTTCAAGCAATACAACGTCATCTACATTTTAAAGATATTAGTAACAAGAACACAGAAACTACAAAGAAAGACGATGATATGCAAGATGCTGATATTATCAACGATGATAATAATGATGATGCTGAGGCAGAGTCGAAACGAGTCTTCGAAGAATTACGTGGCAACATTTACGTGGCACAGGCATCGTCATTTGGGATGGTAATAGTGCAGCATGTATAGATGGCATTCCTATCCGTGGCGCAAATATTATCGACTTGGTTAACGATGCTACGAGGAAAAGACAACACGTGAATCCGGCAAGTGCTCGTCAGTTTGCTCTGGCACTTCAACGTGTCGTGACGCCTCGGCTTTTTATTGGGAACGATCGTGTGTTACAGATAATCGATGAGACTTCTCCTTCCGCTTCTCCAGAGTCTGGTAGTAGCAAATCAAAATCCGGTGGTAGTAACAAACTCAGCTAAAAAGAATAAGGGCGTAGAAAGAGAAAAAAAATGAAGAAAGTCGACAGGTCACTGAAATCAGGGGAAACATGAAGTCGCCTGGGCACGAAATTCTGAAAGTAGAGAAAGACGATGGAGAGGAAAAGTCTGTTCTAGATTCTATCATTGATTTATAATGCCTTTTGAGATGCATGTACCAAGATACAAATTTCGTGGACCTGGAACAAAACTGGCTGATCGTCATAAACGTGGTGATGTTGGAATTAATCCGCTTGAAGAAGCGTGTCGTGAACATGACAAAGCCTACGCCAATAAGAAGTCGACAGATCGTCGTCGAGCTGACCAAATACTAGCAGAGAAAGCTTTTTCTCGGATGCTTAGTAGTGAAACCTCACCCGATAAACGTATAGTTGCAATAATGACTGTTTGTCGCATGGTTAGCAAAATTACTCTTGAAAAATTTTTTTCGCGTATTAAAAAGGCTATAAAATCCAGGGATAAGAAAATAAAGAAGACAAAAGCGTGTATGATTCCGATGAAGAAGCAAGCAAAAGAAAAAAAACAAGAATAATGCCGAAACAATCAATTAAGCTTTATTTTGGTCCACCAAGACCAGAAGCATATGTGGGGGCTAATAAAATTATAACCTCTGTACAAAAGAAATATTCAGCTCGAAAAGTAATCGACTGGCTCGAGATTCAGAATGTTTACATTCTGCATAGACCTGTACGACACAGGTTTCCTTGACGTCATTTCAATGTTCGAAATCGTGATGACGTCTGGGAGGCAGATTTGATGGATATGAGAGCGGTCAAGACTTGAAGCGTGTAGCTGCAAAGGTGGCTATCTCCATTTTTTCCGAATTTATTTTTATTGCATTTTCGTGTACAGAACATTAAAATTTATCGTGAAAAAATCATATGGGACCAAAATATAGGTATAGTCTTTTTTATGAAATGAAAAAAATATGGTGTATTGCAAAATACACTGACTTTTAAGTATAAGTACAGCAGAAAATGTTATTTCTTGAAAAAAATTTTTTTGGAGATAACTACTTTTGCAGCTATACGCTTCACTTATAACAATAACACAGCCCCACAAAAAAAAAGTGTCAAAACCTACAGACCAGACCATATACATCTTATGTTTTTGGGATCGCTGGATCCAAATCCGTGGTCAGTTTGACCCCATCACCCCAGGGTCAATGTCATTTAAAAATCAAATTAGTGGGAACCATATTTTAACAAAATATATTTATGTTTTTGGGGTCGCTGGATCCGAGTCCGTGGTCCATTTGACCCCATGACCTCAGGGTCAAGGTGATTTGAAGGTCAAATCTACGAAACTAGTGGAATTTATATTTTAACAGTATATATTAATGTTTTTGGGGTCGCTGAAGCCGAATCCGTGGTCCGTTTGACCCCATCACCTCAAACTGAAGGTCATTCCAAGGTAAAATATACAAAATTCGCGTAAAACAAACCTAAATTCATGCCATTTATTTTTTCTTACTATATCTCACACGTTTCTCGGCAAATGATCGGTGCAAAGGTTTCCTTTTACGTTTTTTCCCAGTATTTTACAATCTCTTTTCAACATTTAGCAGTAATCAGCCAGCGTACTAGTATCCCATTGATAACGCTTCTCCATTACTTTAATGTCTTGGTGAAAACGCTCTCCCTGTTCTTCACTATAATCTCCAGAGTAGTCAGGAAAACTACCCAAGTGATTGTGTGCAAAATGTAATTTATAGTTCATTATGCAACCCATTTTCCCAAAGTTCTCAACCATTTTAAATACAATTTCTTTGTAATTTGGGCTTTTGCGATTACCCAAGAAGTTTTCGGTAACTTTCTGGAAGCTAAGACATGCAGCTCTTTCAATGTTTGTCGTGGAACTAATAAACTGATCATCAGACATCATTTTTCTAATTTCTGAACCATCAAAAATACCTTCCTTCAATTTCGCATCTGATTTATTGGGGAACTTGCTTTCCAAGTGTTTGAAGCACTGACCATCTTTATTTGAAGCCTTGACGAATTGTTTCATTACACCAAGTTTTATGTGTAATGGCGGAATGACAACTTTTTTTCGGGTCAACCAATGGAGTAGCTATAACGTTACTTTTTCCGACTTCGAGAGATTTTCTTTCAGGCCATTTATGATTTGTACAGTGTTTTGCACGGTCTCTACTATTTCATAAGCACAAGAAACATGGCGTTTTTGTGAATCCAGACTGCTGCCCTAACAATATTCCAGAAATTTTCAAATCGCCACATAGAAACCATTTATGCTTGTCATACTGAATCTTTTGTATTATAATTTTCAGATTGTCATATGTTTCCTTCATTATAGTGGAGTGCGCTATTGGAACTTAAGCATAGTGGTTCCTGTTGTGTAGTAATACAGGTTCTTCTGTTTGATGAATATATGAACAATCTCCATTCTTCGACTTTATAAACATTAGGCTTAATTCCACTTATCAAACCTTTTACATCTTTTCAATATACTATTTTATCGCCATTATGATTCATTTCTTCAAAATATGGTTCGAAATTTTTGCTTCTTGTTCTGTAAAAGATATTTTAGTAGAATTTGCAAACTGATTCATGGCTTTTAAAGATGAGGCTGAATGTTCTGCTCTATCTTTAGATAAGTTGAGCTCTCTAACTCAGTCGTTTAGTTTATTTTGAGTCTATAACTTTACGCTTTTGTCTTTTTGGCCCGCTGAAAGGGAAAGGTTGTCATCGTCGTCATCATTATCATCATCACCGTTATTTCCAATTTTTTCATAACTATCGCTTTGATAGGATTCATCTTTGAAATAATTCTTATCAATTGTATCTCCATGAATTCCGTCATGGACTTCGTTGTTATTTTTATCATCATGTTTTTCATCGTCGGAATCTGATTCAATTGATAACCTCTCAAGAAAATCTAATTCTTCATCTCTTCTTGTTTTTTAGATAGGTCTTTTTACAGAAATAATATCAGCTTAATTCACAGTAGTTTTGTTTTTACTATTCATTCCAATAATTTTAGTGTTACAAAAATAACAATTTTCTATTCTATCTGGTTGATACCATTCTATATTCAAGTGAGTATAGTTGGCTGCATGTTTGTAACGCTCTGCTTGTTTTTGATATTGTTGCTGCTTAATCCTGCCTACAGGCGTTTTGTTACAGATAACTTGCACGCTAAAATTGCAAGGCATTTAATGAATAAAAAGGTTTTAGCTGATTTTTGTGCCTTGCATTGGATTTTTTACTTTTTGTGGTGACATTTTTGAGGAGGTTATGTTGGATTGGCGGCATGGCTGAGAAATTTTATTGACTTCCACGCGCCACTGGCTATTCTTGGTACTACTATTCGCCGTATTTCATATCAGCCGTTAAGGAAGTTTTCCACTTAACCAACTTCAGTGATCTGCATTCGACTATACGCCACGTTTTCTCGATCGTTACAGTATAACTTGCACGCTACAATTGCAAGGCATTTGGTGAACAAAAAGGTTCTAGCTGTTTTTTGTGCATTGTATTGGATTTTTCACTTTTTGTGGTGACATTTTTGAGGAGGTAATGTTGGATTAGCGGCATATCTGAGAAATTTAATTGACCTTCACGCACCACTGGCTATTACTGGTACTACTATTCGCCGTATTTCATATCAGCTGTTAAGGAAGTTTTCCACTTAACCAACTTCAGTGATCTGCATCTGACTATACGCCAAGTTTTCTTGTTTGTCACAGTGCTTACTGCCTACATCTTTACCTCTGATTTTTAGGTTAGTGCTCTGTTATTGTTGCCACGATATGTGTTTATGTGATGGTTGTGTGTGTGGTGTGTAAGTGTGAGATCATACGTTCTGCGCCTTCACTTCAATGTGCACATTGTAATAATCTTTACCATTTTACTTGCTGCGATTCTACTTGGTTCATAGGTGATCGTAGAATTGCTTGCTGTGCACGTTCTACGCGTGCATATAGGCAACGTGACACGTGCATTGAAGGTTTTGCTGTTGGATCAGAGCGTGAATTTGAGCTCGAGAGTATCGCATCACCGCTTCCAGTATAAAAAAGGGGCGTGACTTCGCCTAATACATCTTTGGAACCGCTAGTTTGCAAGCGTTGCCCTAGCTTAGGTGGTAGCTCCTCACACTCTGATCATTCTATATTGCCGGGTGGGGCGTCGACGCCTACTTGTCCCTCTTCGCCGTCGCAATACTTGACAGACGCTTCTCTGCCTTCTGTAGCCGCTGTGCTTGATAGTACGTCTCTTTCTCATAAGCATACTGAGTTGGCAGCTAACATCAAGATGAATAATGATACTAACTCTGCTGCTATGCCTGATAAAACTCCACCACCTTGGTTCTTGGAGTTTAAGAAAGGCCTTGCTATTACTCTTGGTAAGATGACATTAGGTATTAAAGGTATTGCTACTAGAATTGACAATCTTGAATTTGCTTTTAAGGAAGCCAAGGAGGAATGTGCCGCAAATTTTCGGCGTATTGAATCTCGTATTTTGCGCACTGAGTCTGTGTTGTCTCGTCCCTATAAGGATTCTTGTGAGATCTTGGTCTCGGGTCTGCCATTAGAAATTGACTCACTGAGTATTGATAATTTTATGAAGATCCTCACTCCCATGGGACTCAATATTGATAAATCGCACTTCCTTAGTGTGCGTAAATGGTTGCCTAAAACTGCTGGTGAGGATCCAAGCAATGACGAGGTTAACACTACTAAAAATTCAGTAGTGGTTCAGTGTTCATCCAGTCACGTCCGTGATCGTGTGGTTGGATCGGCTTCTAGACTGCATGATTTTCCATGTAAGCGCATTTTTGGTTGTGGCGGCAACTCTAAAGTCTTTCTGCGGGCGTTATGGCCTAAAGAGGTATATTCATTGTTGAAAAAGGCTAAGGCGGCTAAGAAGGATCTTAACTATAAGTGGCCTTTTGTCACTGATCTCAAGGTATATATGAGACGCACGAAGGACTTTGTTTCTATTCTCATTGTTTCTGAAGCTGATCTAGCTTCTTTACCTCATAATCAAAAATGAGTTTTGAAAGACTCGCAGGTTGTTTCGTTAGATGTAGTGTCCCCTAGCCACTTAAGTAATGTTTTTTCTCTAAATTCTTTAATTGATTATTTAAATGTTTCCCACGCAAATGTTAACAGCCTTAAAAGTCATTTTAACGAAATTGAATTCCAGTGTAGGTCTAAGGCTAATGATATTTTGATCTAGATTCCACTACCATCATAAATATAGATGGTTATGAATTTTTCCGGTTGGATAGACAAGGCAAATCGGGTGGTGGTGTTGGTGCTTATGTTCGTGATACCTTTAAAACCAAAATTCTACATCATTCTGATCCTTTTTTTAATAATACCCCAGAATTTCTCATATTAGATATAAGTGTTGGTGCAAATTCTTTACTTTTCTGTATAGTTTATGTAAGACCTAAGGCTTCTTTGCTCGATAGTCTCTTTAATGTCCTATCTGAGCATACGTATAACTACAAAAATATTATATAACTAGTGATTTCAATATTAATATAAATAAGTCTTCATACTCGTCCGATGCTCTTCGGTCCCGTTTTGATTCTCTATCATTGTTTCTGGTACCCTCTGAGGCCACTCACCACGTTTTCACCTTGGATCATGATTCTCACACTTGGCTGGATTCATTTGCCATAAACGATAGGTCAGCTTTACTAGAATATGAAAAGTCAAATGCTCCATTTATTGCTGGTCATGATTTAATTGAAATTAAATTCACGTTTTCTAAACCCGAAAGGGATGTTAAATCTTTTTTAACTAGAAACTTTAGTAATTGTAATACTACTGCTCTTAAACTTGAACTTTCTCAATGTCTATCTTCATGTTTTCCTGCGTGTCCATTATCTACTTTTTCTCCTTATGTACTGTCAACTCCATTATACTCTACTTACTCAAGTTCAATTACTTTACATCAACCTCTTTCTGAACTGGCTAAATCAAGTGGCCACTTTATTGATGCTAAGGTTACTAATTTTAACTCTAGTTTTGTTAAAGTCTTCAATAAATTTGCTCCTGTTAGAGTTCTAACTCTCTCTCTAGATCAAAAGATGATTATATAGCTAACAAGCTTTTATCTGCTTCTTCAGCCAAAAATAAATGGTCTGAACTTCGCAAGTTAGGACTTGCTTCAAATACTCTGCTGTCTACTCTTAAATATTTTTCTTCATCGACGCTCTCAAAGCATAACACATCGGTTTCATCTATTAGCCCTGCTCTGACTAATGCTGACATTGACCGTGTTCTCTCCACGCCTCTTAGATCAGATATTCCAGTCTTTAATTTTACTCCAACTAGCTCAAATATTGTAGTAAATATTCTGCGTTCAGCTGGCTCTAAAGCTGTTGGTCCTGATTCTATTTCTTCTTAAATGCTTAAGCTTGTGGACAATTCCATAGCTGATGGTTTAAACTCTATTATAAATGACTTTCTTGTTCATGGGTATTTCCTGACAGCTTGAAAAATAGCGTTCCTATTACCATTGTCTAAGCAGATTAAGATCGACAGCCCAACTCAGACTCGTCCTATTGCCAAACTATGAGAGATCTCTAAAGTTTTGGAAAGGGTGGTACACACCCAGTTTTCAGCTTATCTGGAGTCAAATCATTTGCTTGATACTTATCAAACTGGGTTTAGAAAGGATCATAGTACTCAAACAGCCCTATAACACTTGTTGGATGATTGTAGGATTGCTATCGATCGCCGTATGGTTACTTTGCTACTTCTCTTTTACTTCTCTAAAGCGTTTGATAGAGTTGCTCATGTTGATCTGCTTGTCAAGCTACGTTCTATGAACTGCTCTGATACTGTCAATAAATGGTTTGCCTCCTACTTATCCGATAGATCTTATTCTGTGATGGATAACTTGAATAATACTTCCGAATGGTCGTCTGTATCGGCTGGTGTTCCTCAGGGTAGTGTCCTGAGGCCACTTTTGTTCTTGATTTATATAAATGACATCTCTGATGTGTTGTCTTCATCCAAACATATACTCTTTGCAGATGACCTTCAAATTTATAAGTCCTTCCCACCGGTAAATCTGGTAGATGAGGTAATTCTTATTAATCATGAGATTGCTTCTGTGGTAAAGTGGGCAAATGATAATGGTTTGTTGCTGAATGCGGAAAAAACACAAGCCATAATCATTGGTAGTGAACAGTATATCTCTCGATTGAAGGATAATCCTGCTCCTGATATTCTGGTTAGTGATACCATTGTTCCCTATTCTTCGGTAGTGAAAAATCTTGGTATATGGAGATCTTCCACTCTTGACTGGAATAAGCAAGTCTCTGCGACGATTCTTAAGGTACATGCTACTTTACGGTCGCTGAAATTTTATAAACATGCTTTGTCTCAGGATACTAGGAAACAGCTCGTCGAGTCTCTTATTTTTCCGCATTTTGATTATGCAGCAGTCACTTATGATGATATTCCACAAACACTAAACTTGGGTCTGCATAGAGCCTTTAATGCTGCATTCGTTTTGTTCATGGCCACATAGGCAGCCGTAACAGAGTGATGCCTTTCCGCCTTCAATATCGTTGGCTTTCGGTTCAAAATAGACGCCTATACTCGAAAATCTCCTTGGCATTCAATATGCTTGCTCATGGTAACCCATCATACTTAGCCACTAGGTTCGTAAGGCAACACATTAATGCGTCTGTGCGTTCCTCTGCTAGGTCACCACCGAGACTATTTATTTGTCCTAACGTTCGCACGGCTGCTATGCAGCATTCATTAGTCTATTCTGCGGCTGACTACTTTAACAAAGAACTCTCTTCATTGGAGTCTTTAACTTCTGAAGATTTTCTCACTTTCAAACGTTATTAGTATGAAAGACTTCTATTGAGTGAGTGTGAATCCTGGCAGCATGAGATGGGTGCTGGCTGATCTTATCAGCTGGTCACTATTAATGGCATAGCGTCTTGTGATTTACTAAATATACGCATTTTTGTCCTTATATACTTCTGTTTGAAAGCTTAAATTACTTAATTTTTACTAGAATCAAAACTTATATTAGTTATCTTTAAACACTTGAATTTAAAAACTTTAAAAACTTTACGAGCATACTATACTGACTTGTTAATCTACACTATTCTTACTATTTTTTTTTTTTGCTTTCATTGTTAATTGATTTTAAATATTAATTTGAAATATTATTATTATTGTTATTCGTCGTTGTATTTTCTTATTGTGCCAGACAGGGTGTTAACCAAGGCCAAATAAAGTTTGTCTATGTCTATGTCTATGTCTATTGGGCTATAAAATTTAACTTTGTCATCTTTTTTTGTTTTATCCCACATGCAAATCATTTTGCGACATTGTTCGCAGATACTACATGGAGTCTACTTTTCTATATTTACATCTGTTTTCAATTTGAAGCAAGTTTTGTAAATGTTTTGAAGATTTTCATTGAAATGTCTTCGAGATTTTAGCGGAGTGAATACTCCACAGACAAAACAAAAAAGATTACTGTTCTTTGGACAAATATGCCCTCAAAATGTACAAGGTGAATGATCCATGGTCTTTAATATAACCCCGCACGTTAGGGATCCTGGTCCGATCGCAGGTGAGTCTGCTGTTCCAGAGGTGATAACTCTTATACTTCTCCGGAACTAAGTATAAGAGCTTTCTGACTTTGACAAGGACAATGTCAACTTGTCGTCGGACACTCTACAGCTTCATCCTCACACCCTAACTTCCCCCTGCAAGGCAGTGCGCTTTCACTGGTATCGTTACTTCGACAAGCTTATGAGCGGATCATCTCACACTTCCTCATTTGGGGCAGTGTCACCGTCACAGTTTTTGTTGAGAAAGCAGGTAAAGATTATTTTAACGAAAAAAATTTATGTTTAAATTTTTCTTATTTATTTAAACGTATATTAATACAATTAGAAAAGATACGCTAATTTTTTACAAAATTCTTCACGTATCACAGAAAACTCTAATGAATTTTGAAATTGTATAATGTACAATCTCACAAATAAGAGAAAATTAAATATGATCTTTTATTCTTTAAAGTGACCTTGTATTCAATTGAAATCATTCAATATTTTACAACAACCCTAAGATACCGTGGATTAGGTTTATTTTGCATAAAATTAATATATTCGACCTTAAAATTACCTTTGTAGATTTTACTTTAAAATCAATTTTGTAGATTTAACCTTGAAATGACCTTGATCCTGATGTGATGGGTCAAACAGACTACGAATTCTGATTCAGCAACCTCAAAATCATAAGCTGTTTATGGTCTAGTCAACATGATGACGAAGATAATGACGAAGAAGAAGATGACAAAGTTAAATTTGATAGCTGAATGGAATAGTATCGAGCAGATGGAAGAGAGGATTGTTACTGCTGCCACGCCAAAATTATTGGAATTAATAGTAAACATAAAACAAATGTAAATTATGCTGATGTCATTTCTGTAAAAATACCTATCAAAAAAACGAGGAGAGACGAAGAAATAGATCTTCTTGAGAGGTTATCAATTAAATCAGATTCCGAGGATGAAAAACATGATGATAAAGATAACAACGAAGTCCATGATGGCATTCATAAAGATACAATTGATAAGAATGATTTAAAAGATGGATTCTATGAAAGCGATAGTTATGAAGAAACTGAAAATTACGATGATGATAATGATAATGACGATGACAACGTTTTCCTTCCAGCGGGCCAAAAAGACAAAAACGTAAGGTTATGGACTTTAAATAAACTAAACGACTTGGTTAGAGAGCTTAACTTAACTGTAGATGGAGCAGAACATTTAGCTTCAGCATTAAAGAGCATGAATCTACTAAAGTATCTTTTTACAAAACAAGAAGCAATAGTTTTGAACCATATTTTGAAGAAATGAAACATGATGGTAATGAAATTGTATATTGTAAAGATGTTAAAGGTTTAATGAATGAAATTAAGCCTAATGTATATAAAGTCGAAGAATGGAGATTGTTCATAGATTTATCAAACAAAAGTTTAAAAGCTGTATTACTACACAACAGTAACTACTATGCCTCAGTTCCTATAGCGCATATCACTACAATGGAGAAAACATATGACAATCTCAAAATTATACTATAAAAAATCCAGTATGACAAGCATGAACGGCTTATATCTGGCAATTTGAAAGATTCCGGAATATTGTTATGACAGCAGTCTAGATTTACAAGGACGCCATGTTTCTTCTGCTTACGGGATAGTAGAGACCGTGCAAAGCACTATACAAATCATAAATGGCCTTAAAGACAATCACTCGAAGTCGAAAAAAGTAACGTTATAGCTACTTCATTGGTTGACCCGAAAAAAGTTCTCATTCCGCCATCACACATAAAACTTGGTTTAATAAAACAATTCGTTAAGTCTTCAAATAAAGATGGTCAGTGCTTCAAATACTTGGAAAGCAAGTTTCTAAATAAATCAGATGCGAAATTAAAGAAAGATATTTTTGATAGTTCAGAAATTAGAAAAATGATGTCTGATGATCAGTTTATTAGTTCCATGACAAACATTGAAAGAGCTGCATGTCTTAGCTTCCAGAAAGTTACCAAAAACTTCTTGGGTAATCGCAGAAGCCCAAATTACAAAGAAATTGTAGTTAAAATAGTTGAGAACTTTGGGAAAATGGGTTGCCTAATGAACTATAAATTACATTTTCTACACAATCACTTGGATAGTTTACGTGACAACTGTGGAGATTATAGTGAAGAACAGGGAGAGCGTTTTCACCAAGACATCAAAGTAATAAAAGAGCGTTATAAAGGTAGATGTGATACTAGTATGCTGACTGATTACTGCTAGATGTTGAAAAGAGATTGCAAAACTACTAGAAATAAACGTGAAAGGAAACCTTTGCACTGATCATTCAACGAGAAACGTGTAAGGTATAGTAAGAAAAAAAGTGGCATAAAATTTGGTTTGTGTTACGCAAATTTCGTATATTTTACCTTAAATTAACCATCACTCTGAGGTGATGGGGTCAAATAGACCTTGGAATCGGATTCAGCGACCCCAAAAACATAAAGATATACTATTAAAATATGGTTCCCACTAATTTCGTAGATTTGACCTATAAATGACCTTGACCCTGAAGTCATGGGGTCAAACGGACCACGGATTCGGATTCAGTGACCCCATAAACATAAATATATCTTGTTAAAATATGGTTCCCACTAATTTAGTAGATTTGACCTTCAAATGACCTTGACCCTGACGTCATGGAATCAAACGGACCACGGATTTGGATTCAGCGACCCCAAAAACATTAATATATACTGTTGAAATATGGATCCCACTAATTTCGTAGATTTGACCTTTAAATCACCTTGACCCTGAGGTCATGGGGTCAAGCGGACCACGGATTCGGATTCAGCGACCCCAAAAACATAATTATATACTGTTAAAATATGGTTCCCACTAATTTCGTAGATTTGACCTTTAAATGACCTTGACCCTGAGGTGATGGGGTCAAACTGAGCACGGATTCGGATTCAGCGATTCCAAAAACATATGATGTCTATGGTCTGGTCCGTGGGTTTTGACACTTTTCTGTGGGGCTGTGTAATTATACTTATATCCTCGTTGTTATCGACGTTTTAAGTAAATATGCATAATATGCATGGGCTTTACTGCTCAAGGATGATTCTTCAAAAAGTATTGCCAAAGTATTTGAAAACATTTTAAAAAACAGTGCTAATCAAAAACCCGTGATTATTCACACAAATGACAAGGGGAAAGAATTTCTAGGGAAGAAACTGCTAGAAGTGTTGAAGAAAAATGAAATTTCATTTAGAATTGTGCGAATTCCTGATATCAAAGCAGCTGCAGCCAAAAGGTTTGTAAGAACCATAAAGGAATGAATGTGGCGATATTTTACGCATAAAAACACTCGTCAATACGTTGATATTTTAGAAAAAATATTAGAGTCTTACAATCATAGCGAACACTCATTTATCAAAATGGAGCCAGCATCTGTTACGATTTACAACTCTCACAAAGCACGAAAAAATGTAGAATCTCGATATGGTTTCTCCAAGTGATGAAAACCTAAATACACCATCGGTGACCTAGTACGGGTCAGTTAAGCAAGAAACGTATTTGCGAATGGATACGAGGGTGGATGGACATTGAAACTATTTAAAATTACTCGTATCTCAGTAGCACGCCAGCCACCAGTATACTTTCTAAAAGATTAAGCCGATAAGGATATTGAAGGGTGTTCCTACGGACACGAATTGAGTAGAGTTAAAAAAGATTTAAATAACGCAAGTTTCGGAGTTGAAAAAATTTTAAAAAGTACTGGGAGTGGTCGAAATAAGAAATATTTTGTTAAATGGAAAGGGCACCCCGATAAATTTAATTCTTGGGTTGCAGCCAGGCAGATCGAAAAAACATCATGAAGACCAATTTTACATTGTACTACCTAGTAATAGTAGTATGCATTATTTATCTGACAATACTACAACACCGTTCGTTACTTATCTACCGCAACAAATATGACTGCAAAGGTGTTAAAGTGCTGCACTTTCGGAGATCCAAATTCCTAAGACATTTAAACATGTTCCACCAAACGATGATGGAAGATTTGCCTGTGTAAAAAGTATACCACCATCGTCGCTGGGGACTAATGAAATTGTACCAGTCGTTTTATCCATTAATTAAAGTCTCGTGGAGGAGATGATTAATCTGAACTGTGTAAAAGACCAACTACGTTTCCAGATAGAGCGTGGTGGATACGTATCAATCAGACAAGTTTGTTTAACAGAAGAATGTACGTCAATTGATCACGTTTTAGAGTTATCAAGGAATTTGAGAAAAATTCTCGGGTTTGAAACTGGAAAAAAATCAAGCTATCAAGGTCGATAAAGAAGAACTTACTATAGCTAAGAACCCTGTTAATCTTTCTAATGGGTTACCAGCAACTTTAATGGTGTACAGTAACATCTGTGGACCTTATATAATCGGAGTTGTGCAAGGTAAATTATTGGGAGCGGTTGTCTTGAATGCTAAGGATTGCAAATATGGTAGTGTAAAAATAAAAAACTTTTCACTATCTATGTACATACCGCTATTGTTTAACTCTTTTCAAACCATTGAAATAGATATAAGAGATAAACAAGGTCAGCCAATACTATTTGATTTTGGTACCTTGACAGTGACGTTGCACTTTCATCGTATTGATTAATAAGAAAAGAGATGAATTATAACGAGACGTACTTCGACATGAATATCGGTGGTGGTGGTAAAAATGGTAGAGGTATCGGACGTATTTACATTGGATCCCTCTACCAAAGAGAGCATGGTGGTATAGATAGTTTTCTAGCTGGGTTGTTTTGTCGTAAACTACCACTACTCACCCGTGGCGCTAAAGCAGTGGGGAAGGAAGCATTGCGTACTGGTGTGAACGTTTTATTTGACGTTGTAACACAAAATACTCCAATCAAAGAATCTCTACGAAATCGTATAAAAGAGCCTGGCACAAATCTTGAAAAATAGGCTGAAGAGAAACTAGATACATTAATGGAAGGATCTGGGTATAAGAAACAGCGTTATCTGTCTGCTTTGCAGTCTGATGACGGCAGTGTCAGTGTTAAGAGCACTCGAAGAAAAAGTAGACCGCGTAGCACAAAAAATAAAAGGAATGAAGTAATTAAGAAGAAAATAAATAGAACCAGAAAAAAAAGAAAAATTCTCGAAAAAGTAAAAACGTAAGATCGACAAGAGACATTTTTGACTAAAAATGGCGTTTTTAGACACGCAGTCCTGCGAGTGTGTGAAATCAGAATTGCTCCTATTCGACATTCCTCCTACACAGACTACTATCGAGAGCTCTTATTGCGTCCAGTATAAGCCTCTCCTTACTCCTATTTCCTCGTTTACTGATGACTTACCTATAGAATTTGTAATATCTGGAAATGGCGAAGATTATTTAGATTTAGCATATACTATGCTTAGCTTGCACGTTAGCGTATACACCACTGTCGATGAGTATCCTGGAAATGTGACTGCAGATCTACTCAATAAAGTGACACCGGTGAATAATTTTATGCACTCACTATTCAGCCAATTAGATGTACTATTTAACCAGAAACCTGTGACAGCTCCAAACAATGCTTACGCGTACAGAGCATACATCAAGACACTGCTCAACTATGGCCCTGCTGCTAAAAATTCTCATTTATCATCCGTTTCGTGGTGTGACGACATAGCTGTGAAAATGGACGATGTGGGTAGTGACAACCAAGGACTCATAAAGCGACGTAAATATTTGGGCGCGAAGAAAACTGTAGATCTTGTCGGACATTTACATGCTGATGTGTTTAATCAAGAAAAGTTATTATTAAGCGGCGTTGAGGAAAGAGTTCGTTTAGTGCGATCTCGAGATGGTTTTTATCTCACGGATCCTTCAAGACATACTGCCGCACATATAGAAGAAGCTAATCTTTTAGTTAGACGAGTAAAAATGAAGCCAGGTGTGCTATTAGCACACGCAAAAGCACTTTATAAAGCTACAGCTAAATACCCTCTCACAAGAGTTGAAGTCAAAGCTTTAACAATGCATAGCGGTATACATGGTGAAACTCTGGATAATATTATTTTAGGACAAATGCCTAAAAGAATAATCATAGGGTTTGTTCAAAACAAGGCGTTTAACGGAGACCGAATGCTCAATTCGTTCAATTTTGATCATTTTAACGTCAATTTTCTATGTTTGTTCGTTAATGGTGTCCAAATACCTTCAAAATCATTACAACCTGATTTCAAAGTAAAAAGTTATATGTTGATGCATATCATACTTTATTCAGCGGTACAGGTGTCTATTTACTCAATGAGGAAAATAAAATTACTCGTGAGTCGTATCCAAACGGTTTCTGTCTGTTTGCATTTGACATAATACCCGCTTTATCGGCAAATGAATGTACTCATTGGAATTTAATAAAACATGGAAGTGTTAGACTCGATGTCAGATTTAGCGAACCTCTGACAGACACCGTCCGTTGCATAATTTATGCAGAATACAATAACATTTTAGAGATTGACGCATCGCGACAAACAGTTGTAGATTTTAACGAGTAGAGCTATCAATAAATGACGCTTACAAATTTCATCGGATAAAAAGACAATGCCGTTACTCCTCAGTACAGCTTTAATCGTTGCAGTGGTCAGACAAAAAGTTAAATCATGTATGCAGTCGTGGATATTCAGTGCTTAAAAGATAGCAATAATAGAGTTGTTCCCAAAGAAGTCGTCACGTAGCTTTGAATGATGATTTTTGCGGTTATTGGACTGTCGCATCGAAAAATCGTAAAAACGCTTTTAGCAGATGCATAAGAAGAGAAAATAATTGGCTTACAAAACATCATCATAGTCTTGACTAATTTGACGGTCATATTACGGAGAAAGCTCTCTACCAAACGTTGCGCGATTTTATTCGGAAAGTAAGAAAAATTTACGTAAGAGGTAAACAAAAGTGGTCAATTTTATACGATATTACAGCGCGAGAATCTATAAATTTAGAATCAAATAAAGATTGTCCGTCATTTAATCGGCTACCCTGGTTAAATAAGAATTGTCTTAATCACGCTGTAAAGACACCTTATCTAAAATATACGTGTGCTTTAAGCAATGCGTACCGTTTAAAAAAATGGTTATCTTTACGAGGTGTGAACGTACCTTCAAAAGGTGTGGACGAAACCGACAGCAATTGTAGTGAACACTGATGGTCATACAAAACGCGGAACGCATTGGGTGTGCATGTACTTTAACCGTAGTGGTGCAGCTTGGTACTTTGATAGTTATAGAATGCCGCCTTTAATATCAGATTATATTAACCGTCTACGTCGTAATTGTAATGAATTCCGTTGGAATACATACGTCTTAGTCATCACATTACCCCCCCCCACTGTCTCTTGTGTTAAGTCTTTATATAACGAGATTATATTCATCAAAATGACAATCATTCAGTCGACATTTGTATCATAGAAAGCTATCAGGAAAAAAGGAAGAAAATGGCGCATCAGAAGAAGAACTTTACACAGCCCATCTTTAATTATTTCTACGGTTTAAACAAGTCATTAACGAAAAAAATTTTAGTTGGTCTTGAATATAATAAACTAGGAGATGGGGAATTTCATCCAATGGTACGCTTACTCTCACACGATTTTCAAGGAATAGCTTTCGCTACGGATACGTGGAACGAGTTTAAGCTTACGTGTGGTGATACTGAAAAATATTTTGATGGTAATGCTGATGATTGGATGGATCTAAAAATGTACGGAACTGGCTGGATTCTGAGGTGTACTAGAAGTCATACTGATAGAGCCATTGAAATTGAAGAAAATTTCACCCCTATTTCTGGTGTGGTCAAAAGGTATCGACAAAGCATTGTTATGAAAAAGACTTTCGAGTATTTACAAGGCGTTGCATTCTGCGTAAATGATAGGATTAAATATTTAACCACACTTATAAAAGGTGTTAGTGTGTGTGCAGGAGAGATTGCTGATCTTGTAGAAAAATTGTGCGATGTTCGATATGGATCTCAAAATAGATGAATATTGTGCAGGCTATGTGAAACGAGCTGTACTCGAGTGTGATGATGATATAATCGCGTCGTTAATTACAAGTGTGGAAAATAAAATGAAAGAACCTGAAAATTGTATTTTCAAAATCAAAATTATTCGTGTTTTAACTATTCGTCTTTAAATAATTTAAAAACGTATCATTTCTCATAGTATTTATGGCTATAATATTTTACAAAAAATAATCTTAATTTTAACGTTACACTTACATTATTACATAACTTTATATTTTACTGAATATATTTACAATAATATTTGCTTCAAATATGTAAATAATTTATAATTTCATTAGAAAACGCTATTCTAGAAATCAAGCTGATATATTATTATCAACAAATAAATTATTTTTATAAAATACAAATATAAAAATAAAATTTGAATAAATTAAAAAGTGCTTATTCTTTGATTTTGGTTTTTGTTGGAATTGGATCCTAAATGTGCCTAGAATCATATCCAAAAAGAAAATCTGAGGTGCAAAAACTTTACGGTCAAAATTACTCCAGGAGGACCACCGTGTATAATTTTCTTTTACGTAAACATTACAAACACGCCTTAGTTCTAATTAATCATTACTTTTTTTCTGCTTTTTCATAATCATGTCTTTCTCTGAATTTCCTTTATGTTAATTCGATTGTTTTGATACCATTTTCATAATAAATCCTGTTATACATGAAGCCCCTTTGTTGTTTATTTCTTCTGATTCTTTTTTCCCTTCATTTAATTTGATCTCATCAGTCTTGACTTTAATATAGATATAATTTATGTGGATATCATCAAAATCCATTGAATCATCATTTTGTTTAAAAAAAAATGTATCTGAAATGTCATAGTCAATTTCATTCTGGAACATTTCAAGTTTTTAATTCTTCTGTCAACGATACATTTCCATGATATTTTTTTATTATACTAATAAATGCATTTATCAGTTATTTTCAAGGAATTCAATCTTAGCGATCACGGTGCTTCGGAATAAATTTAAATACAAATTTAATGTCACTTCAAAATTCCTTTTGAGAATGATTTCTTGGCCCATCACGAACATTTAGGCATCATTTTTAAAACTGGTTAACGTGGCCGATTTGGAGAAAAATAGATAAATATGAAGATAATAATTCAGAACCAAACAATTTTTATTTTATTTATAAAAAAAAATGCTCAAAAGGAATCAGAACGTAGGTATAATAGTAAAAATATAACAAAATTTGAAAATATTGGCCTTATGTTATAGAGCTATTGGGCTCAAATATATAAAATATTGTCGAAAAATGATTCAGTAGCTATTTACGTATGGATACATAGTATTCAAAAAATGTAAATATTTACATCGATGCCATCGTCTAATATATTCAATTTGTTGAAGTTAATATCGTATGTCAGATTTTGAGCAATTTAGTCGTAATTTGAAATTTGCTTAGCTATAAAGAAGAGGTCCTCACTTCTAGGAAACCGATTTAACTGATCCTGCAGGTTATGATTCTTTGATGAAAAAAATAAGCCCGGGTTCTTCCTTTTCGTCATATCAGTTCGAGAGACTAAGATAAAGCCATTTTCAAAAATATAGTAAAATGAAGCGCTTATAAAAACTTGATTAACCAAAAAACTAAAACTCTCACAAAAAAATATAAGAATGATAAAAGAGAGTACAAGTTTAATACTTCGATTTAAGCTTTATGGCAACAGGAAGTCTTGCCTAGTTCATAAACTTATGGCTCGCACTGCATGGAAGACTTCACTAAAATATTTTAAAATCTTCCACTGTAATATTTCAATAAAACCTTCCATGCAGATTCTAGGAAGTCTTCACGAAATATTTTGAAATATTCCATGGGAATCTTTCATTAAAAGCTTCCAGAAATATTTATAGAATATTTTGAAGGAATGTAAAAAATCTTTTCCGGAATATTCCATGAAATACTCATGGGAAATTTCTGAAATATTTCATAAAATATGGCATGTAATGTTTATTAAATATTCCAGTGGCATATTTTATGAAATATTTTAAGAAGGTTCCATAAAAACTTCGTTAAAAGATTCCGAAAAACTTTAAAATTAAGAAGTAGAATATTACATAAATCTTTCAGAAATATCCCACGAAATATTTCACAAAAATATTTGAGTAAGATTCCACTAGAATATTTAATGGAAGATTTCAGGTAGATTCCATAAACATTTCGCTGGAAGATTTCGAAAAACTTTCTAATCGTACAGCAAAATGTTATATAAATCTTCAAGAAATATTACACGAAATATTTCACAGAAAGATTCAAGTAATCTTATAGTGCAATATTCGATAAAAGATTTAAGGAAGATTTTATAAACATTTTGACGAAAAAATCCGAGCAACTTTAAAATTGTACAGCAGATTATTACATGAATCTTCCAAAAATATTTTGTGGAATATTTCACAAAAAGATTTGAGTAATCTTCTAGTGAAATATTTCATATAAGATTTTATAAAGGAATACTGCCGTGTTAAGTAAAAACTTACATAAGTGTAAAATAAATAAAAGTGATAAAGTGAAATAATATCAATTTTGTTCGATCCAATTTTTAATTTTTTAATACTTAAGTAATCTTTATTTCCTCATTTTTTAGCGAAAAATTTGAAACAATTTTTTTTTCTTCATTTGATAGGCATTTTTTTTATCGGATCTATTGATAGAAAAAATTTATTTTTCATTGAAGTGT
This sequence comes from Anastatus disparis, assembly GCA_017163975.1. Lineage (NCBI taxonomy): Eukaryota > Metazoa > Arthropoda > Insecta > Hymenoptera > Eupelmidae > Anastatus > Anastatus disparis. Next base: position 323,897 of record JAFFSR010000315.1, on the reverse strand, counting down.
CACTTACGTAAGTTTTTACTTAACACGGCAGAATAGTGCATGTAATGTTTACTAAATATTTCAGTGGAATGTTTCATGGAAAATTTCAGGAAGGTTCCATAAAAATTTTGTTAAAAGATTTCAAAAAACATAAAAATTGTAAAGCAGAATATTACATAAGTCTTCCAGAAATATTCTACGAAACATTTCACAGAAAGATTTAAGTAATCTTTCTCTGGAATATCGCATGAAATGTTTCAGGAAGATTTTATGAATATTTTGCTGAAAGATCCCAAAAAACTTAAAAGTCGCATACCGGAATATTAAATAAATCTTCGAGAAATATTCCACGAAATATTTAACAGCAAGATTTAAGTAATCTTTCAATGCAATATTCACTAAAAGATTTTAGGAAGATTTTATAAACATCTCTATCAAAAAACTTAAAAAACTTTAAAATCGTAGAGCGGGCTATTACATAAAACTTCCAGAAATATTCTACAAAATATTTCACAAAAAGATATTAGTAATCCTCCACTGGAATATTGCATAAAAGATTTCAAGAATATTCAATTAATGTTTCGCTGCAAAATTCCGAAAAATTGTAGAATCGTACAACGGACTATCACATAAATACCCCGGAAATATTTGACGAATCATTTAACAGAAGAATTTGAGTAATCCTCTAATGAAATATTTCATAAAAGATTTCAAGAAAATTCTGGAAATATTTCGCTAAAAGATTTTGAAAAACTTTAAAATCGTGTAACGGAATATTACATAAACCTTCCAGAAATATTCCACAAAATATTGTACAGCAAGAGTTAAGTAATCTTTTAGTCCAATATTCGATAAAATATTTTAAAAAGAATTTATGAACATTTTGCTAAAAATATAAAAAAAAATTTAAATTCTTACAGTAGACTGTTACATAACTCTTCTAAAAAAATTCTACGTAATATCTTACATAAAGATTTATGTAATTCTTCAGTGGAATATTTTAAAGAAGCGTTCAGGAAGATTTAATAAACGCTAAAAGATTACAAAAAACTTTAAAACCGTACAGCGAGATATAACATAAATCTTCTAGAAATATTACATGAAATATTCCACAAAAAAATTTAAGTAATCCTCCAGTGAAATATTTTATGAAAAATTCCAGTAGGATTTCATTCACATTTTTCTGCAAGATCACGAAAAACTTTGAAACCGTTAATCGGAATATTACATAAGTCTTCCAGAAATATTCTACGAAATATTTTACAGAAAGGTTTAAGTAATCCTCCACTGAAAAATTTTATAAAAGATTTCAGGAACATTCCATAACCATTTCGCTGAAAGATTACAAAAATTTTTAAATCGTACTACGGAAAATTACATAGATATTCCAGAAATATTGCACAAAATATTTTACAGAAAGATTTGAGTAATCTGCCAGCGAAATATTTTATGAAAGGTTTTAGGAAGATTGCATAAATATTTTGCTCAATGATTCCGAAAAACTTTAAAATCGTATAACGGAATATTACAAAGATCTTCCAGAAATAATTTACGAAATATTTCACGAAAAGATTATAGTTATCTTCTAGTGTAATATTTCACGTAATATTCCACAAAAAGATTTAAGTGATTTTCTACTGGAATATTGCATGAAGATTTAAGAAAAATTTGATGAAGAATTCGCTGGAAGATTCCGAAAAACATTAAAATCGTACTGCGAAATATTACATAATTATTTTAGAAATATCCCACGAAATATTTCACAAAAATATTTGGGTAAGATTCCACTAGAATATTTAATAAAAGATTTCAGGTAGATTCCATAAACATTTCGCGGAAGATTTCGAAAAACTATATAATCGTACAGCTAAATATCACAAAAATCTTTCAAAAATATTCTACAGAATATTCCACAGAAGTATTTAAGTAATCTTCCACTGGAATATTTAATGAAAGATTCTAGGGAAATTCCATAAACATTTCGTTGAGAGATTACGATGGACTTTAGAAACGTACAGCGAATTAATACATAAATCTTCTAAAAATACTTCACAAAATATTTCACAGGAAGATTTAAGTAATCCTCTAATGAAATATTCCATGAAAGATTTTAAGAAGATTCCATAAACATTTCGCTGAAAGATTTTGAAAAACTTTAAAATCGTACAGCGGAATATTACAAAAATCTTCCAGAAATAGTCTACGAAATATTCCACAAGAAGATTTAAGTACCCTGGTAGAAAGTTTAGCATAAATTATGGCGTGTCCACCAACATATGGCCATATTTGTACGGTGTAATTACACTGTCAAATTTCATTATAAGTTGGCCATAATATGGACTTATTCTAATGTGTGATCTGTGCGTACTACTATAATAAACTTGTATTTATAGTATAACAAGTTTAATTTTCATTGTGAACTTTCACTACTCTTCTTTATTATTTTTCATTCACTATTCTTCAGATTTTAATTAAAAATGAATTTTTTCTTATTATAACCTAATTTTCTGATATGACTTTATATTCGACATCTTAACCTAACTCTAATCTTTGAAAATAGACGCGCTAATGTAGTTCTTAAGTTTTGTTAGTTAGTTGAAAAACTCAATATAATGTTATATAGTAAAACTAATTGATTTGCATTGACATTATGTTATAGCAGGACACTTTAAAATTATTTGCAAAGTTTTAGAACTTTGAGTACCAGACTTTCAAAACAAATATGTATATTATGAAATATTTTGTTTGTAACTAAACCAAAAATGAAACTTATCACCAATTTTTTCAAAGTGAAATTACAATACAATCCACAATATATGGATTTATATTGATATTATGCTAGGCAAAACATTCTAAAGTTATTTACAAAATTTCATGATTGTAAATGCTATAATTTTAAAAACAAATAAGTGAAAACGAAATTATAATATCACTTTAAAGAACTTGATGGCCAGTTTCATTTTTAGTCCATGTCGAATGAAATGTTTCATGTGGTACTTGTTAGATTTTTTTTTAACTATAGTACTTAAAGCTATGATACTCTGTATTTTGCTTTAAAATATCTTCCTCCAACATGGTATCAATGCATCTAAATTTAATTTATTTTTTTTTTATTTTGCTTAAAAAAGTTGGTAAGCGGTTTTATATTCGATTTAGTCTATGATGAGTCCTTTCATATGATACGTACCAGACTATACTTCTTTTCACACTATAGAATTAAATGTTATGTTTTATTATACAACCTAGATTACCTTGATTTGCATTGACATTATGTTACAGTAGGACATTTTAAAATTATTTGCAAAATTTTAGAACTTTGAGTGCCATAATTTTAAAAAGAATAGTCTAACATGTGTATTATTAAATATTTTAGTTGTCGCTAGACCAAAAATGAAACTTACCACCAACTTCTTTAAAGTGAAATTACAATACAACCTACATTACATGGATCTGTATTGATATTATAATAGACAAAATATTCTAAATTTATTTACAAAGTCTATGAATAATTTTAAAATATCTCATTCAATGCTTAAAATCTTTTTGATTAGTCAAAAACGTGATTTTTTCAATTTGATGGTTGTCGTAAACTTTCTCAGTTAATTTTCAACCAATTGTTCGACAAATTTTTAAATTCTTTTTCTTTTAAATAAAAGTGTTATTTTGTGAATACATATAAATTAAAGATCTCTGGAAATTTTGAAGTCAATTCGTTGAAAATTGGCTGAGAAAGCTTGCAGTGACCACCAAAATCAAGTGTTCGAATAAAAGAAAGAACTTTAATCATTTCATGAGATTATTTAAAATTATTCATGGGCCAAAGTCTTACATTTTATATATCTAAGGTAAAAAAACTTTTTTAAAAAAATATTATTATAAAAAAATTATTATGACATTTAAATTTAATTTTTATTTTAGACTTGAATTTGGGCTTGATATCTTAAGTTCTTAATTAATTGATATTTTATATGACTGTAACTTTAATTAATATTAAATAATAATAATATCTCATTAATTTATATTAACACTAAATTTATTTTAAAAATAAATCATAACCTATAAAGTTTGTATTGTTCATTATAACCTTTGTTTATTCGAGTGATATACTAACAAGTAACTGTTATTAATTGTAAATAATGTCAGACCATTAACTATAACTTTATAAATGAAACTTAAATGTGTTATTGTTAATTATAAAAATAAATAATATATGTGTTAAGTGACGAATTTTTAACCTTAAATTTTTTTTTAAATTTAACTAATTGCAAAATTTTTATTAAATGTAATCAATTTATTTACTACAGTGAAGAGAAACAGGCCTTAAAAGCATCAAGGCCAATTTCTTTTCACACTTTTATCTAATTTCCACGAAGCCAAGCTTGAACGTTGACGGGAGCCGTTGCTTCGTCTCCACTCTTTCTCGACTTCGTTGAGTTGAAGTGGGGACTTAGCGTCGGTTCCCATGCATAAGACGGGTGAGAGCGACGGAGAGAGAGGGCTACCTTTCTCTGTCTTCGCGCTCTCCCCCACAACAATTAGGACGTTTGAAGCTGGCTTGGAAGCTAATTGTGAAGAGAGATTTTTCTTCTTGTCAGTGACGCGCGCGAGCAGGCCAGAGGTGGTACTTGAATGTGTTGCAGCCGCGGGGCTGGAGACACTATCTCCCCCGTCGGGAGATTAGTTTTTTTGCAGTCAATTTATTTTTTTTTCCCTTTTCTTTTATTGAAGTAGTTACATTTCTAACAAAAAAAGAGCGGATTTCTGTCGTCGGTGTTTGTTTTTCTTTCTCTTTCTCTCTTTGCCCGTGTTATATCGTGAGGGTGAAAAAAAGGATAGATGGAACGCTGCATGCAGCGCAGGGCGAGTTGGCGGCACCCAGAGAAGCCGGCAATGCAGCCAAGCCGGCCAGCAATGTTTTTCCTCAACCAAAAGATAAGTTTCTGATGAACTATTATAAACAAACTTACTGTAAATGAGTTGATTTTTTTTTAAATTATGAATTAATCGATAATAAAATAGTATCGTAATGATTTCATTACTTGATTAAAGAATAAGCGATTGCGGAAGTATTCGTAACTCTCAAACATTAAATATATGGTTATTCAAATACAAATTGAAACTATTGTTAATTCCTCTAAATATTGTTCGTTTTTACAAATGTAATTGTAATTTTTTATCATTTCAGAGTACAAAATTTTTTCGAATGATTAAGATTTTATAATAGAATAAATACTGATGTTTGAGAGTTGTTAAATATTTATATTTATATCAAAGCTTTTAAAATTACTTAATAACAAAAAAAATTCTTAATTATTACAATATTATGCTTGTTTGGAGATTGTTCGAAACGCAAAGAACCATTGCTGATTAAAATTCATTCAGTTATTTGAAATCTTTGAAATCCATATTATCAGAATAGTAATCAATTTTATTTGTAGAGCATTCTAAAATCTCAACATGTGTTTTTCCATAAAAGAGAATTTTTTATTTGAAATCATATGATATAGTTAAAAATTTTGTTTTGATTTAACAACTATCTTATTAAATAACTAATTAAATTATTTGATTTTCAACTCTATATATATGTAATAGAAATTTAATAAAGAAAAAGTGCAATACAAAAACCAAAAACGAGTATATTCTTATAAAAAAATTTAGTAGTTTAAATAATGGTTAACGGCGGGGTTTTAGAGGAGGTAAAACTCCTAGAAAAGGAAACCCCACCTTAATACATGGCGCTCAACACGTGGGACCAAATCGGTAAAAAGATTGTTGAAGGATTAACATCCTTCAATAATCCCGCGTACTATAGTACGCTGGCGCGTATGCGTTTAGCGACGGTACCGGACCGACGGCCTAGGGATTAGTTAGGGAATAGTAACTCTAAAAGATATATGAGGAAGTCCTTGAAACTTTTTATTTTGGGGGTATGGAAAAAGAGTAATTCTTTTTGTTTGGTACATAGTTGATCAAACTTTTCCTTTTGTAAAATAATAACCTCAAATAACAAGAAATATAATGATTTTTTTTAAGAGAATTTTCTTTGATTGTCACAAATTATGATTAAAATGATAAATACATATATTATGCTGCAATGAAATTTATTTATTATTTCAGATCCATTGCAAACTTCATTTGATACATAAACAAAGAATAATTTTAATAAATTTTAAGTAAATAACTATAAATAAATAGATTTCAATTTTAACAAAACAATTAACTATTTATTATAAACTATTGAATTCTTTTTTTTTGATTTTTTTTTGCTTATTTAATTTCGATTTGATTTACGTATGAACCTTATTTTTTGATTTTCGCTTGTTTCTTACATTGATCTTTAGTATTTTCGAAGCACCAGAATGTACAGACTGTATCTCTTTTGCATATTTACACACATAATTTTCAGAAAAATCCACTACAACATGTATTTCATTCGACTTTAAATTTAATTTATTTATATAAAAAAAAAAAAAAAATTCAACTGGTAACTTGTATCATAAACGTGTTTTAAAAATGAAGGTATTAGAAAAGTCATGTCTTTAATCATTTGAGAAATTGAACACTGGATTTTAATCTTTCTAGTCACATTTATTTGTAAAGTTGTATTATTTTTACCAATTCTGTCTTCCCTTGAAGTAAACCACTTGTAATAATAAGTTTGTGCATTGTTTTTAACGTTTGCAACGACTCTTGCATAATACACCAATTTGTTTAGTAACAAATGAAAATTTGCATGAATCTTGCATAAACATGTGTCTCGATCGGAAAGTTTTTTTTTATTTATTATCCAAAATGGTTTACATGTAACAAAAAAAGAACATGATAGTAGTTTATTTTTTTTAAATCCTCGAAAACTCGATATATTTCATACTTATACGTAATATATATATATAACTTGATCAGAAAGCATCTATAGTCTTTTTATTAAATATAATATTCTTATGAAAAATCGTCTGAAAGACCGATAGTAACTTTACAGTCATGAAGAAACATATCTGTTTACTAAAAATTGGGGGTTTCGTGGATTTCCTCATGTATATATATATATATATATTTTCATTTTTTTTTACTGCGAAATAAATTTGGTCATTACATGGTTGGCTGATGAGAATTGGTTTTGCTGGGGGTAACGTGCGGGATTGCTAAATCACTGAAGTATCTAGTTGGGATAAGAAAAAAAAAATTTTTTTTCTTTTTCTCTGATACCTTAAGTAAAAAAAAAATTTTTGAATATACTTGTATATTTATATTGAAAATTAAAAAGGATATTTTATAGTATGTTCACGAAAATAAATAATTCTAAATTTCAATACTTAGGAAATTAATATTGTCAAAGTACTTTGAAGTTTGGATAAGGGTTTTATTTTGATTAGATGAGTTGATGAACAGCTGTTTTAAATGAAAATTGATTTAATCTCAAAAAATCACACATTGAAAATTAATTCAAGACTTTTTATTTATAGTATTTATATGGATAAATTTGCGTATTGATTATTTTGCGAATTATTAGTTGTAAGCCTTGGTTAAAGCAATTTAGTATATTACTTTTTAAGTAAAACTTTGGTGTATAAGGGAGAAATGTTGAAAAATGTGCAATTTAAAATAGCTTCAGCAAAACAAGAGAAAGAAAATTAAAATGTTCCTACTCTACCTGTTAGTTGCATTTTCTCTGACCGTTATAACTAGGATTAACGCAATTTAAATTGATAAATTTTTCTTGGAGATAACGATAGCGTTTTGTAGCGTAGTAAGTAGCGTCAAATAATTCGCATCTCGTAGATCGTAAGTCGCGTCCTAAACAGCTCGAAAAAATTTTCGAGCAAAAGAAAAGAAAAGTTATTTTCTTTAACACGGAATTGCGAATTTTCAATTCTCGTTGAAATAAGTTCGAAATTCGCAGGTATAAATTGAACAATTTTGAGAAATTTAAAATTGCTAATTTAATTTAAACAAATTAAAATTTTTTATTAAGAGAGAAATAAGTTCCAGGCAATGTCCGGAATGTTTTCTCATGTTAGTATTCATAAGTACTTTTGATTGCTGCCTCAATTTTCTTTCTCTGGTATGGTTGGGACTCGAACCCACGAGCCCACTATATTAGTAAAAAAAATTTTAAGAATAATGAATTTCAATATACATATATATCATTATATAATATACATATATATATATATATATATATATAATTGTAACTAATCAATATGTATTTTTCTTTTTTTTTTATCCACACTTATAGCCATATCGGCTATTGCGGAAGGGTACGAACAGTGATGAGTAGGCCCATCACTTAGTAGTTGCCGGAACCAATAGCCCGATCAAGATAGGCCGCGACAAAACAAAGGGGAGTGATCGAACTGGGATCTCCCCTCGTTTTAAAAACACTTTTCAGGTGGACCAGGATTATTAAATAAATTATATACCGCGTCGGAAATATTAAAAAAACCAAATAATAAACCTTTAAAATAATTGCATCCGCTCGTTAATTAGCGCTAAAATCGCGACCTGACCCAATTTAAAACCAAATAATAATAAAAAAAAATTTTTTTTTTTAAATCAAAAGTAACTAGCAACGAAATAATTTTCTGACCCAACGACGTCCGCGAAGGAATCATCATGAATGATTCCGAAAATTTCCTTGATCATGAAATACTCGATTTTCTCTAAAGTAGAAAGTTGAGGCAGGAATCAAAAGAGTGTTTCCGCAAGGGAACAAGGAATTTTTTTTTGTTTGTTTTGTTTGCTCGCGTTTAGAAAAGAAAATTGCACCAAAAAGAAGAAAATAGAATTTAAATAATATTTTCTTTGAGCAATATCAACAAAGAATTTAATCAGTTTTAATATTCGATTTTTCCGTGCGATAAGGCAAATTAGAGATAAATAAGAAATGACAAGATCAAAAGATCGTGTCATTAGTATATTACATAAATGCGAATTTTAGATACAATAAATAACCACCGTTATTTATAAACTTTTATTAGCGTAAAAACGATAAAAAAAAATAATAATTAGAAAGATTCGATTTACCTACTTGTAATGCGAAGGTTCAGGGAAAACCCTAAATCTATGCTATTAGAAAAGAAAATTTTCTCTTTCTTAAGGTAAAGGAAGGGAAAGGGATTTTCGTTGTAGAGAGGTTCAAAACAGCTAAATGGAGTAAAGTGAAGGACATATTTACACCTCGAAAGATTTCCCCTCTGGAGGTAGAAAATTTTTTTTGAAGGGTAACTAATTATATAAGCTTTACAAAACAAAAATTAACAATAAGAATCTACGAATTACTCAATTTTAACCGAATTTGATAATAAATTCATCGCACATTTCACTTAACACTATATTACTTAACTTAAATAAATAAAATAAATCGTAAGGATATTCAAATTTTGGCACAATAAGTTAAATAATATCTTATAAAATTACTAAAAATTGACCATTTTAAAACTTTATTTTCGCAAAAACTGATATTATAAATGTTAAAATTAAGTAAATCATATTGGAAATAAATTTACTTTGAATTAATTAAAATCAAGTTCAAAATTGTATATGCTCAAACGAAACTCAGTAAATTTTAAATTTTCATATTAACATAAAAATAGAGAAATTCAACAGTAAGTGGTCAGTGAATAATTAAATAAGAAAATTTAAGAATTGGAGAAAAATGTTTAATTTATCATTAACTATATAATTAGTTTTTAAAGTAAAACTTGCAACTTAATAATATTAAAATTTTGTTATTAAAACTAAAATTTTTCTAAATTAAATAACTCAGAATAAATTCAAATTATAAAATGTTCTCTTCAGACAATCGTGTGAACATTAACAAACGTTTCTCCTTATCGTTAATGTTATGGTGTCATGCAGTGCATGTGCAGTAAATCATAACGTATTTTCACGTAGCTTCGTATAGCTTAATATACAGTTACATCCGGTCGACTGAAAAAAATAAAATATCAAATTCTAGTTTGAAGTCTAAGAAGAAAATATCTCATTACAAAAATATTCTGGCTACTCAGAACTAATCTTCGTTGGTCTCACAAGAGTCAGCAAATAATAAAAGGCGCAACCTAAGAAATTAACTTCTAGGTAAATGCAATGGGATCCGAACACACGCAAACGTTAGCGTGTTTAAAAGAATATTAAATAATATGCTTTCAAAATTTTTAAACTTTTACATACAATACTTTTCAATTAAACTTCTTTTCGTTCTCTATAATCTATGAAATTTTGTTTAAAGTTCTAATTAACTTAACCAATACCTGAAAACACATTTTTCAATAATTAAAACCTTGAGGTTAGACAAATACAAAGCAATCAAATAATCATAAACTGTTGCAGTTGTCATGTTTTTCTTCTAAGGATTAAATTATTTAAACAAAATCACCATTAGGAAATGTTAAGAAATAAATTAATAAAACAAATTTTAAAATTAACATACGCTTACTAAACAGGACTCATAAAATTCTATTACGGTCGCTTGGAAATGGATTTTTCTCTTATTCCAGAGGGAAGAAACTAAAGTCCATTTATTTTCCTCTATTTTTACAAATTGTATTATTACAAAGAAAAAAAAATGAATTGGCTGCAAATCTCTTGAATGTCTGAATTGTAAAAATAATTCTGACATTTTTGAGTGCTGCTTAGAATAATAACTCTTATAAATGTACCCTTGAACCTCCGCATTATAAAATACAGGTAGTAGGTAGGCAGGGACAGTAGGCGTAACTATTATAAACGTATAAGTTTAGCCGTAGCATAGAGATTCTGTGTGAAAGCATATAGTTTTTTTTTGCAAACCTTCAGTAAATACCGTTCAAGATAGAAAAAAAAAGAATATCTGCAAATAAGTAACCATAAGAAAAAAAAAATTTTCTTTTCCCTTTTTCTCGAATTTCTAGTGTCATATACCAAAGCATTAATATCGAGGGGGATGGGTCCTTTCGCTCTAGTAAAAGAAAGGCCCTGTGAAAGTCATAAATTTAAACTTTCGAATACAACCTTCTAAATTAAGCCTCATAAAGCTTAAGCCTTAACAAAAATAAATATGACTATAATGAAGGCTAAAATAGTTGCAATTGATTAGAATAAATAAAATTTAATGAAGGAAGTAAAATTTCTAAGTCCTATATTACTCGCCTAAACGCAGTTAAACTAAATAAAAAATTACTAAGTATAATTACTACACGGGGAACTTTAACTTGTAAATAATAAAAAGGAATAAAATATTTAATATTTTGATAAATTAATCATCAGAAAAATAACCAAGGTCTTGCCATAAAATCTTTTTTAAACTAAGTTGTTTAAATGCTAAATTTTCAAAAAAAAAAAAAAAATTTTTCCGTATATGAATATTTTCCAAAATGCAGAAAAATGTTTCAACATTGTGTATAAATAACATTTTATTAAACTATAGTTGAAATCTTTTTGAATAAAACATTTTAAAAGGAAATTTGCCTAAAGCAGTTAAATTAAACTATAAAAGCTACAAAATACTAATGTTAACATAGTAGAATATAGTAAAAACTAATATTCCCACTTAAAAAAAAAATTTTTCTTTAATAGGTTGTAGTCGAACATAATTGAGAATTCAAAGTAATACATTAAAACCGAAAATAATCCAAGTAAAATGTTACAACAATAACTCTAATTTATTAATAAAAGTGAAATTAATTTTGAACAAAGTTGTCAAATTTTTACATCAAAACAATAATTATAAATAGTGTAATTAACATTAAATAAAGAAAAATCGGTAAATTGACAGAAATTGTGATTGTTAAAGATTCAGAAAAATGTAAATGAATGTTGCTTGAAATCTTTTGCTTTTAGAATAGGACTGTTTTTTTACATTTTCTTTGTTTTTGTCGCAATAATTTAGTTAATGAATTTTTTTTGTTTAATTAAATATTTTACACTATTGTTATAACTAAAATATAATCTAATTTGAAAATAACTTAATAATATATATGATTCATTAATATGTTAAATTAGCTTTAGACTCAATTAACCCTTTGAGGGGCAGTGGTACGTATTTGTCCCACCTATTTGGTTTTGGATTTTTCCGTATTTCTAAAACGTATATGCCTTTTTAAGACATCTATAAGACTTTTTGAACTCTTGAATACCTGATTTATTAGATTTTATAGAGAAATTGCAAATATTCATTAATTGAAGTATTTGTTATAAACAATTAATCTCAAAAAAACCCGTTTTTTACAGAAAAATGTGCCCCTCAAAGGGTTAAATCAATTTTTTTAATAAATCCAAAATTTTAGTTTATAAACGCAATAATTATTAATAAAACTTTAAAATAATAATAAAATTCAAATTAATTAATAACAATAAAAATAAACTTGTTAAAGATAAGTATAAGAATTGCAACCATCATTTTATTTTAAATTAAATAATTAAATGTCATAAGAAAAATGATTAATAATTATTACTTAAATTTAATTCTGTATAATTCCACAAAATTTTTTTTAGTACGGCGTCTTCAGTATCCGGTAAATGATTTTAAAATAGAAGCTTAAAAGTTATTCTCCAAGTGTGTTATCGTCAATTCTTCTGGTAAAACCAAATATAATTAAGTTTAAATAATAACTTTTAAGAAACAACATCAAAATTTAGAACAAAATTGTTTCGCTAAATGTATTTCCAAAAATTTTAATCCTTTTTTCCTACAAATAGTAAATGATTTGTATATTATAAAAACTGTTTCGTTTTAATAAACACATTATTTTAAAATTGAAAGGAATTAAAACGTCTCCGAATTAAGAGATTATTCTTCCGAATCTATTTAGTCAAATAAATTACGTAAACAAAAAGAAATATATTATTATTAATAATAATAAAACTAAAATTTTTCTTTTTACATATTATTGTAAATAATTTATTTTATGGAAACTAAAAATCTTGACACCAAAGAGGATGTTAAGAATAAAAAAAAAAAAAAAAAATCCGTAATCAAAAACTTTAAGAAATTTTAGCGCGTTCACACGGCGGCAATTGGACACTGGAGTGAGGGGTGCTCATCCTCACCAAGGATTATAAAACCGTTTTTCTTGCTAAATCACGGCCGAGTACAATTGGATATTTTCTTATCTAACTAAACTCTATGCTTTTACACGGGTTAATTCTAGAAATCTGCGAGATGCGAATAACCGACTAAAATAATGAAATATATACTTGACACACGAAAATTAGTGTCTATGCGATTTGTAGTTAGGTTTATCACGTAGAAATTTTAATTAACCTATTGCAGGCATGATGAGAAAGTCTTGTTTCGAGTCCTATATTATCTCTTTTGAATTTTGATCTACGTATTTTCTGTTGACGGTTCTTTTCCACCTAAGGTGCTAACCTTGTCCTAGGAGAAAAACGTTAGCGATAATTAACTAACATGTTTTATGAATAATCTAATTAAACTGACTTCCTCTTCATGCAAGCAAAAATGGAAAGCTCAATAGAATACGAATCCATAATAATAAGTGCGTAATCTATAATAATAATGAAGGATCCGAATTTAAGACAAATTTGAAAAACAATACGATTCACACAAAGGCTAATCCAATTATTTTAAGAATAAATGGGAATTAAAATTAGTTAAAACTATTAGACTTAAGATAAAAAGATGCATGCAAATTTGCTTGTGATAATTAATAGATTGGACGTGAAATTTAGATCAAATGCGAAATTTTAAATAACTAACGAATTATCCGTAAATCTATATATGAAATGCTCGCCAATTCGCAAGCATTTATCTAATTATTTTAATAAACAATAGCAATTGGTATGATTAATAAATTAGAATAAACTAATGAACTGCCAATTTTCATATTTAAAATAAATTTTGATTAAAGTTCAATTACATCATTAACCTTATGCGTAGGAGGTGACGACGTGAATAAATCTTAAAATACTAAAAGCCAATTTAATAATTAAATTTTAAAATTTTTATGCGGAGTTGTGGCCGTGCAGCAATAAACTTTTGCTAAAACTAGAAATAAACTCTATTTTGAAATTTTTTTTTATTTTAATTTACAAAAATTAAAACTAATTTAAATAATTAAATAATATCAGTCATTCTAAATTTCAGCGCTAAAATTAAAATCACCATAATATATAGAATAAATCTCTGGTTGATAAAATCTTTAAAACTACCTACATGGTAACAGAAATCGGAAATTATCCGTTACCATCCGGGAGAAATAACTTATGGTAACGATCTATAATCCATACCATTTATGGTAAATACAATTTAAACTTAGTATTTATCGCGGAATGCTGATTTTAAAATTTTCAACTAAATAATTCAACTTTAACTTTACTAATATGACTAGTTAATTTAACTAATCAAAATTTTTCAGTTATTTCTATAATTTGTTCTCAGTTTTATTCTCGTTTAGTTAAATAAATTAATAATTACAATCAAACTAACTAATAATTAACCTAACTACTATCTATTTTTCAAATTGAAATTTTTTTTTGTTTGTTTTGTTCATGAAACTATTGCACAATAGATAACATAATTTACCTATATACAATAAAAATAACTAATTCACAAAACCAATATTAAAGATATAATTCGGCAGTAAATATTTATCCAATAAAATAAAAATAAATGATCAAACACTACAAATTATAATTGTTCAAATATGTTAATGCATAATTACGTCATTCTGTTAAATAAATCTAATAATTAAGTATATTCATAATTAACTCTCTATTTAATATAATTTCGAGACCAAAAGTTAGAACCATTTTAAAATGTTTTACATCAGTTGCAACTTGTGCTTACAGTTAATAATAATCGGTACAATAAATTAAATTATTATTACGCTTTATTTAACTGAATTTCATATTTTATAATATTAAGAATTATAGTAATTTTTTTTCTTGATATACAATAAAAACGTAACGCTTATCGTTGCCAACACTAACTTAGAATTTAATGCTGCAAGCCAGAATCTTGTTAAAAAAAAAAAATTTAATGCGATTTTTCTTAAACGTAACTGTCAGTCTCACGTTGTCACCTAAAACAAGTAAGGCGATAAAAATGCAAAGCGTCGCACTAATCATATACTTTTCTCATAGTAATACAACTAGTATTTTAAATATTACCGAAATAAAATATATCGTCTTATATATTTTAACTAAAACCGCGTATACAAGTTGCTATTGTACGAAATCACATTTATAGATATATTTAAGTAAATACTTTAATGTAATTTCGTAAGTTTCAGGTGAACATAATCAACCTATCCAAATCGGAGGGGATTTTTTTTTACGCTTATTCCAATAATTAACAGGTATGCATATTTCGGTTAATATGCATCCCAATCAATTTAAATTTAAAGCATGAAGTAGAAATAATTCTAGTAATAGTTTAAGCACTAATGCTAAATCTAATAATTCTGAATAAATTTTGGATCGGAGTCACAAGCAATAATTTTATTTTTTTTGTGGAAATATAGTAATATTTTTCTCAAATCATACTTACGTATCTGCTGGCGGATATGAACGTAATTTTTTTTTAAAAAGAAAAAGAAAAAACAATTTTATTTCTTTTTCAACTTAATAACATAATTTACATAAATAAATTTCTGTAAATCACTAATGAGTAAAAGCTGCTTTATTTCTAAAATCATATAAATTCAAAATCCAGTACCGATAATATAAATATTATAATTATTAAGTAGGTTAAGAAAAACTACTGACTCTCATGGATTGGGCAGATGGTCCAAAAATGATGGCTTTTACTATGTGACTGATCACCATATAGTATGATAAAATTATCGTTTTAGGTGCAAAATTCCAGAAACGGAATCCATAGTTAGAAGATCTAATTCGGAATTAGTATTGCCGTAGGTAATTGCTAAAATTAGTTTAATATTTTATTTGGGGGTATTTAGCAAGACTAGGTCACGAATAACGCTGACTGGAAGTAGAAATGCCAGACGAAACGAATAACGCTCAAAACCGAGACGGACAAGCCGATCCATCTATGCTGATGATGACGGCTATGGCGAATAGTTTCGCTTTACATAATGCCCTGCAGGGCCTGCGCAGTTTTGACGGGCATAATATGCCCTTGAAGGACTTTATACAGGATGTTCGCAATGGAAAAGAGTATGTGCCTGCAGGAAGTGAAGGACAATATGTCAAGGCCGTGCTAACAAAGTTGCGCGGCAATGCAAGAGACTGCACCTATGGCCATGCATTTGCCAACATCGACAGCCTAGTGAATCATTCGAAGACTAGATTCGCGCCAGGCAAGACATATACCTATTATACCACTAAAATAAACGACATGAGGATAAAACAAGGAGAGACAGTAGGAGATTTCTACGACCGACTAAACATTCTGCTCAGTGGGGCAAAGAATGTTTTAAAGGACGACATCCCAGGAGCAACGGACGCTAACCTGAACGATATGATAAAACCCTTGGAATATGCGGCAAAGGACATCTTCATAAGAGGACTACCCGCAGATATATCTGTACAAGTGGATGGGAAAAATCCTGCCACTCTAGCTGGCGCTTACAAAGATGCAGTGCGAATAGAAACTCGTATGGAGGCAAAGATACTGCCTGACACCAGGTACAAATTTCATGGACAAATGCCCAAGGTAAATTGGGAGCAAACCGAATTTTCGGCCGAAAATCATTGGAAGCCAAGAAATCCAATCAACAACTGGAATAATGGGCAAAACAGACACCAAAGTCAAAACTACGGGTCTCAACCGAGGGTAAACAATAATACGCTCCCTGGATTCCAGCAGAGACAAGGACACACAGATTATAACGTGCAAAGATCCAACCAACCTCAAATCAGACAAATAACACAAAATTATAATCAACAAAACTCACCACCGAGGTTTAATCAAAACCATTACGCGCCCCGCCCGCAATATACCCAGCAGCAGCAGGTGTTCTCACAGGACGCACGTTTGTACAACCCTTACGTGCCGGGAGGACAGAGACTTCCGACAAATTATCAGCGACCACAAGGGTATGAGCATGGATATAACGCTTACAGAACACCTACTAATTATAACCGTATGCCTTCGAATCAGACGGAAGTTCCACGACAACCTACATTCAATAACCAGCCTGCTTTAAACTGGCAGCTGGCTCGTCGCAACCAAGAATCGACGAGCCAGAGACAAGCAACACTGAACTCATCGCAACCAGTAATACAGAATGCACCTTCTCAACAGAACTCGACGCAGGTGATGTTGATAAACGAGAATGCAAACGAGTTTCCATGTATCGGGGACTTACTGACAACGATAGTGAAATAGACGACCCCACTGCTATCAGACTATATGTGACTGAAGGTAAACAACCTTGGATGACCTTCATGATTGACAACGGTGCAGCAGTAAACTTGGTAAAGTGCACTGCCTTACGCGATGATATACCATACGATCCTACTCGAAGCACTGAGTTGAGTGGGATTACCAATGAAAGTATAAAAACATATGGTACCACCTGGCTCACTTTAAGGAAAAGGCCGGTAAAATTTCATCTAGTAGGACCAACATTCCCCATCGATCAGGATGGATTAATAGGTAGACGTTACCTCAAGGAAGAAGATGCTGTTATATCTTACTATAACCACGCTCTCATGATATCTGGAGACGCCATGCATCCCATTCCCTTTATCGATCAGGAGCCAAATAAAACCAACCGTACTAATGATGCTACTCATGGGAGTTCCATCGACCAATTATCATTGTGCGAACTTGAAACCTCAGTAGAATCTTCGAGCGGAACTGCCACTCATTACTGCATTCCTAGTAGAAACAGGCAGGTATTAGAAATAAATCTGAAAAGCACTCATCTAAAAGAAGGATACCTACCTCGAATCGACGTAGGTAATGACCAGGTGTTTCTCGGAGAAGGACTTGTCAGCAATGACAATGGAAAATGCAGAATCTTGGTAATAAACACCAGTGCAGAGGATGCCTTAATAAGTATAAATCCTCGAGAGATCTTGCCTTTTGAATATGTGGACCCTGACTTCTATACAGATGCCATGACCGAGACTGATGGAGGGCGTATCACCACCCCTTATCAACGAGTGCAAAAGCTCCTGGACATTATGGCATTAGACCACCTAAACCATGAGGAAAAGGCACATGTAGAAAAATTACTCACTGAATATCATGATGTATTTCTTCTACGTGGGGATCCTTTACCAGTTACTCATTTAACTGAGCATAGGATACCAACGACCGACGATATTCCCATAAATACTAAACAATATAGGCATCCGCCTATTCATAAACAAGTTATAAAAGACGAAGTAGCCAAGAAACTCAAGGATGGAGTCATAGAACCATCTTGGTCACCTTCAAATAATCCAGTTGTGATAGTGCCCAAGAAACCCGACAAATACGGAAACCCGCGTTGGCGGATGGTCATCGACTTCCGTAATCTTAATAAAAAGACTATAGGGGATGCTTACCCGTTACCCAACATAACTGACATTTTAGACCAACTCGGAGGGTCAGTATATTATTCCGTGTTCGATTTAGCTCATGGGTACCAACAACTACCCCTACATGAGGACGATCGTTGGAAAAGTGCGTTTACCACCCCCAACGGACATTATCAGTACACACGTCTTCCGGAGGGCCTCAAGGGGGCGCCCGCAACGTTTCAGCGCCTCGTCGACCAAATATTGCTAGGACTACAAAATACGGAGATGCTAGTATACTTAGATGACACTATCATTTACTCCAAGGACTTACACGAGCATGAAAGAAAAACTCGTCAGTTTTTCGAACGCCTCAGAGCAGCGAATCTTGCGCTTCAACCAGAAAAGGTAGAATTCTTGAGAAAAGAAGTGACCTTTCTAGGCCATATAATCAGTGAGAAGGGTATCGAACCAGACCCCGGAAAGATCAAGGCAGTTCAGGAATTCCCTACTCCAAAAACACCTAAAAATATTCGACAATTTTTAGGTTTAGCTGGATACTACCGACGTTTCATAATGGATTTCTCCAAAATCGCCAGACCTCTGTCGAACTTGCTAAAAAAGGACGCAAAATTCGAGTGGGGGGAGGCTCAGGAACAGAGTTTTTAAGAATTAAAAGGACATCTCATTAAGCAACCAATACTGATTTTTCCTGATTTTAACAAGACTTTTACTTTAACTACTGACGCGTCCGATTATGCTATCGGAGCAGTGTTGAGTCAGGAAAAGATGGTTTCGACCATCCTGTAGCATATCTGTCACGACTACTGAACCATGCAGAAAAGAACTACTGTACCACAGACAAAGAATGTCTAGCAGCGTTATATGCTATGCATCACTTCAGACCTTACTTGTTAAGCAGGGAATTCATACTCCAAGCAGATCATGAACCCTTAAACTGGATGCATAATCGAAAAGATCCAGGGCAAAGACTAATGCGGTGGATGATGAAATTCACTGATTATACTTATAAATTCAGATACAAGCCCGGCAAATTAAATACCAATGCCGACGCCTTGTCAAGGAATCCAGTCGAAACACCGACCGAGCAGGAAATTAATGAACAATTGCCAAGGCTGAGAATTTTGACACTAGACAGAAAGGGCAAGAAAACTTTGGAAGGACTACCAGCTGCTGAAACTGACGAACCTCCGCAAACTATCGGACCATCTGTTTCTAAATCAGAACCACCTGTGCCACCAAAAAGACGGGGGAGGCCACCTGGCCCCCTTAATAGACGAAAATTACCTGAACTCGAGCACAGCGTAGTGGCTCAACGAACTCGATCTAAGCAATTAACGCCACCAAAAACAACGAGTGGTGTTCAGCAGGGACGAGTAACAAAACCAACGGCCACCCGAACTAAACCGGCTTATCGGGAAACACTTGCAAGTCAAGCTCGCAAGGCTGTGACCAATAAAGACGTGCTAAGTAATTTAACAGCTACTGATACATCAAGTGATCGCAGTAGTAAACTTAGAGTAGCTTCAACGAAAAGCAAGAGACTAACCAAGAAGAAAACTACGACCGTCTCTGACACTGAAAGTGAGGCGAGTATTTCTCAAACCGACGACTGACCTCCTATAAAAGATCCACGGAAAACTTGCCTCCGGGATTTCTCTACCACCGAGATTGAAGAACCATCCAGTTCACAGGAAAATATCGAAAAGAATAAAACGACGGAAGTCAGCAATCCTTGCATTATACAAATGGACGCTGTACAACCAAGTGACACAGGTGAAGGAACAGATATAGACTGTGGAGATAGTCAGCTGGGAATTAAGACTACTACTCCTACTAAAACCCCATCCGCGGAAGATAAGACAAATGCCAGTGACTCCCGCATTAATATTTCGGACCTGCCTGATTATGAAGAAATGACCCCAAAATCGATTTTGTCATCAACAGGGATAAACGATTTTAGTCAAGGCCAACACAATCGACATGATCTGGCTGTGACTTTACCTGCAAGCACCACTAAACTTACCGCTGCAGATAAACACCGTATTAGGCGCGACTGTGCAAACAAATCTAGAAAATTGGAACAATGCCTCCAGGATTACTGGTTTAATACAGGTAACTGGTTGTTTGTAGAAAAGAATGCCGATTCGCCTGTAAAATCATTGCCAAAATATTTTTCCGAAGATGAGGAACCAACACCTTCCCAACGGGAAATTTTAGATAAGATGGCAGCGAAATTGACGCTTACAGAAATAAGCAGAAATTCGGCAAAGGAAAAATCAATCACGATTGACAAACCAGGGGTAGTGGAACAAGGACCCTCTCTGGACACTGCAATACCAACAACCATGCCATTATTGTCGGAAACTCATGAAATTGTGAGTACTGCGAAGCAAACTGTTGAAAACTTCATAACAGACATAGAAGCAGGTTCTGAAGAGGCTGATATCGAAGATAACCTAGACTCCTCTATAATTCCGCGATCACATGAGCGAGCGTTATCAACCACACCCAGTGTACGACAAGCTGTGCCAAGACATAGTAGCACTCCCAGGACTATCAGAAAACCAATACCAAAACCCAACTTGCAGGCAATCCCAGAAGTAACTGAAAGATCGGTTAACATTGAATATTCTAAAGCACCAGATGACGTTATGGGTGTAATTTTACCTAACCCATGGACTTGGAGTGATGACCCACTTACCTCCGATGCGAGTACAACGAAGGCTGTCATATCTGACGACGGAGTTCAAGTAGTAAAACCCACCAGGCATTGCCTCACATACCAACGGGATAATATTATTCATTTTATCTCTGGTGATTGCGACCGTCACGATCCAATAACAAAACTATTAAATGACATTGGAGCAATAGAACGAAGGGATATAAAAAGACGAAAACCTAAGAAGGGCAATATCATTATCACTCCTTATAAGCAGCACCAAATATTTTCATTGGTAGTTAAGGACTACGAGGAGGATTCGTTAGATTGCGAGGATTTGCGTAATCTCTTACAACAAACGATTGACATATTCCAAAAGCAAAACATCGCTACCGTTAGAATATCGAGAACGAGTAAGGTGACTAACCATCTAGCACCTGGGACACTTAGTGATATTTTGAGGGAAAAGTTTCGGAACACGGGCATTCTCCTAACCCTGTGCTACGGAAAATCTGAATATCTTACAGAAGAGCAAAGGAATCCAATCATTTCTACCTTGCATGACAGTTTGATAGGTGGTCATAAAGGCATAAACCAAACCTATGCTAAAATCAGAGAAAGATATTATTGGCCAGGCATGAGAAATGATATTTTAGATTATGTACGAAAATGTTCTATTTGTAAACAACACAAAATAGATCGGATTAATAGAAAGGCTCCCATGGTAATTACCGACACACCACTAGATAATTTCGACAAAGTCTCTATCGATACGGTTGGAAAGTTAAGATTAACAACTTCGGGAAATTGCCATTTGTTAACAATGCAGTGCCATCTGACTAAGTACGTAATAGTTATTCCTATTCCGAATATACGGGCGACGACTATAGCAGAGGTTCTAGCTAAAAATTTAATCTGCCAATTCGGAGCACCTAGAGCCATATTATCTGACAGGGGGACTAGTTTTATGTCCGACCTTATGGCAGCATTATTGCAACTACTCAAGGTAACCCAGTTACATTCTTCTGGTTACCTACCGCAGACTACTGGTGCATTGGAACGTAGCCATGCTCCTCTCGTGGACTTTATCAGAACGTATTCTGAACATTACGAGGACTGGGACCGTTTAGCACCATTTGCCGCTTTCTCATACAATACAAGTGTTCATGCTTCAACGGGTTTTACACCATTTGAATTGGTTTATGGAAAAACTGCTCGTTTTCCTCTCAGAATACCGTCTGAAGATCGTTTGGCGACATACAATCAGTATTTGACAGATCTTGTTAAAAGGCTGGAGGAAATGAAGCTAACAGCTGGACAAAACCAAGTGGAAGGGAAAACCCGTTCTAAAATTTATTATGACAAGAAGGTCAAAGCATTCCAGCCGAAAATCGGACAATATGTGTACATAAAAAATGAACCCAGAACCTCAAAATTTGAGAAATATTATTTGGCACCTTTAAAAATAATAGATATCCTAGGGCATAATGACATCTTGCTGGAAACCCCCGATCATAAGACTATTTTGAAACATATCGATAAGGTTAAACTTGCTTAACGATATTAACAATTCCATTACAGGCTCAGACACCGAGTTATGAAGGGTTACATTTTGACAACCTTAATCTCAGTGGTGGCATTGTATGGACTGCGCACCACAGGATTACCATCTCATAAACTGACGCCCTTAAACACTAATCCTGGCATTTATTATGAGAAAATAGGCATTTTAAGACTAAAACGAGCGGAATGGAAAATCATTATACATGTAAACACTGACATAATTGACTCTCAAACAGACATAACCCAGGTTATAAATCTCTCGATTAATAATTGCCGGGAGCAGCTCGCTAAACTAAAATGCCAACCCAAAATAGCTGACCAACGAACAGCTGCAATTGATAATTACAGAGATTGCGTAAAAACCTTTGACAGCGAGGATTGCGAAAATGCTTTAAACTCGCATATTCTATTAAGAAAACAGAGCCAGACTCACCAAATTCAAACGCAATCCAAGGACCTATTAACCAGATTGCATCTTAAAGACAAATCGAGTAATAGTCAGGAAACTATCAAAAGATCAATGACTCCTTTAGGTATCATTATCAGCGTTAGCAACACACTTTTTGGATTAGTCACGGAAGATTAAATCGAAAAGGTACACCAGAATATCGATAAGTTGCTAAACGACAATAGGGAAATCATAAAATTAGCAAATCAGAAGACCCATTTAATAACAGCTAATTTCAAGAATCTCGAAAATGTCACGACAAATCATGCTAATGCACTGAAGCATTTAGAAACGACGATTCAAACACTTGAAATAGAGCAACAACGAGACTCCTACCTCCGAAGTCTCGCTGCTCATTATAACCATTTAACTATGGCTATTGAACAGACTCAAGAAGCCCTCAAGCAATTGATCGAGTTAATCAAAAATTTATTACAAGGAAAAATACCTTGCGACTTGCTGACGCCACAGTTTTTATCCCGAATGAGCCAAGACATTACAAAACATTCAAATGATTGGGATTTACCTATACCTAACCAACATACAAGTCCCGAAGAAATAGCACGGATTTCAAAGATAGATGCTATTTACGATAACAACCGGCTGATAGTGATGTTATACCTGCCTATGGTCGAAACAGAACCATATATACTGTATCGTATGTATCCATTGCTAACCACCCAATCATGGGAAAACCAGCACCTCGGTTTTGCTAAAATCCAGCCAACTCATGCGTTTTTAGCGTTAAATGAGAAGAACAAACAATATGTAAAGTTCGACCATGACTATCTACACGAGTGTACAAACCATGCTTATGGGATTATTTGTGAAACTCATTGGCCATTGCTAGATGTTCCAACTTCTAAAGATTGTGAACTTTTATTATTGACGCAGCCTACTGAAAATCACTTCAGACACTGCACTATAGTCTATCTGACCGAGCCCAGCTCTCAATGGAGTTATCTTCATAATGAAGCTGCATGGTTGTATTCTTTAGTAGAATTAACCACAGTTCGGATTACCTGTAACCAACAGAGAGACCAAATATTACAGCTAAATGGAACTGGGAAAATCCAGATACCTGATGGTTGTACTGGTAGAACTACACAAGTGACCCTAGGAGGAATGACTACTCGTACAAGCACGGAGTTTTACACCTATCAACCTAAACTACATCTGGAAATTACCGATGTATTGACAAAAATTATGCCTGACCATCTAATTAAACCTAAGGAATTATTTCCAATACTGCAACTTAAAGATGAATATCAATGGAATAATCGTGACGTGCAGCAAATTTCGTATAAACTAAAAGAAATTGCACAGCACAAATTAGACAACGATGGACTCCAACATACTGTGTATGGAAGCTACGGGTTGGGGGTGCTGCTGTGTTTTGCAGTTATAATGCTAGCAGCCAAGACTATTAGATGCAGACGTACCGCTGGAACCTACAAGCCACGGGCAAGAAAACGATATCAACATGAAACCCGCCGTGACTTAGAAATCATGACTACGGATTTAGAAAGTGACCACTTACCTTCCACTGACAACGACAAGACTACTACCACTGTTACGACAGCACAAGGGCTACAACAAACAGCTTTAGTAGACAGTTAGTGAATAACTTTTGACGTCTCTAATTCTAGACGAACATCGCACCAGGATGTCGAGAAATGAGACCTTGCAATTGACCAACAAAAAAGACCAGGCCCTTTGGGAAATCATCCGAGATCTCGAAAGACAAGGGCCTGTTAAACAGATCACGACGCTAGAATACATTAACCATAAGTATACTAGACTCCAAATAAAATTTTTCGACATTTCTACTGTAGAAAACTATACACCTAAAGATAAAACTGATTATCAAAATATTGACCCAAATCGACTGTTCTGTTTAGTCACCAAAAATGACACTGTACAGACTTTAGCTTCTGTATTTAGACCTTACGGACCATTAGACTACGTACACGTTACTCGTGGAAAAATGACTGAGAACCGGTACGGATACGTAAGATATATATATAAAACTGACGCTCAAACGGCTTTGCTACAGACCCGTAACAAATACGGAGCAAGACAAGCCGAGGCTTTAAGACAGAAACGTAAACGTAACGAAACTCATGACATTTGGAGTAAATGCAGTAATTGTAACCATGACATTACTACTCAGTATAGACGCACACACATGCTGTTGTGCCATGACCAACAAACTAAGACAGACGGTTCCGAAAGACAACATGATGACCATATTTATTTTATATGCAACCTGTGTAAAAAACCAATCACAGGTAATTACGCATTGCATAGTAAAGACTGCGTTCACGCGCAAGACATACCTATATTACCGGAGACCACCTCTAACCAGGTGTCCGTTGCAACTGAGTTACAATCTAACTCATTGACATGGGCTGACGTGGCTACCAATAATGTGGCCCCGCCCACCGCTTCTATACCTTGCGACAATGCTAAAAAGCATTCTTTTTCCTTGACGGAGTATAAAGTGCTCCAACAGGCAATACGCCTCATCCTTAATCCTGCAGAACCTAAACCGCTTGCTTTAAATGTAGATAATTTAGAACTTGACTAATATTCACCCATTTTTTTTGCTAATTAACGTGTAAATAGCATTCTGTTAACAAATGCATGCGACTAACCCAACAAACTACCATAACCATGTTCTAATACACTTTTGTTTTAGGTAACGAGACGAGAGGCAACCTACAACACCTGCCAGTATGAACTGCTGGCATACCCCACCACCAACGGCCAAAAGTTTGGCCAGACCACTTTAAACTCTCAACCTGACGGGGCAGCGTTAAAAACAAAAATCAACCTACCTATAGGGGGAGCAAACGGAAGAGAACCCCGCTCCTCCTGTAAAGACGGAGGAATATAAAAATTCAAGATTGAAGATATAATTTAACTAACTAAATAATTAAAATCTTAGCGATAAATGTCAAAATCATTTTTTTTTTCATTTATTTAAATTCAAATTTCAATTTTCAATGTTTGTTATCCTGCTTTCTTTTATTTTCATTTAAATATTATGTATTTTACCTTTGTAATGCAGGTTTTTCTGGGTGCTGGAACTCGCTCTGACTACAACGCGTAACTACCGGGGACGGCAGTTTTTCTTAGTAAGGGGGGGTGTTAAGTGACGAATTTTTAATCTTGAATTTTTTTTTAAATTTAACTAATTGCAAAATTTTTATTAAATGTAATCAATTTATTTACTACAGTGAAGAGAAACAGGCCTTAAAAGCATCAAGGCCAATTTCTTTTCACACTTTTATCTAATTTCCATGAAGCCAAGCTTGAACGTTGACGGGAGCCGTTGCTTCGTCTCCACTCTTTCTCGACTTCGTTGAGTTGAAGTGGGGACTTAGCGTCGGTTCCCATGCATAAGACGGGTGAGAGCGACGGAGAGAGAGGGCTACCTTTCTCTGTCTTCGCGCTCTCCCCCACAACAATTAGGACGTTTGAAGCTGGCTTGGAAGCTAATTGTGAAGAGAGATTTTTCTTCTTGTCAGTGACGCGCGCGAGCAGGCCAGAGGTGGGACTTGAATGTGTTGCAGCCGCGGGGCTGGAGACACTATCTCCCCCGTCGGGAGATTAGTTTTTTTGCAGTCAATTTATTTTTTTTTCCCTTTTCTTTTATTGAAGTAGTTACATTTCTAACAAAAAAGAGCGGATTTCTGTCGTCGGTGTTTGTTTTTCTTTCTCTTTCTCTCTTTGCCCGTGTTATATCGTGAGGGTGAAAAAAAGGATAGATGGAACGCTGCATGCAGCGCAGGGCGAGTTGGCGGCACCCAGAGAAGCCGGCAATGCAGCCAAGCCGGCCAGCAATGTTTTTCCTCAACCAAAAGATAAGTTTCTGATGAACTATTATAAACAAACTTACTGTAAATGAGTTGATTTTTTTTTAAATTATGAATTAATCGATAATAAAATAGTATCGTAATGATTTCATTACTTGATTAAAGAATAAGCGATTGCGGAAGTATTCGTAACTCTCAAACATTAAATATATGGTTATTCAAATACAAATTGAAACTATTGTTAATTCCTCTAAATATTGTTCGTTTTTACAAATGTAATTGTAATTTTTTATCATTTCAGAGTACAAAATTTTTTCGAATGATTAAGATTTTATAATAGAATAAATACTGATGTTTGAGAGTTGTTAAATATTTATATTTATATCAAAGCTTTTAAAATTACTTAATAACAAAAAAAATTCTTAATTATTACAATATTATGCTTGTTTGGAGATTGTTCGAAACGCAAAGAACCATTGCTGATTAAAATTCATTTAGTTATTTGAAATCTTTGAAATCCATATTATCAGAATAGTAATCAATTTTATTTGTAGAGCATTCTAAAATCTCAACATGTGTTTTTCCATAAAAGAGAATTTTTTATTTGAAATCATATGATATAGTTAAAAATTTTGTTTTGATTTAACAACTATCTTATTAAATAACTAATTAAATTATTTGATTTTCAACTCTATATATATGTAATAGAAATTTAATAAAGAAAAAGTGCAATACAAAAACCAAAAACGAGTATATTCTTATAAAAAAATTTAGTAGTTTAAATAATGGTTAACGGCGGGGTTTTAGAGGAGGTAAAACTCCTAGAAAAGGAAACCCCACCTTAATAATATGATGATAATTTATTAAAATGAATCATTTTCTGATAATTTTAAATTATAATTTCCTTAATTATTATTCCAAAATTTTAAATTATAATTTCCTTAATTATTATTCCAAAATTTTTAATTATAATTTCCTTAATTATTATTCCAAAATTTTAATTATCTTTTCGAAATTATAAATTTGTATTCCTTGTCAAGTCCATAAGCTGACCATTTTCCGTCAAAATAAGACTGGGAGTGTGGCCTTGTCAAGTCCATAAGCTGGCCATATTTCGTCGAAATAAGACTAGGTTTGTGGCCATATTATGATTGAAAACCATAAAATACACCATAATGACACCGTAAATCCAGGCTTTTTTCTACCAGGGTAATCTTCCACTGGAATATTGCATGAAAGATTTCAGGAATATTTCATAAATATCTCGCTGGAAGATTTCGAAAAACTCTAAAATCGTACTTTGGAATATTACAAAAATCTTCCAGAAATATTTTACAGAATATTTCACAAGAAGATTTAAGTAATCTTTCACTGGAATATTGCATGAAAGATTTCAGGAATATTTCATAAATATCTCGCTGGAAGATTTCGAAAAACTGTAACATCGTACTTTGGAATATTACAAAAATTTTTCAGAAATATTTTACGGAATATTTCACAAGAAGATTTGAGTAATCCTCAAGTGAAGTATTTCATGAACGATTTTAGGAAGATTCCATAAATATTTTGTTAATAGATTTCAAAAAACTTTAAAATCGTGCAGCGAAATATCACAAAAATTTTCCAAAAATATTCTACGGAATATTCAACAGAAATATTTTAGTAATCTTCCACTGGAATATTTCATGAAAGATTTCAGGAATATTTCATAAATATCTCGCTGGAAGATTTCGAAAAACTCTAAAATTGTACTTTGGAATATTACAAAAATTTTTCAGAAATATTTTACGGAATATTTTACAAGAAGATTTGAGTAATCCTGAAGTGAAATATTTCATGAACAATTTTAGGAAGATTCCATAAATATTTTGTTAAAAGATTTCGACAAACTTTAAAATCGTGCAGCGAAATATCACAAAAATTTTCCAAAAAAATTCTACGGAATATTCTACAGAAATATTTTAGTAATCTTCCACTGGAATATTTCATGAAAGATTTTAGGAAGATTCTATAAACATTTCGCTGAAAGATTCCGAAAAATGTTAAAATTATACAACGGAATATTACATATATCTTCCAGTAATATTTCACGAAATATTTTATAGAACGATTCAAGTAATCTTCCAGTAGAATATTGTATGAAAGATTCTATAAGGATTTCATAAAGTTTTCGTTGGAAGGTTGCCTGGAATGTTACGGCAGATTTTTAATGACTTAGCGAGAAGGATGTTTGTTAAATGGAAGTTTCATTCCCAAGTGTTTGGACGATACCTTACTAACTATATAAGCGAAAGGACCGGCGCTTTGTTGTGTACAGTCAAAGGAAATGTGTGAATGCGATTTTATAACTAAATATCAATGTTTATGTATGCGTATATGTATTGATGTATGAGTATGTGTTATTATAAAATATATATACTATCCCCTTACAGCGTTTCAAAACCTTATATGAAATATCTTAAAAATATTTTGTTTTGGATCTGAAACTCGGAATCTTTCATGGAAATCTTCCGAAATCTTCCAGGAACATTTTATTAAAGATGTAAGATAATCCGAATCTTCCATTGAAATATTCTTGATATCTTTCAAGAATATTCCATGGAATATTCCATGTAAGAAGAATCAAGGACATACAAATATTAGAGGAATTTTTCATGGAAGATCCCTGAAACACTCCGAATCTTCCGTGCCAATATTCTACGAATTTTCCATGGATATTTCATGGAATATTTTACGATAGATTTCTAAAATCTTCCAGAAATATTTTATTGAATATTTCATGAAAGATTCCTCCAAGATTCCTGAAATGTTTTGATGAAAGATCTGAGATGACTCAAATTTTCTAATGAAATATTCTTAGAATTTCCCAGCAATATTCCATGGAACATTCCTAAAATATTTCAAATCTTCCGTGCTAATATTCCAGGAAGCTTCCATAAATATTCCATGCTGTGTGAAAAGTGATCAAAATACGCTAATTAAATAGTGTGAAAATCTATTATGTGTTACATGCTAAAAATTTAAAGAAAATATCTAGTAATTTTAATTTATCATCTTCTGAACCACAAAAACTTTTCTAACACAATGAGCTTCAAAGTCACAATAAGGCTTATTAAGGAAAAAGAAACAGTACGGATTCATTATTTTTATCAAAGAATCATAACCTGCAGTATTAGCCGAATCTGTTTCCTCGAGGTGTGAAGACCTTTTCTTATTAGTTGTGCAAGTTACAAATTACTACTTGAAGTGTGTATTAAGAGATGACATCGATGTAAATGTTTACATTTTTTGAATACTACTATGTATCTATACGTGAATTGCTATTGAACTATTTTTCGACATTAATTTTAACTAGCTTAATTTACCTCGCCCCTAACTTCGCTCGGTTTAATTTTTATACATTATATTATTATGTATAATTTAGCCAAAAAGGAATAATTAAAGTTACAATATGCATGAAAATTATTTAAATACAAATCATATCATGATGAATTAAAAATTTATTTTACTCAATTGCATTTAAATTATTGAAAAAAAAAATGATAGGAATTCATTCTTTTTAATCACGTGTTTCAATCACGAACCACGAAAAAATCGTATACAGTATTTGACGTTTACTAGAACTAACAACTGCACGAAAAAAAAATACTGTTAAAATAGTATATGAAATTCATCTCCTAAGGTATTTAAAAAAAGTGCCGAAATAATTGCAATTAATACTACAGTTTCAATTTTAGGGACTAATGTTAGTAATTTTATATTATGAAGCAAGAGCATAAATTTTTTATGCTTACAAGGAGAGTGTCAGGGTATTGGAACGCCGATCCTACTCAAATTTCGGGAGATGATTTTAGATGTAGAAATATGAAAAAAGCCAAGGTACTAGACTCTAACGCTCAATATTTCTCTAGTTACAGGCAAATAAAAAAAATCACTATGAAAGTTACTAGATTTTCAAACGCTTATAATTCATTAGCATTGATAGCTAGAAGCCTGAACCTTTTTTTAAATGAAAGTTGAGCTCAAATCCTTTCGAATTATCACCTATAGCATCCTGAAATATTATTTTTTTCTAAAGT
This sequence comes from Anastatus disparis, assembly GCA_017163975.1. Classification (NCBI taxonomy): domain Eukaryota; kingdom Metazoa; phylum Arthropoda; class Insecta; order Hymenoptera; family Eupelmidae; genus Anastatus; species Anastatus disparis. The sequence continues at coordinate 292,910 of JAFFSR010000315.1, read as the reverse complement.
TATAGAGGAATAAAAATTGAAACAAATTTTAGCATTTATTATTAATTAATTAAAATTAATGTTTTGAAGACGAATTTCAGGTCCAATTTTTATCTCTCTATAACTTTAGAAAAAAATAATATTCCATGATGCTATAAGTGATAATTCAAAAGGATTTGAACTCAACTTTCATTTAAGAAAAGGTTTAGGCTTCTAGCTATCAATGCTAATGAATTATAAGCGTTTGAAAATCTAGTAACTTTTATAGTGATTTTCTTGATTTGCCTGTAACTAGAGAAATATTGAGCGTTAGAGTCTAGTACCTTGGCTTTTTTCATATTTCTACATCCAAAATCATCTCCCGAAATTTGAGCAGGATCGGCGTCCCAATACCCTGAAACTCTCCTTGTTAGTGTCTTTTTTCTCGGTACTAAGACTGACATTTCACCAACTTGATTCGAGGGCAATATTTCGCAGAAAATGTGATTGTTAATCTCTTTTGGCTTTTTCTGTTACTACAATTAAAAATTGATAAATATAAAATTATTTATATAATATATAACACTTTCAAATAACCAATAATTAATTTTCTAATTTGTGATATTTAAGAAATAAAACGATAGATGTTTATCTGCCACACTTAGAATAGCTTTTGAGTTTAAAATTGATTATTAGAATTTTAAAATTGTTATATATTATATTTATCAACTGTTGAAAATTGTTTTACAATTTAATGGTTCCTACGTTATTAAGTATTAATTATATTAAAGTTTTATACTTGACAGCACCGCAGTGCATATTATATAGGCAATATGTTAGTATAAGATAATTTAGTTCCGTAGTACGGAAAAATTCGGTATTATACCAAATAATTTTTGGAATAAGACGCAGTGAAAGATGTTTTTGTGACTACTGACTCAAGTTAGTACTTTTTTTTCTAGGTATTTTCCTTTCTCCGTGTGCCTGAGTGCAAATCCAAGATTAAGGTTGAAACTTGATAATCTTCAGTATTCACAAGATTGAGATTCGTTCGAATTCATGAACGTGATTTCAATATTGAGTATAACTTGGAACTCAAATATCTTTACTTGAGTATCAGCAGTTATTTTTTTAGGTGGGATGTAGGGTTGAAAAAATGTAGAAAATGGCTATAAAATGAGTAGAAAATGGGTGTTATTAAATAAAAGGGTAGAAAATAAGAGTTCTATGGGTAAGATAGGGGGGGTTCAACGACTAAATTTTTCTTAAACTATATTATATAGAAAGATCTATATCTCTTTATATTATAAAAAGTTTTCGCCACCGTTATCGACGCTGCTACTGGGTATAAAAATCAATCGTGGCCCCAGTAAGCTATAATATAGCTGAAATTCAGCTCAAAATATAGTTGAAATAGAAGCTATAAGTTAGCAAAAAGTTAGCTAAAATTTAGTTAAAACTAAGCAGAAGTAGGATAAATTTACCTGAAAATTAGCTGAATTTATTCATAAAGTCAGTTCTATTATACAAAATTTAGATAAAAATCGATAAAACATCAGTCGGAAATTAGCTGATTGAGTTAAATGTTAAAATTAGCGAGAGGTGACCTAAATAAAATAAACGAAATTAAACAGCAATAAATAATTTATTATAAAATATACAAAAGTATTATACAACTTGACTGTCCAACAGTCATCCACGAAAAGAACAAACGCATCTCACGTTCATCAAACATAACCCGCCTTACGGCGGCGCCACATACTATATACACGATTGAGCGTGTCTATATTTTTAACACTCCCTCCCATGCTCAATGTTATTTATCATACATAAATAATTTTTTATTTGAATACACAAATGAAAATTTATAAAAAGAAATGAAATTTTTAAGGTTTTTCAATCTTGATATAAAGATGATTGTCGTTTGCTCTGTCACTTGTTGTTTCATTAAGGACCTGTAATACATACGAAGTAAGGAATATTAAAATAAAATTTGAATAAATGAATGTATATATATATATATATATATATATATATATATAATTTTAAATTTTTATCAGTATTAAATACTATTATTAAATACTATTATTTAAATATTATTAAATACTTTCAACCATTTGTTAGTCTTCATCTTTCGTCATTCTTTGTTAGTGTTCATCTTCAGTGGGTTTGATTTGGTATCTGCTTAGAACATAAACATCATAGGCAATATTTGGCCAGCTTGCATTGGCTATATATAGTGATGTGGCAACTGCTTTGCGGTAGGGTTGATTACATTTACTTTCTGTCAATAGTTTTCCACTTACTTTATCCTTTTCTTCACGCTGCTTTTTCTTCCACCTGATTGGTTACCATAAGTATTCATTGAGGAATTGATTGATTAAAACTAAACTTCTTTAACATTTCGTTTATGCATTCTTCTTGCTTAATGCTTAGTATCCTTTTCTTTCTGTCTCGCTTTATTTTTAAGCCAAAATAAACTTTTAGACTCGCCAATTTCTCTCATTTCAAATTCTTTCTTCAAATTTGTCTTCATTCTCTCAAGTATCTGTATATTGTTGCAAACTAGCAGAATATCGTCTTCATACAATATTAAGATAAGAAATCCGTCTTTTTCTTGCTGAGTAAATAAACAAGGTTGATTGTTGAATTATTTAAGTCCATATTTCTTTACTGACTCTTTAAATTTTTCATTCTAACATTTTAGACTGACTTACAAATATTCTAAAGCCTTTTTCAATTTAAAAATCTTGTTTTGTTTGATCTTTTCATAAACAGTCATCCCTTTAGGTATTTTCATATGTATTTCACTGTTTAAATATCCATTTGGAAAAGCTGTATTCACGTCCCTCTGACATATTTCTTAATCCAGTTTGTTTGCCATTGCGAGTATAGATCTCATTAAAGGTAATCGTCAAACCGGTGCATGTTTCTTTTTGCAAATCATATTCATTTCTATCTTTGAAACCACGAATCCCAAGTCTGGGTTCATACCTTATTTTACTGTTTCTTTTACTCTGATTTTAATCTTCTTTCGATTAAATACCCATCTTGAATGTATAATGTTTGATCTTTTTCTGTTATTCATTACAATGGATTAACAACTTATTTCCATACATTATTCTTATACATAAATTTCAAGTCTTCATTTATAGTTTTGGTTCATTTTTATTTAATATATAGTCAGATCACTATTTATTCTAGCTAATAAAACACGAGTTTCTTCGTCCATGTTATTTTCTGTACTTGTTTGTGTTTACACTAGTAATTCAATTTGTCGTTTTGTTTCCTCTCCCTCCGATTCTTGTACTTCATATTTAGTATTTTTCTTAACTTCATCAGCCTTATTATTTTCTTTTCTTGGTCGTCCAACTGATCTTTTGACTTTCTCCCCCTCCGGTCTTTGTATTCGTATATCATTCTCTTTGTCTTCTTTTTCAAAATTTACAAACCATGTATTTTTTATCTGTTCATCAATTTAGTTCCAATCTTGTATATCATTTGTTGCATATTTGTCCTTGTAGACTAATTTTGTTCATTGAATCGTATGTCTCTGCTTTTGTATGAATTCCCTTATTTTGGTTTTAGTAAGATGTATCCGGTCTTTTTGTATCTTATTAGAATAACTATCTTTGCAATAAAATAAAATTTTGGACCAACTTTCATTTGCACTTTCATGTAAGTAAAACATCCAAAACGTTTTATTTGATTCAAATCTATTTCATAATCATTCTTGAATTTTTTAATTGTTGATACCATCTCATTCATTTCATACGGTGTTATGTTGTAGGCATAAACTGACGCATTTAATGCCAAGTTTTACATGTTCTCTGGTAAACCAGAATCATATATGAGGGCTCTTACCTTCTTTTGTACAGTTTGATAAAACCTTTCTGCAATTCCATTGTCCTGAGATGTACCTGTATAAATAAATTGACTTTCTGCACCCAGTCTTTCCAAAACTTCTTGAGTATATCCACCTATGTACTTGGTGCCTTGATCTGTCCTTAAAAAGCACAAATCATAACTGACTTCAATGTCATGTGGCTTATGGAGATTTTTGTCTGCAATCGTGTTTTCAAAATCTAAATATTTTTCTTCTTTAATTATCTGTTTTCTTCCATTTTCATTAAATTATTTATTTTCTTCAATATTCTGTTCTTCATTCATTTTTATTGTAGTTACATATTCTAAAACCTATCTTTGTTTTAAGTTATTTTCCGTCGAATCTGATTCAAATCCAATCAACCGATATGGCTATTTATAGATTTCTGTCAAAAATAATTCATTCGAAATGGAGTTATATATATATATATTATTTTATTGCCTAATTAAATCCTTAGAACCTTTTTTGCAAACCTACGTAAGCATAGTTTTCATATAAGTTTTTCACGGAGATTACTCTGTCTAAAGTAATAAATTTTCTATCAGACGTATTTATTCGCACGTTTCCTTCTCTCTCAGATTTAAGATTTGCACTGCTGTCTTTATTTGCACATTGGATTTCGTCCGGTTGTTTAATGAATGTCTTGAAAATCAACTTTGAATTTGTCAAATGTTCTATTGCATCACTGTCAGCACTCTGTTCATTAGTCTTCTTGTTTCTAGATTTTAATTGGTTAGAATCAGGGTTGCAAAAAAGTAATTAAAAATTATTTGAATCACAAATCCTTTTTGAATTCGTAATTAAAGTTTTATTTAATTAACAATTCCTTTTGAATTAATAATTAAAAATATTTTAATTAACAAATCAAAATCTAATCGTGAATTGAAAAGGCTTTAATTAAAAAATCAAAAGGAATTCTCAATTAAATAAATTTCAATTAAGAAATCAAAATGTAATCGTGAATTGAAAGGGCTTTAATTACAAAATCAAAAGGAATTCTTAATTAAATAAATTTCAATTAAGAAATCAAAATTTAATCGTGAATTGAAAGGGCTTTAATTCCAAAATCAAAAGGAATCCTTAATTAAATAAATTTCAATTGAGAAATCAAAATGTAATCGTGAATTGAAAGAGCGTCAGTTATGATTATGATTTCTGAATTCGAGGGCTTTAATTAAAAATTCCACAATTCCTTTTTAATTAAACGTACTAAGGAATTTTCATCATATATATGTAAATAGAAAAACATATGTGGACGCGCACATACATACGCACCTAGGCTCATATATATGCAACATTTCATGTCGACCCACACGCACACATACGGACAAGTTGATATATATATATACATGGTCCGTTTCATGTCAACTTGCACCCGTTGACCCGTATATATTTTGGTTTATATATATGTATATATATATACTTTCATACATACATACATGGGATATTTCATGTCGGTTAGCACGTACTCATAAGTACAGGTTTTCTTTATATGTGGTACATTTCATGACAACACGCACACACTCATTCGTGTACCCTTAGATTTATATATATGGAACTTAGATTTATATATGCATGCACACGCACGTTAATAAACATGAGATTTTTCACGTCAATTAGAACGCACGCACTTACAGGTTTAGATATATGGGATATTTCATGCCAATGCGCACGCGCGCGCACACACACACACAAGATTATATATGGGAGATTTCATGTCAACTCGTACATACTCATAATGACAGGCTTTTTTATATATGTGGGACATTTTATGACAACACGCACACACCCATCCGAGTAACCTTAGGTTTATATATATATATATATATATATATATATATATATATGGAACATTTCATGTCAATTCGCATGCATGCACACAAACTTTAATAAATATTGGATTTTTCACGTCAATTGAAACACACGCACATACACGTGTATATGTATATATATATATATATATATATATATATATATATATATACACATATATATATGAGATATTTCATGTCAATGTGCACCCATGCACACACAGGATTATATATATGCGACATTTCATGTCAACTCGTACGTACTCATAATCACAGGCTTTTCTATATATGCGGGGCACTTTATGACAACACGCTCACACCCATCCTAGTAACCTTAGGTTTATATATATATGGGACATTTTATGTCGATTCGCATGCATGCACACAAACTTTAATAAATATTGGATTTTTCACGTCAATTGGAACGTACGCACATACAGGTATATATATATATATATATATATATATATATATATATATATGAGATATTTCATGTCGTTTACAGAATTATATATATATATATATATATATATGGAACATCACATGTCGTTGCGCATGCATGCACACACGTTAATATACATAGGATTTTTCACGTCAATTATTACCCATGCCTATACAGGTTTATATATATGGGACATTTCATGACAACTCTAACACACCTATCCGAGCGCCCTTAGGTTCACATATATGGGACGTATCATGTCAACACGCACGCACCGGTTTTCATATATTTGACATATCTTGTCAACTCGAACGCGCAAACACATCTAAACATGTATTTGAAATTTGTATTTATATATATGGGACCGTTTCTGTCAATTCGCATGTACGCGCACACATGGGCTTATAAATATATATATATATATATATATATATATACTAGGGGGGGTACCCCCCTGCTCGTTCCACTCGCCAACCCCCATTATAGTTGTCATTTCAATATAAAATATAACACTTATGCATTGTTTTATATAATAATTTTTTTATTATAATATATTTTTATTTAATATATTTTACATTTGAGAATGATTATTAGATGATTATTAGATGCAACTGGTATAAAAAAACTTCCTACATTAGCTCCTTTAGTCAACCAATTAAGGCAAGAAGAGTATATAGATGTGATAAATTCATTAATTACATTCATTATTTAAAGGTTCAATATTTGATAAATTTAAGGTAAATATTAAAGCAAAAAATAATTTAATCTTTTATGTAATCATAATAATTTTTTATCATTGTATAAAAAAAATCATATTGTATCAATTTTTATAATATATTTTATAATTCTTTTTTTAATTCTTAGTATACCATTTCTTTTTCTAAATTAACTATTAATCAATTCTAAAAATAAGTATTAATTGTAACTAATTTACATAGAAATGTATAAATTATTGTTAAAAATACAATGATATTCAATCATTAAATTATTAAGTTTATTAAGTAACCGTTAAAAACAAATTTAATTTTATATATCGAAACAATTTCAGAATACAAATGCAACTGATATAAAAAAATTTCTTATATTAGCTTTTTGGGTCATCCAATTAACTCTGAGTCTAATAATTAGGCAATTTCATATTTTTTGAATTTATAAAATCATACTTGAAATTTGATAAAAAATTATACAGTTTGATTATACAATTTGAAAAATTAGCTTTTTGAGTCATCTAATTAACTCTAAGCCTAATAATTGTGCCATTTTATATTTTTTGAATTTATAAAATCATACTTAACATTCGATAAAAAATTCTACAGTTTGATTACACAATTCGAAAAAATCACATATTTTTTCAATTGACAAGGTATTTACAGCAAATCTGATTTACTCATAATGTAAAAGTTTACTATATAAATTACAACAAAACAATTTCAAATATTTAAATGATAAGTTAGATAAAACCTTTTTTCATACTTACACAAAAATAAAAAGTCATATTCACTTTGCCTCTCTTTCGCTTTTACATCTTACTTTAATATATATATCATAGCAAAAAATATTATATAAAACATTTATGCTATATATTCGACTTATTTTTCATAATATTCAATTCATTAGTCTTATTTAATTCACAATAACTTTCTTCAATCAATTAACTAATTAAATTTTATAAAATATTTTTTCCCTCCAAGATTATAAAAAAATTTAAAGAGTAATATACTATACCAAAAATATAATAATTTATTTAGAATATTTATCAAAAAATGAATAATTTTATTAAAATTATAGAAGATGGAAATTGTTTGTTTAGATGTTTTTCTATTTTTTATACAATAATCAAAACAAATACATGGAAATCAGAAAACCTATTGTTAACAATGTTATAAATAATTGGAACAGATATAAATTTTATATAATAGGCAATAGTTATTATACGAATATATTAACTAACGAAGATTATTTTAATTATATGGGTAAAAATAGAGTTTTTGGAACCGAAATAGAAATTATAAGTTTTAATGAAATTTTTAATGTATATATAGAAATAAATTTTTCAAATTCACCATTAATTAATAAATACGGTAATCCTTTAAATGAATTAAAATTATTTTTACTATTTAGTGGAGATTATGATGCAGGCCACTATGATGTAATTAATTTTAACAATAATAATATAAAACAAAAAATTATTCAGATTAACAATCAAAAAAAGTATAATAAAAGAAAATTAAAAGAATATGTAAATGAAACAGTTTTTATAAAAAACAAAAAATTAAAAAAATATAATAATAATGTAAACAAAAATGAAATCGAAGAAAATGAACAAATTTTACAAATAAATGATTTCAATTTATTAAATAATAATTTAAATAATAAAGAATCACAAAGTTTAATCAAAAATAAAAAAATTAAAATTATAAATAATAATAATGATTATAAAATTAACAAAAATTTAGAAAATATATTTAATAAAATGGATTTAAAATGTAAATATTGTTCTGCAATGTTTTGGAAAGAAGAAATTAAAAAATTTAATTGTTGTCAAAAAGGAAAAATAATTTTATCACCGTTGAGTAAATATGATGATAAATTAAAATCTTTATTATTTTATGATAAAACTTTTCGATATTTAATTAGATATTATAATAATTTATTTAGTTTTGCGACATTTAATGCAAACGTTATACATAATAATGAAAAAGCAATTTACAATTTAAAAATTCAAGGACAAATATGTCACAGCACGCCAAATAATTTATTTCCAAAAAATAAAGAAGATCCAATTTGTGGTCAATTATATATATATGATGACGTAACTACTATTGAAAAAAGATTAAAAAATAATGAAAAATTAATTAAAGAACATATGTATACAATAACTAAAATAATGAATAATAATCCAATAGCAAAAAAATTTAAACATTTACATCAAATAGCTAATATAGAAAAAATTCCTAATTATAAATTATATTTTTTAAGAAAAAATAATGAACAAAAACATACTTATAATAAACCTTTAACATCAGAATGTGGAGCTATAATTGTATCCAATTCAGGTATGCCAGATAATTATGATTTATGCATATATCCTAATAATAATTGTAAAGAAAAAGTTAATTCTACATATTTGAATAAATTATCTCACCATGTAGATCCAATGGTATTTCCTTTATTATTTCTTAATAGTGATTTAGGATGGAGTATAGGATATAATAAACGTCCTAATTTAAAAAATGAAAAGTTAACGATTCTCCAATATTATTTATATAGAACAGCATACAGAAAAGATGAAATGAATTTTAATCCAATTTTATATTGTGGTAGATTAACACAACAATATATTATTCATGCTTATATAATGATAGAAAATAACAGAATGAATTTTTTACATAATAATCAAAAACAATTACGTATAGAATGTTATCAGGGTTTATTGGATCACGTTAAAAATAGTGCTTTAAACATTTCAAAAAATTTTGAAATTAAAGAAAGACTAGGAAACCTTTTTATTTTACCAGCTACATATATTGGAAGTCCAAGATATATGCAACAATATTATCAAGACGCTATGGCAATAATGAGAAAAGTAGGAAAACCAGATTTATTTATTACAATAACATGTAATCCGAAATGGAAAATAATAAAATTAATAAAATTATAATTAACTAATAAAATTATAGAATATAAAACAACATTAAATGAACCAATAAATGAATTTTATCTAAATCAAAATTACGAAATATATTCAAGATATTTATTGAACATTGCACACATTTTAAAAAAAATATTATGATATATTTTTTTAAATTTATTATTTATTTAAATTATAAATTCAATATTTTTATGAAATGTTTAATATTTTATTAAGATTAAATTTTATGAAAGAAAAATTGATATATTTCTAAAATGTAAAATTAAGTGAAAAGATATCAAACAGGAATTATAACAAAATAATCCTTTAAATCTTAAAAATCTTAAATTTATATTTAAATATATCAAACATTATGTTGAATTAATATAATGAAATAATTAAAAATTATTTTTTTTAATATTTAATGTAATATTTACATAAAATATTAAACATTATATAAAACTATTAATAATTAATAATTTAAAAAATTTTGATATATTTATAAAATGTCAGATTAAGAAAAAAGATATCAAACAGGAATTATAACAAAATAATCCTATAAATCTTCAAAATCTTAAGTATACATTTAAATATATCAAATGATAATATTAAAAAATTTTACTAAAAAATTTATGATTTCACAATGATAAAAATCTAAAAGATTTAAAATTTAAGGTTGTGTAAAAACCAACTTAATCTATATTTCATAAATAATGATTAAAATTTATTAATAATTTTTTTCAGATATTTTACATAAATAATTAATATTATGTATTTTTTTTCATGTTTCTATGTCAATAATAAAAATTTAATAAAAATGTACAATTATATAATTTTATGTATAATATAAAAATATATTATAATAAAAAAATTTTATATAAAACAATGCATAAGTGTTATATTTTATATTGATATGATAACTATAATGGAGGTTGTGAGTGGAACAAGCAGGGGGTACCCCTAGCCAAAATTATTTTCAGGAGGATATAAATAAATAAATTTGTAGAGATACCACCAAAGACGCGTTAGGTCTTTTTATTAATGGAAGCCTTCACCAGTAGCCATAAAAATCATTTTGTTTTATAATTTATATGTTTTATTTAATTTTTATATTATTTTGAATAATTTAAAAAATTGTTTTTTATAATCATTTTAAAATAAAGAAAATAAAAATTTTTTCAATAAAATTTTTGTATTAATTCTAGCATTAATTAATTTTAATATAATAAATTATATATTATTATGTTAAGTTTTAAGTTTGTATATTTAAATACATACATTATTATATTGTAGGGGGGCAGTGGAGGGGTCCTAGGGGTGCCGTGGGGAGTGCTGTGGAGGGGCGTGGAGGTGTGTGGAGGGGGGTACTTAGAATAAAAGCAACAATAAAAAATATCGTAATATTTTAAACAATTTTACGTTATTTTGTGGAGGGGTCGGGGGGTGCCGTGGGGGTGCTGTGGAGGGGCGTGGAGGGGTGTGGAGGGGGTGTGAGGGGTGCGGGGGTGTGGAGGGGTGCGGGGGGTGTGGAGGGTGTGGGGGTTCGAGGGTTAATTTTTCATATAACTATATAATATAGGTAGATATATATATATATATATATATATATATATATATATATATATATATATATAGTGTGTATATCTGTGTACACATATACATGGGATATTTAATGTTAATTCACACGTGCGCAGATACACACAGGCTTATATACACGGGACGTTTCATGTCAATTTACATACATGACACACGTACTTGAGTTTATATATATTTTTCATATGTATATATATATATATATATATATATATATATATATATATATATATATATATATATATATATAGGGTCTGTTCCTGTCAAGGCGCATGCACGAACACACATAAGCTTATGAATATACGTATATACATATACATCGGATATTTTATGTCAATTCACATGCGCGCACTGAATATTAATTAAAATTAATATTTTCAATCAATCATATACCTATTTTTTTATTAAAAAGATATATTTTTACAAAATATGTAACAGTAAAAGAGTAGTTCACAGAAAAAAATTGTACTTCGTTACAAAATTTTATAAATTATAAAAACACAAGTTTTTTAAACTTTACAAAATAATGAATAGCGTACTGTACATATTGTTCTTGTAGCAAAAATTCTACATGTAAAAAATGTAATAAGATTAAAATACAAATAACGATTAATTAAACGTATTTATAAATTATAACATAAATTTAGCAAATGAAATAAAATTTTAGGAAATCGTATTCTAATCTCTGCTGCACTGTAACAATAGTCTCATTCTAATATGAAAAATTGAAAAAAATTATAAAACTTATTCTTTTTCATAACTTTGGCATGAAAATTGCATGAAATAAGCGACAAAATGTTTTTTATTTAAAAAATAGACTTTTCATATTTTGGAAATTATATCATACAAATTTTCCTGGACATTTTCCGACTTCACCCCCTTTAAATTAATGTTTAGTGACAAAATATATAAAAAAAATTTTTGGAACCGTGGACTTTAATGTTACTATAACAATCTCCCCTATTTTCCGACCTGATTTTTTCATGTGAGCACCGTTGCGCGGTACTCTCTGAATAAGAGGTTCAATTCTTCGTGAAAAATTAAAGGAAGACCGCAACCAGCCTAAACCATTCTTTTTTTATCAACAGTTGGTGGATTAAAGAATAATTTTAGCTAATTAAAATGTAAAAATTCTTAATTATATTGGTCACCAATGATTGGTGCAATAAAATAAAAAAAAATCATTAAAAATGGCAAAATGAGTTTTTTTTATATTTATGATGTTTTTACAGAGAAATGGTGCAATGTACCGCAAAATTGATAAGAATATTTTTGACTTAATATTTGATGAAAAACACGAAAAATTATGTTTTTCCGCGAAAAATTAACAACCAGAAAATTTACTTTAGAGATTTTCCTAACTATTTTCCAGCTATCCACCCTCGAAATTCGTGTTCAGGGCACCAAAATACATAGGAAAAACTTTGGTGTAGCCGTGGATTTCCATCGGCTACGGAAACTCTCCTAGCTACCTATATTAGTTATAAATGTCCTCCGTATTCAGGTGAAATACCCCGGTTGAAATGTACATTAAGGTTTGGAAAGATCCTGATGTAAAAGAACCTTTCTAATTTTTTGCGGTTTTTGGTACCAGTCCATAATACAACTTTGCGAACTCTTATGAAAAAATTTGTCATGATTGTCGTTGATACCTTCTGAACTTTTTTGATTCATTAAGTTTCACTAAGGAATAGTAACCTTAATTTTATCGTATCCACAATTAATAAACAATTAAGATCGCTTTAGAATTGAACAGCACTGTAAAGTTTTCAGGAGAAACCTTCTAGATTGTATTTTAAAAAATTCTTCAAAAATATTTTTTACGTTTTATCATCGTATGAATATATTTATTAAATTATTGGTAAATAAATGATTATAAATCTATGAGATCATTTAAGAATACGGATGAATCTTTATATTTTCTGTATATTGATTGAAAGGTTAATGAAACTTCACGAACTCTATGGAAGTAAATCGAGATGAATTATTACAATCTTGTAAAGAGTTTAATAGCTATTAAAGATCCTTAAGAGGAAGTCGGGTATATATGTCCTATTGTAATAAAAAAATTGATCTTTTTACAAAAACTAGTAATTTTAGCAAAAAGTAAAGAGAAAGCCCCATCTTGTGTCATAAAAAGCAATATTTTCTTTGATTAGGAAAAAATTTTTTTATCGATTCGTTTTGAAAAAAACCTTGAAAAACATAAAATATTGAGGTTTGGATGGACAATTCAGTTTTTCAAAGTTTTCTTTGAAAAGAAACGATAAAAATAATTTTTTCTCATAAGAGAAAATATTGCTTTTTATTATACGAGATGGGGCTTTCTTCTTATTTTTTGCTACAATCATAAGGTTTTGCAGAAAATTGAATTTTTTATTATAAAAGGATAGAGATATACGACCTGCTATTAATAGATTACCGTGAAAATTATTTATGATTCTCAGTAACGATTTTGAAGTTATAAAAAAATATACGCCCGAAATAAAGCCATTTTACACAACTAAGCTATAAATTTTTTTTGTGAATAAATACAATAAATCGCACTGATTTATTAATACTAGGAAATTTTTCAGTTTATTAATAAGTTAATTTAATTAATACTATGATATGTCCTTCAAAAATCACTATTCAATATATTAGAAATTCATAAAGAATCTGAAGAAGTCATAATCATATTTTTTGATATATGGAGATATCCTCAAAACTTTTAATTCTCTAGTAACAGGTCATATTACAGCTGTTACTGGGTTACCGCATGATGCACATTATTTAAACTAGGTTCAAATCTTTTGTGCTATCCTGTAACTCTATTTCTGATGTATTTTGTTAATGTTTAACATACAGCGCAGTAGCTATTTTTATGAAACATTCATTTTTACACATAAAAAATTACCGTAATTTATCTTATGTGTAAATTTACTTTTTATAGAATTATCTGCTGCGCCGTTTATGGCACATTAACAAAATACATCAGAAATAGAGTTACAGGATAGCACAAAAGATTATAACCTAGTTTAAATAATGACCTGTTACTAGAGAATTTAAAGTTGGGTGGATATCCCCATATAATACCATGGTGGTACACATAAAATTGGAAAGGTTCCAAAAATATATAAATTACAATAACTTTTCTGATGAGGATATATTATTCAGATTAATATTATTTTTAAAATTAGATAACATTATTTTCATTTTTAAGAGCATGACGAAGCTTCCAGTCTTCTAATAATATTTCCAATCCTAAGTTATGAATAAACAATGCGTTTAATATTTTTTTGCGACAAAGAAAAAATTTGTAAGATTCAACTCGAGTGCGGACAACTCAAGAAACCCACGAAAATACTACATAAAAAGTAATAATACAAACTTTCAATGTAACGTATTTTAAGATTAGGTTTGTCGAGCTTGATATAATTTCCAATCCAAGTTCATAAAAAATTTACAAGTTTAAATGATTTTTTATTTTAACAAAAATTATTGTATTAACATAGCTTTAGTGCGGACAAGTCATTATATTTGTTTTTCTCATCCGTGCTGAGTAAGTGGCCTATAGCGCATGCGTTTTCGGGGTAGTAAGTAGCTAATAGCGCGCGCTGCGTGTGTTGTTTTTTAAGGGCGTGTGTTTCACAGCTATGTATAATATTATTTTGTATTAAATCATGTAAATACGTTACATTCTATAAAATAATGTCACGCAAAAGCTTTAATTAATGTAAAATCGCAAAGGTTTCTACAAGCGCAGCGCCCTCATACTGTATCTCATCGACCATGTGATGAATTTTATACTCTATCTCGCTTTAACCTCTGACAAAGTAAATCGTATCATCTATTCTTGTATTATTTTTACATCAACTAAATCGTAATTATTCCGTATATACGTGAAATTGGTGAACTAAAAGTATGTAATTTAATTACAAATAATAGTACCAAAAAGTATTGAAATATACTATTGCGAGTCAGTCGTACGGCAGATATGAGAGAGAGAAAGTCTCGGGCAATGGCGCTACTCGCTGCCGTACCGGCCGTTTTGTAAATAGCAACTTTATTTAATTCATTACTAATTAACATTTGATATTAAGGTTGATTTACACCGAACCGTTACATACCGCCGAGCCGCCGTGCCGACCCGTATATAAGACATTTAGTCTAAGATTAGTCCGTAGCAACTTTAAGGTGTTTTTCCACCTGTTTTAACCGTAGTATTAAGTTGGTATTAGGGGTGCTTCCCACCCATCGCCGCCGCCGGAAAAGGCAAGCCAGGATTACTCTATTCATGTGCATCTAGTCGTGCATTAGAGAATCATAGGCCTTCAGCCGTATTCCATTACCGCATTAAGGGTATCGTCCACCCACCGTTATTAGATTAGGTTATTGATATTATAACTATTATAAATTTTTGTTTGTTCATTTAAACCGTCAAGGCCGTTAACCGCCGTCAGTCCAATTTGGCTTATCATTAAAGATAAAGTTAATTTCAATTATTTTTGATTTCATTTATTTCCGTCGCCAACAAGAGGCACATAAAAGCCGTCAAGTGGCTCATAATAAATTTAGTAATTGTTTCTTTGTATGACGCGTACATATATTAGGTTAGTTATTTTGATTTAGGTTAGTTTACTTACTTTTCATTGTTATTGTTATACGTCGTTGTAAGATATGAGTTTAGAGTACAATAAAGCTCTGGTACTCCCTAGCATAAACAAACGTGTCAACCCGTTTACTGTCCTTTATCTTTCCACCGTCCGTCCTAACCGACCTCCTGCCTCGAACCCTGGTCACTCACTGAAGCGTCTGGCAACAGGAGGTAAAGACTTAATATTTCCCACCCACGGGAAATAAAAACGTTACAATATATATATTTATATATATATATATATATATATATATATATATATATATATATAAACAAAAAAATTGCGGGTGAACGTGAGCAAGTTGATATGAAATGAACCATATATACATATGCAAAAACCTGTCTGTAAGGTCGTACATGAGTTGACATGAAGAGTCACATGTATATAAAAGCGTGTATGCATGAATGCAAATTGACATAAAACGTCCCATATATGTCAACCTGAAGGAACTCGGATAGGTGTGTGAGAGTTGTCATGAAATGTTCCATATATATAGGAGAGCCTTTGATTATGAGTACATACGAGTTGACATGAAATGTCCCATATATATATATATATATATATATATATATATATATATATATATATATATATATATATAATCCTGAGTGTGTGTGCATGCGCATTGGCATGAAATGTACCATATATATAAACCTGTATGTGCGTGCGTTAAAATTTACATGAAAAATCCTATGTATATTAACGTGTGTGTGCATGAATGAAAATTGACATAAAACGTCCCATATATGAAAACCTGAGAACTCGGATAGGTGTGTGAGAGTTGTCATGAAATGTTCCATATATATAGAAAAGCCTGCGATTATGAGTACATACGAGTTGACATGAAATGTCCCATATATATATATATATATATATATATATATATATATATATATATATATATATAAACCTATGTGTATGCGTGCGCATTGGCATGAAATGTCGCATATACATAAACCTGTGTGTGCGTGCGTTATAATTGACATGAAAAATCCCATGTTTATTAAAGCCTGTGTGCATGCATGCGAATTGACATCAAATGTCTCATATATATAAACCTTTGTCTGCTTGTGTTTCAATTGACACGAAAAATCCCATGAATATTAACGTGTGCGTGCATGCATGCGAAACGACATGGAACGTCCCATATATCTCTTTATATAATAAAGATATATATGGCATATATAGTTTGAATTTATTAAATTTAAACTAAATTTATCAAAGCCCTCGAATTCACAAATCATAATCATAACTGACGCTCTTTCAATTCACGATTACATTTTGATTTCTTAATTGAAATTTATTTAATTAAGGATTCCTTTTGATTTTGGAATTAAAGTCCTTTCAATTCACGATTAAATTTTGATTTCTTAATTGAAATTTATTTAATTAAGAATTCCTTTTGATTTTGTAATTAAAGCCCTTTCAATCCACGATTACATTCATATATATATATATATATACACACATACATACGTGGAACATTCCACGTCAATTAGAACGCACCCACAGACAGGTTTATATATGTATATATATATATATATATATACATACATACATGGGACATTCCACGTCAACTAGAACACACTCACAGACAGGTTTATATATATATATATATATATACTAGGGGGGGTTCCCCCCTGCTCGCTTTGCTCGCCAACCCCCCATTGCATCATCTTCTACAAATATAAACTTTTATATATATAATTTTCAAATTTATATTAATTTAAAATTATTTTTTTTTTTTTTTTTTGTTTCTTGGTCATGAAGATTAGTATTTATTAGAAGTTAAATACACTTATTAAGGTATATGAAGTTAAGTATAATAAAACGTTTTATGATAGTTTAATACTTTAAATATGTTGAAGATATCTATAATAATATTCAATCGCTTTACGATAGGAGCACAACCATTCAACGTATTTACCTCGAGCTCAGCCCAATGTTCTTTTCTCTTCCTAATTTCGTTCATTCTTTGATAACAATTAATTAAATTAGCTAACAATTAACTACCTTTCAGCTATCTCTCAGCTAACTTTCAGCTAAATTTTATCTGAATTTCAGCCAACTTTTAGCTAACTTTCAGCTAAATTTTATCTGAATTCCAGCCAACTTTTAGCTAACTTTCAGCTAAATTTTATCTGAATTTCAGCTATCTCTCAGCTAACTTTCAGCTGAATTTTATCTAAATTTCAGCTATCTCTCAACTAACTTTCAGCTGAATTTTAGCTGAATTTCAGCTAACTGAGGGCACATAAAATTCTTATACACGGCGGCGGCGGCGGCGTAGGCAATATATCTTTATTATATTAAAAGATATATGGGACGTTCCATATCGTTTCGCATGCATGCACGCACACGTTAATATTCATGGGATTTTTCGTGTCAATTGAAACACAAGCAGACAAAGGTTTATATATATGAGACATTTGATGTCAATTCGCATGCATGCACACAGGCTTTAATAAACATGGGATTTTTCATGACAATTATAACGCACGCACACACAGGTTTATGTATATGCGACATTTCATGCCAATGCGCACGCTTACACATAGGATTATATATATATATATATATATATATATATATATATATATATATATATATATATATATATATATATATATATATATATATATATATATATATATATATATATATATATATATATATATATATAAGGACATTTCATGTCAACTCGTATGTACTCATAATCGCAGGCTTTTCTATATATATGGAACATTTCATGACAACTCTCACACTCCTATCCGAGTTCTCAGGTTTTCATATATGGGACGTTTTATGTCAATTTTCATTCATGCACACACACGTTAGGATTTTTTATGTAAATTTTAACGCACGCACATACAGGTTTATATATATGGTACATTTCATGCCAATGCTCATGCACACACACACACAGGATTATATATATATATATATATATATATATGGGACATTTCATGTCAACTCGTATGTACTCATAATCAAAGGCTTTCCTATATATATGGAACATTTCATGACAACTCCCACACACCTATCCGAGTTCCTTCAGGTTGACATATAGGGGACGTTTCATGTCAATTTGCATTCATGCATACACGCTTTTATATACATGTGACTCTTCATGTCAACTCATGTACGACCTTACAGACAGGTTTTTGCATATGTATATATGGTTCATTTCATATCAACTTGCTCACGTTCACCCGCAATTTTTTTGTATATATATATATATATATATATATATATATATATATATATATACATAAATATATATATATTGTAACGTTTTTATTTCCCGTGGGTGGGAAATATTAAGTCTTTACCTCCTGTTGCCAGACGCTTCAGTGAGTGACCAGGGTTCGAGGCAGGAGGTCGGTTAGGACGGACGGTGGAAAGATAAAGGACAGTAAACGGGTTGACACGTTTGTTTATGCTAGGGAGTACCAGAGCTTTATTGTACTCTAAACTCATATCTTACAACGACGTATAACAATAACAATGAAAAGTAATAAACTAACCTAAATCAAAATAACTAACCTAAGTTAGTTAACCTAAATAATATTGTAATTGCCCCAGCTAAAACTGGTAATGATAATAATAATAAAATTGCTGTTAAAAATACTGATCAACAAAATAACGAAATATTTTCAATTTTATAAACTTTTATATTTAAAATTGTAGAAATAAAATTAATTGATCCTATAATAGAAGAAACCCCAGCAATATGTAATGAAAAAATTGATAAATCTACTGAAGGGCCCCCATGAGATAAATTTAATGATAAAGGAGGATAAACAGTTCACCCTGTTCCTGTTCCTATCCCTACAAATATTCTTGAAATTAATAATATTAATCTAGGGGGTAATAACCAAAATCTTATATTATTTATTCGTGGAACAACTATATCAGGAGAACCTAATAATATAGGGACAAAATAATTTCCAAATCCCCCTATTATTACAGGTATAACAAAAAAAAAAATTATCACAAATGCATGAGTTGTAACAATAGAATTATAAATTTGATCATTTCCAATTAATGACCCACATGAACCCAATTCTATACGAATTAATATTCTTAAAGATAAGCCAACGACCCCAGATCATATCCCAAAAATAAAATACAAAATTCCAATATTTTTATGATTAGTTGAAAAAAATCATAATTTCATAAATAAGATTTATATAGTTTAATTTAAAACATTATATTTTCATTATAAAAATAATATTCTAGTATTTATAAATTTAATTAAAAACTATTTAAAAATTTCTAAAAATTATCTTAATATCTTCAATATTGAATTTTAATGGATAAACTATTTAAATAAAATATTATTATAATTATAAAAAAAATAAATAATATTGAAAAAATTATTGATATTAAAAAATTATAATTTAAATAAATTAAATTTTTTTCTTCTTTTACTAATATAAATATCGAATTTTTTAAAAAAAACTCTCTTCACCCTTTATCCAGAATTTTATATAAAAATTTCCCATAATTTAAAGGAAAAAAAATTAATTTATTTAAATTATAAATAAATCATATTTTCCCAAAAAAATTCTTAAAAAATTTATTTTATTCACATTAATTATTTTTAAATAAATAATTCTTAATAAATAAAAAAATCTAATTAAAAATATAATAATTAATTTTTCAATTTTAAATAAATAAATTTCTTCTAAATTTGAGTAAATTGATAAATTTAAACCCCTACCAAATGAAATTCTAAATATTATTAAAATAAATATTGAAAAATTTATAATTTTATTATCCTTTAAATTATAATAAGAAAAAAACATAAATTTTTCTATTAATAAATAATATCTCATACGAACTCTATATATAACTGTTAAAACTGTCGATCATAATAAAAATAAATAAATAATAAAATATCTTATTTTTATAAATATTATCTCTAAAATTTTATCTTTTGAAAAAAATCCTGAAAAAAAGGCATCCCACATAATGAAAAATTTGAAATTATTAAAATTAAAACTGTTAAAGGTATAAATTTTATTATTATCCCTAAATTTCGAATATCTTGATTATTAATTATTGAATGAATAAAAACTCCTGAACATATAAATATTATTGATTTAAATATTGCATGAATTAATAAATGAAAAAATGATAATTCCCACTCTTTAAAAGCAAAAATTATTACTATTAGCCCTAATTGAGATAATGTAGAAAATGCAATAATTTTTTTTATATCATATTCAAAATTTGCTGATATACCAGCCATTATTATTGTAATTAAACCAATAGTTATTAAAAAAAATAATAAACTATCTATTTTATAAATTGAATAATGAAATCGAATTAATAAATAAATCCCAGCAGTTACTAAAGTCGAAGAATGAACTAAAGAAGATACAGGGGTAGGAGCAGCTATAGCTGCAGGTAACCAAGAAGAAAAAGGAAATTGTGCACTTTTAGTAAATCTCGCTAAAATAACTATAATTATTAAAAAACTTATTATAAAATTATAATTTATAAAATTCCATCTCCCATAAATAAATATTATTCTTACTCTTATTAAAATTATTACATCCCCAACTCGATTTAATAAAACAGTTAATATCCCAGAATTTAAACTATAAAAATTTTGATAAAAAATTACTAAACAAAAAGAAATTAACCCTAATCCATCTCATCCTAATAAAATTCTAATTATATTAGGTCTAATAATTATTAAAATCATTGATATAATAAATAAAAAAACTAAATTAAAAAATCGAAATCTATAATTATCATGTCTTATATATTCTCTACAATAAAATATAATTATTGATGAAATTATTAATACTACAAAAATAAATATTAATGATACTCAATCTAAATAAATTAATATATTTACATTTACACTATTTAAAAAAAAAATATTCCACTCTAAAAATAATCTAATTTTTTTTATTAAAAATAATACCCCTTCAAAAAAACAAAAACTCTTCTAAAAAAAAAAAAAATCCCCTAAAAAAATAATAAAAAATTATTTAAAAATTTTTATAAATTATCCTTGACCTCACAAATCAAAATTTTAATTTAAACTGTTTAAATCTAAAAAAATAAATCTATTTTTAAAATCATAAAATTTAAAGGAACCCAATGAAAAATTATTGTTATAAATTCATTTATTTTATTAAAATTTATTTTAATTATTAAATCATTAAATTTCCCATGACATCTATAAGAAAATAAATATAATCTATAACATGCACTAACAAAAACTCCTAAAATTAATAGAAATAAAATATTTTTTGATCAATTAATTAATGTCATTAAAATTATTAACTCACTAACTAAATTTAAGAAAATAGGGGCTGATATATTAATTGAACAAAAAATAAATCACCAAAAAATCATCGATGGGAAAAAAAGATTATTCCTTTATTTATTATAATATTTCGAGTTTTTGACCGTTCATAAAAATAATTCACTAAGACAAATAATGCTGAAGAACAAAACCCATGACCAATTATTATAATATACCCTCCGTTAAATCCTCAAATTGTTAAAGTCATAATTCCTATTAATATAATTCCTATATGAACTACTGATGAATAAGCTACTAATATTTTTATATCAATTTGTCGGAGACAAAATAATCTTAAAATAATTATTCCTATTATTCTTATAACTATAAAAAAATAATTTATTTTTAAAGAAATTTTTAAATTAAATATTACAGTTCGCATAATTCCATATCCCCCCAATTTTAATATCACCCCAGCTAAAATCATTGACCCTGAAATAGGGGCCTCAACATGAGCTTTCGGGAGAAATCGTGTAATTAAAAATTTCACAATTCCTTTTTAATTAAACGTACTGAGGAATTTTTATCGTATATATGTATATAGAAAAACGTATGTGGACGCACACATACATACGCACCTGGGCTCATATATATGCAACATTTCGTGTCGACCCACATGCACACATACAGACAAGTTGATGTATATATATGTGTGTATATATATATATATATATATATATCAACTTGTCTATATATATGCAACATTTCGTGTCGACCCACATGCACACATACAGACAAGTTGATATATATATATTTATATATATCAACTTGTCTGTATGTGTGCATGTGGGTCGACACGAAATGTTGCATATATATGAGCCCAGGTGCGTATGTATGTGCGCGTCCACATGTTTTTCTATATACATATATACGATAAAAATTCCTTAGTACGTTTAATTAAAAAGGAATTGTGGAATTTTTAATTAAAGCCCTAGAATTCACAAATCATAATCATAACTGACGCTCTTTCAATTCACGATTACATTTTGATTTCTTAATTGAAATTTATTTAATTGAGAATTCCTTTTGATTTTTTAATTAAAGCCTTTTCAATTCACGATTAGATTTTGATTTGTTAATTAAAATATTTTTAATTATTAATTTGAAAGGAATTGTTAATTAAATAAAACTTTAATTACGAATTCAAAAAGGATTCGTGAATTAAAATTTATTTAAAGCTCAAAATGATTTAAATATTTGCAACCCTGTTAGAATTGCCTTCTTTTTGATATTATCCTCTGTTGTATTTTACATCATTTTCTTGTCTCCTTTCATTGTCAGATTTCGCTCGTTTTTTGTCATAATTAATCAGATTAGTTATCTTACGTTTGAATGCTGTTCGACCTGTAATTTCTTTACTTTTATTATTATAATATTTTGAATCATACCTTTTTCTGTTGTTCTGTCTCGAGTCTCCCTGACATTTTGAAAATGTTGATATCACATGGTCATGGGTGAATCTCTGATAGAAGAAACACTTCCTTATGCTAATTTCCTGTCATGGGCAGTCGCTGGCATAGTATCCATAACTGTGGCATTCAGAATATCACATTTTCTGTATCACCTCTGACTTAGTCGTCATAGCTGTGGCTGGATGTTTGTCTCTCGTTCGGTGGCTTTCAATCTGCATAATAAGTAACTTTAGTTTATGATATGGTAACCCTTTCCCTGTTACACTATCGGTCATAAAATCTCGTCCTTCTACTTGATGTACTTTGTTTATGATAACATTATAGAAAAAAAATCTCTTTCGTCTTTTTCAGACAACGATTTAACGTTTGACATGTTATTATAACCTCTTACTATTTCTTCAAATCTGTCTATAAAATTAACTGCCTTTTCTTTTGCTGGATTATACTGTATGTTCTACAATTTTCTTTATACTAGATGGAGTTACATTTACCTCTCCTAATTTAATTTCTTTAAATTCTGTTGAACAATTTAACTGGATCTTTAATTTCCACAAGTTTAGCATGATAGTCTTTATCTATTCTACTTATTGAAATATTACGAATTTTATATCCATGTTTCTCATTTATACTTTCAAATAAACTTTCATTTGCTACAATAGTACTATCAACAACATACAATAAAAATTCCATCGAACTCAATTTTCGAATTTAATTTAGTTTAATTAAATCATTAATTTATAATTTACAGTCGCGTTTTACTGGTCCGTCTTTCTCAGTCAGTCCGGTTTTGATAGTTTCTGTCAATTGTTTAGAAACATCTAAAATATTGTCGTTTTCTTTATTTTATTAAGTCTTATTTGTATTGAATACGATGTTTTTTAATTTATTTACCAGTCCTAAGTGTGAGTCGAAGACTGTCGAGTTCCCGAAACCTTCTGCTTTAAGTGTATAATTTTCAAAATCATTGTTTACCTTTATGTCGTTCTGCTGCCTTTGGATTTACCTGTCCTTTCTGCTTTATTACCTGTAGTCATTTTCGTTTAAATTCCTTCCTCATTTTTTCCAGAATATGGTTGTTTAGAATTTGCATGGTGTTTCTTTTTTTTATCATCAAAATCATTAAAGCGTCAACTGAATTGAGCTTATCCATTACCTTGTCCGATTGGATAGATAAGTCCAAATCAAAATTTTCATTATAATAATCATGCTCGAAAATCTTACTCTCATCGTCAATTTTTCTGTCATAATTTTCTATTTGTTTTATTGACGAAACAAAAAAATGTTTATTTATAAATATTTTATTTATATTTTTTTTTAACTTTTTTATTTGACTTTACTATTTTTTTTTTACCTGTTAATTTTGCTTTAATCTTTTCATTCAATTTTGCTGTCAAACCTTTAATTTATTTTTGTCTTTTCTTATCTGTCGCAATTTGACCTCCTGCAGTTATTTTAACTACAGCTTTCACACTGTCTCGTTATATAGCCCCTCCGTCTTTTCGGTGTCATAACTGTTGTTAATTCTGCTTTTTCTTTCTTATCAGTTATAGTGTGGCCACCTGTCGTACAATAGGGCATATATAATTTGTCTCCATCTCTGTAACTGTCCTTATCACCAGGTCAAATTCTTCACTCGTAACGTATTTTTAAACTATAAAGGAATAGTAAACCAATATAAATAAAATTTATATAATTTTGCCGAACACAATCAAAACTAGATAATTTACGTTAGAGTTAATTATATATATTATAAGCTTAACAGACCGAACACAAGCCTTTCAAGCTCAATATATCAATCACATATTTATGAAAAATAAAAAGAATCAACCCAATATGCTGAACACAAGCAATATTAGGTAATTCATATTTATGACAATTAAAGTGAATCAATCTAACATGCTGTATAACATGGCAGATTAGCCATATTACTTATATGTATATTTGCATCGCATATAGCCGACAGAAGGGAGCATCTAACTACTGGCAAGGCGGAAAGCAGACCACGTGAGTCAAATAGTTAAAACTATAATCCAAAATCGTTGGCACACACGCGCGAATGTGTAAAGCACGTATACTGTGCACTGATATAGCTAGCGAGCAGCTTGACTCGAGTAGCTGAGCTTGGGTCCGTTTAGGATCGTTTGTCTCTCTCTTGCGACGCGCGCAGCGTACAGCAAGAGAGATGAAGCTGAGCATAGACAAGAAGGAATACCATTATTATTCCTTTTGTCACCGGCGTCCGATAAAGAGCGTTTCGACTTGCGATATTGCGTAATACTTTTCTGGTTGTGTGTTACAATTATCGTAGTTAGTGTGAGCGAGAATAGATAAATTCACTATTCTCTAAGTTATTTTATTGTGCTTAAAATTGTTGCGAGTGCACGATTGTTAATTAAAATAATATAATTTCTTCTGTCTATTACGACGTGTGTGCCGGGCGATCGCGTGCGCGTTCCATTGCATATATTCCCTTCGTGCTTTTCTAATTCATTCTTTTTTTTGTGTGTTTATTGCTCGTGTCCCTTTTAGCTTACATTTTTGTTAATATCTGCTTTTCGTCGTGCCGATAGTTATGTAGTTAGTGCAAGCGGTGTCGCGTACGCTATACGCGGCTGGCGTCCATTTTAATCGAGCGTACAATTACTGTACAAATTTCTGAAATAAAGCTTCTCTTTTTTTGTTGTTACTTAATTAATTACAGCTTATATATTTTTATAAATAAGTGCCACCTCCTAATCCCCAAGGTTGTCACAGCTGAACACAAGCAATGTTAAATAAATCAAATTTGCCAGTTATTTATGTATATTTTTATATTTACAATTATACATATGAGCTATTATTCCTATACGCAATATACTGAACACAAGTATTACTATGTATGTGAAAGCAACAAATATGATCGATCAATATTATTTTAAAACCATGGATATTTTTTTAAATTATTTATATACGTAATATTATACGTTCAATAAAATTTTTAATTATAGAATAATTATTATTCAATACTTAATTTATATTCAATTCCTGTCATAGTTTTGAATCCGATGCTGTCACATACATCTTCTCATGAGAATGATTCTTTACAAAATCATTTACCGTCTCTTGAGTTTTGAGAAACAGCAATAACCTTTTTTCTCTCTGTACAATGATAACTTTAAATTAATATTTTAAAATATATTTTTCTTTCAATTTATTTTATATATACTTGTTCGTATCAGTCATTTAATATTTGAATTGCATTATCATAGTGTTACTCAAGCCTTTCACATGCACACGTATATGCATCCACATATATACCTTTATTCGTGCGCGCACTGCTATACATTCACGATGCTCACATACAGACATACACACAAACATATACACGTTCGTATAATCCCATCCACCATTCCTTAAGTTTATCAATTCCTATAGCCGTCCTATACATCTATTTACTTAATTTTAGTTTTTACTAAAATTGCGACGATTCAAAAATCGCGCTAGACTTAGTACTTGCGCTCAGCCGCTACGACGCGCTACTCCCGCAACGGGAATAGCGAGCTCCGTAGCATATATAAGCGAGCCGCCGAGCCAGCAAAGAGACTCTCTCCCCTTCCAGTGTGTAAGAGTGGGGTTGCTCGGCACATTGGAAGATATCCTTACCTATACTCCCGTCTCAAGCTATGTTAGGGTGGGATTGCCCGGCATAGTCTCCTATCTATCCGTCAGTGTAAGGGTGGGGTTGCCCGACACTGACTCCTAGTCACTACCTCCACCATCGCGGGTCGGGGTAGATTCCTCCATTGGTCTTCGACCAAAAAGTCTCCCCCCTCTTCTCCAGCCATGGTTTAGAGGGTTACCATCCTAGCTCTCCTATATTATCTTACCTGACTCCGTTACCGACCGCGCCGAACTTCGTCGATAAAGTAGGTCGCGAATTTATCCGCCGAGTCTATAATTAAATTCCTTTTCTTTGTTTTGTTTTTGTTACAGCCGATAAATACGAATAGCGCCACCTAGCGGTCAAGAAGACAACTAAAGATTTTTCTTTTCTTTTTCAACGTACAAAACGTTATTACACACAATTATAATTTTTATTTTTGTTATTCAATATTATTTAATCGGCGTTGTAATTATTTTTGTTATTCTTTTTATTTTTATTAATAAACATAAAAGAAAAAGATAGTTTAAGTTTAAACCCAAAGTTATCGTGTCTAAACTTAATCACCAGTCCGCAGTACCCATCCTGCTTCCTCTCATTATCGTTATCACTTAGTACGTAAGGATAGATTAGCTTTGTACCATTTATTTATGATTAATTCTTTTAATTAATATTATTACTTTTTTTTTGATCATTCATATTTCATTCTTTTAATTTATTTCTTTATTATGTTTCTTATTATTAATTTTATTAATTCAATAAGGTTAGGTTAGTTTAGTATGTAAGTTTGAACTTTGGCCTCCGAGAATCAACATCTGCAGCGCCCTCTAAAAGTCTGACGCCTACGATATCAAGATCTATTCGAGGCAAAAAGGCCAAACGTTACATGGCGCCGCGAACAGGGACTCGATTCATAAACCGCACTTAACTTCTTTTATCCTATCCATCCGCCATTGTAACCAAACGTTACATGGCGCAACCGAACAGGGACCGGAAAATTTTTTTCGTGATTCTTTTACGTGAAAGTAAAGTTAAAATTCTAATTTAACTTTATAATTCTGCAACTTAAGTTGCATGGCGCCCGAAAACCTCGCCCGTAATTCCAATAAAAACCTAGATGGGAAAAATCTTTTTATGTAAACTGGTGAATAAGTCATACTCTTCTTGGCCGACTTAGATAGTAGGGTATAAAAAAAAATTTTTTTTTCTTCCGTCATATATCCTAGAATATCGAAATGAAGAAACACTGGGTTTATAAATTGACCCCCGTCGAACTCGCAGAACACTTACGCGACGCTCGTCTAGCGACAACCGGAACACTCATAGAACAACGCGCTTTATTTTTAGGCTACGTATCACGTCACCCAGATTTGTACAGAAACGCACCCGATGATCCACCCGATTACGACGAAGAAACGGATAAGAACTCCGATCGATTGTTATACGCCGAATTATCGGGCTCGATTAATGCAAATAGACAAACCGACACCAACTCATTAACTGTAAACGCGCCTTTATCTTTACCAAACACCGGAAGTTTAACTAGCAGCGCACCAATCATGTTTCAACTGCCTAACGACACCGCACGCACAATCGACCAAATGAGAAAATGGAACGTACATTTTGACGGTAGGGACGTGTATACCTTCTTAGAAAGAGTCCAAGATCTAAAAATCGCATATGAAATTCCGGACGCGAAATTCCTTCAAGGATTTCCCGAGTTATTACGTGGAGATGCACAATTATGGTATAGAAACTGCGCTCCCGAAATCAATTCTTTCCAGCAATTAATCACGCGTCTACGTGACTATTATTTGTCTCCCGGTGAATTACGCCATCTTGATCGGCTAATCATAAACCGGAAACAAGGCGAAAACGAGGACATCCGTAGATACGTAACTTCGCTCGCCACCTTAATGCGACGACGCGGCGGCATAATGGCACAGCAACAACTAGAAAACATTTACAGCAACATGCGACCCGTTTTACGACTCCACATACGTAGGTCGGATTTTTCTTCCATCGAACAATTAATCCAACGCGTCGAAGAAATCGAAGAAGTTAAACTCCAGATGAGGGACACTCGGTCATCCGCTCAACCAACGCGTCCAAACACGGCGGCTTTTACCACACAGCAATATTCGCGCTCGCGGAATTGTTGGAGATGCAAGGAAAAAGGGCATCATCGTTTCGACTGCACTAACCCCGGAAAGATTTTCTGTTCATTTTGCGGTAAAAACGGTACCATGACTAAAAATTGTCACTGTAAAGGGGCGGAAAAACTACGAGTAAATCGGCTGGAACCAGGAGCCCGACCGATTTCAACAACTCGTAACTCTCACGAGGCCTACGAAAATCGCTATTTCCTCTATTTCCGAATAGGTAACAAGTCAGTAAAAGCTTTAGTGGATCCGGGGTCAATAACTTCTTTCGCGAAACCAGAAATCATCGACCATTGTTTGCGATCCGGCTGGACCCTTAAGAAGGAGCAAATCATAATCGGTCTAGCGAACGGATCTGAAGCAGAATCGACACAAACTATCTCCGAGGCTTTCACGTATAAAAACCGTCGTTTCGAACATAATTTCTCGATATTAGAAAACCTATGTTTCGATCTGTTACTTGGAATGGACCTACTAGTTAAAATAGGGATGCGTATCTCGATAGAAGGACACACGATAGAACCAATCCGCGATCCTGCCAGACAGGTCTTTCTCATCAATACAACGTCCGCCTTAAAACCTTTTTCTCTAAACGAAGAGAACATCGGTCAAATCGAACCGTCAAATCCTGCGCCTATTGAACGGCAACCGCTAAACGCACCTCAGTGCAGCACCGCAGAACCAGCGAATCACGCCGCCGAGATCATGGTTCCTCGATACATCGGCGATCAAAAAGACTGTTGTAAAATGGTTTCCGCCCGTGGCAAATCTATTGATTCCACGCCCGCCTATCCGAAGGACGATAGGGATTATATAGCCCCTGGAGCATTACAAAACCACCTAGACAAGCTCAGTAGGCTAAAAGACGCGCTCCAGTTCGCGAAAAATAATATCACACAAAGTTTTCACGTGAGAGCGCGAGACCGCCGACAAAGCCGCAAAGCTATCGGTCCGTCTAAGAAAAATAGATCTGCTAATCGTAAAAGCACACGACGACCCGATCACCCGTCATGTGCGTACGAAAGATCTTAAACCAACGAATCAACTCGCTGGTTATCCACGCAATGAGCCCGGGATTGTCGGTATCACCACTCCATCTGAAAGCTGCGTCATCAATTGAGGAGGTCCGACGCGAGCACGCAGAGCTACTGGCCAGAGCTTGAACCGTGCCCACAACATCTTCGCTCATCCCTCGATCGTTGACTACGATGACTGACCAACTACCCACAAAGCTTGCGTCTCCACCGACAGGACCAATACCGTCACCTGAAATGTGCATCAGTAGAAGACATGGTTCCAGTCGGACGTCCGCCGAAACATTAGTAAGAGCGGTAAAAACACACAACATGTTTGGTAAGATTATAACTTCCATTTATTTTTACATAAGCATCCTGCACGTAAATTGTCTTGCGAGATAGTTTAGATTAGCTTGTTTCTCTTACTTGTAAAAGTAAGCTTAAACATAAGATATGAATTTTTTTTCTCTCTTTAATTTGATTTTTTTTAATAATACTTAATTAATTATACCATTTATGATTATGATTAAGGTTCGTTCGCAAGCTTCACTCTCCCAAGCGAGAGGGGTGTGCGACGATTCAAAAATCGCGCTAGACTTAGTACTTGCGCTCAGCCGCTACGACGCGCTACTCCCGCAACGGGAATAGCGAGCTCCGTAGCATATATAAGCGAGCCGCCGAGCCAGCAAAGAGACTCTCTCCCCTTCCAGTGTGTAAGAGTGGGGTTGCTCGGCACATTGGAAGATATCCTTACCTATACTCCCGTCTCAAGCTATGTTAGGGTGGGATTGCCCGGCATAGTCTCCTATCTATCCGTCAGTGTAAGGGTGGGGTTGCCCGACACTGACTCCTAGTCACTACCTCCACCATCGCGGGTCGGGGTAGATTCCTCCATTGGTCTTCGACCAAAAAGTCTCCCCCCTCTTCTCCAGCCATGGTTTAGAGGGTTACCATCCTAGCTCTCCTATATTATCTTACCTGGCTCCGTTACCGACCGCGCCGAACTTCGTCGATAAAGTAGGTCGCGAATTTATCCGCCGAGTCTATAATTAAATTCCTTTTCTTTGTTTTGTTTTTGTTACAGCCGATAAATACGAATAGCGCCACCTAGCGGTCAAGAAGACAACTAAAGATTTTTCTTTTCTTTTTCAACGTACAAAACGTCATTACACACAATTATAATTTTTATTTTTGTTATTCAATATTATTTAATCGGCGTTGTAATTATTTTTGTTATTCTTTTTATTTTTATTAATAAACATAAAAGAAAAAGATAGTTTAAGTTTAAACCCAAAGTTATCGTGTCTAAACTTAATCACCAGTCCGCAGTACCCATCCTGCTTCCTCTCATTATCGTTATCACTTAGTACGTAAGGATAGATTAGCTTTGTACCATTTATTTATGATTAATTCTTTTAATTAATATTATTACTTTTTTTTTGATCATTCATATTTCATTCTTTTAATTTATTTCTTTATTATGTTTCTTATTATTAATTTTATTAATTCAATAAGGTTAGGTTAGTTTAGTATGTAAGTTTGAACTTTGGCCTCCGAGAATCAACATCTGCAGCGCCCTCTAAAAGTCTGACGCCTACGATATCAAGATCTATTCGAGGCAAAAAGGCCAAACGTTACAAAATCTCTCCTCTCTTATTCTTTTCAATTGATCCCTTGCACGCATCTACTCACATACTCACACATATATACTGTCTCTTTTGTTTATGCCATTGATATTCTGTTTTTTTTACATTCATGCGTGTACACATACATACATACACACATATACATATATGCCCGCGCGTTTATTTTCGCATTTAGTCAGTCGCCGTCTTTCTGTTTTTTTTTATTCTTAGTTGCGCGCGCATGTCCTCACGGTCTTTTCATTGTATTGTTATGCGCCCAGAGCGATTTTAAGTGCGCGTTTTCTTTTACTTTTTACGTGTTTTCTAACACGCAAAAATAACACGTGTTTTTTTTCAATAGAGCATACATAGAAGTATGATTCTTTTTGTTTAAAATCATTAAGGAGTGGTAGTCTTCGTTTACATAAAAATTAAAATAATAGTTTTCGTCGTATACGGTAGAAATAATAGTCATTGTCAAATGTTTAAAAATAATAGTCTTCGTAAGCACCTTCGATATATGCTCGAAGCACATGCCTAAAAAATGCAAAAATCTGAAGAGCCGGAGATTCGTAGAAAAAGGTTGTAAATATTTTAATTACAATAATATTTAAAATTCACTGGAGAGTAAATTAACTTTTGAATATTGAATTTAAATATACGTTATTGTACATATAAGCAAATATTAAAGAAAAGCTTCAGTTTATTACACATAAAATATAAGGCTAAGTTTAAATATGTCATATATGGAATTGATATTTAGTTTAGTATTTGAAATAAAAGCAGCAAAAACAACAACAAAAAATAAATTTCAAACATAGATCTACTTTGTATTGAAAATCAGTGAAACTAAATAATATAAAGTAATGGAAAAGAACCAGGAACATTAAAAAAAAAGGTTTGTTTTCAAGAATATTTCACTTTAAATAGTATATTTTTCACCTAGGGAAAAAAAGTAAAGAATGTCCTAAATCGTATGTAAATCGTAAGGCACGATTCACAAAAGCCGAAAATTAAGCTCGACTTCATCGGTGACCTTGAGAATCATATATAATTTCGAACTTGAGTACCCTGGTAGAATTTGAAACATTTTAAATGGACTCGAAACTAGGAAATAGGAATTAAAAATGGGCAAAAATGTTTATATTTTAAATATCTGAAAACTATCAAAGAATTAACCAATTCTTATGTCAAAAAAATATTGTGACGATTACTCTGTCGGGATGTGAAAAGATCGTGATTAACGTATATTTCTAACCTATAAAAAGTGATAATTTGTTTATTTGAGTCGAAAATTTGCACTTTGACATATTAAAAATAAGTTTTATAAATGTTTTTTTTTTATTTAAACAAATTTTAAAAAGTAATAATTAAGTATTACGTAGTATTAGAATTAAATAAAACGAGTGCTAAATAAGTTCATAAGTATCGTTGAAATATCTAAAGATGACATGCAAACATTGTTTCTAAAACTATTTCATTAAATATTCACTTTACAACTGCATCAAACATACACTAAGAGAAAATTCATGCTAATAGAGCATGCGAACTGCCATCTATGCGAGCATATAAAACATTGATACAAATATGACAGGCGTGAGAAGCTCTATTAGTATTGGATTACCTTATACTAAAAAAGATGGTATGGAGAGTAACTAAAGCATGAACGGCATTCACTGATGACTCGCGTGGTATACTTCGATGGCTCCCCACTCTCATATCCTTTGTTTGCTTGAGTTGCCTCTTCTTTTGGGTAGCGACGCGAGCAAACACGGCTGGTCTATATCCAAAATCATGTCGCAAATTTCGTAAACGTATTTTCGTTGCGTGAATCTTTTTTTTCTTTTCTTTTCTTTTTTTATGAGGGAAGAGACATTATAAATATAATCTGTTAAACTTTATAACTATCAATAATTAATTTTTAACTTAAAATTTAATTATTTTAAACAGCTGGGGGGCAGATGAGCATGTACGATTTTACGCCAGAGATGTTTCGAAGTAGCGTTGGTCTAGTGCGTAACTTTCGCGCTTTCCATTTGGAGTATGCGTGTTCAACTCTCGGCTAGGGTCACTTTTTTTTTATTGTTTTAATATGTTTTATTCCTTTTTGTATTTATTTTTTTTTAGATTTTGTATTTTTTTAATAATTTTAAAATTTAATTTTTCACAAGTACGCTCGTTTTTTTCAGTGAAAATTTTTTAAAAATAAATTATTCTTTATAGGTAGTAATTACAAATATTGATAAATAAATAATAGTGATGTTTATTTTATAATAGTATAGTTTAATTTATTTATAATTTAGTTTATAAAATTTTCAATAAATTACAATGAATAAATTAAACTGAGGTATTATTATTTATGTTATAATATATATTGTATATTGAAATATGTTTATAAAGACAAAATTGAACTATAGTATTGTAAACATCACTATTATTTATTTATTAATATTTCAAATTATTTTCTATATGAAATAATTTATTTAAAAATATTAATAAAAAAAACGAGCATACTTTAAGTAACTTGTGAAAAAATAGATTTTAAAATTAATAAAAAAATAGAAAATAAAAAAAATATAAATAAAAAAAAGCAATAAAAACTATTGAAATAATAAAAAAAAAGTTTCAAAAAAGTGGTTCTAACCAAGAGTTGAACTCGCGTACTCAAAAGGAAAAGCGCGAACGTTACGCACTAGACCAACGCTACTTCGAAATATCTTTGGCGTAAAATCGTACATGCTCATCTGCCCCCAGCGGTTTAAAATAATTAAATTTTAAGTTAAAAATTAATTATTTAAAGTTCAAAAGTTTAACAAGTTATATTTATAACGTATCTCCCTTCATAAAAAAGAAAAGAAAAGAAATAAAAGATTCACGCTACGAAAATACGTTAACGAAAGTTGCAACATGATTTTGGATATAGACCAGCCGTGTTTGCTCGCGTCGCCACCCAAAAGAGGAGGCGACTTGAGCAATAGAAGAATGCCATAGTTAGCAGTAAAGAAAGAATAGTGGACAAGCCACGTTTACTTCCTTCACGTCCCATGAGAGGATACAGCGCTAGCAATCGAAGGATATTAGAGTGGGGAGTTACTGAAGCATGTAAACAAACAGTTTTTAGATAGCACAAACCTCGTAAGAGTAGATGGCGCTGTTATGAAAGCATAGGATATTACTTACTAACTTTGGATACGTAAACTAAATGCTCTATTGGCATGAATTTTCTCTCAGTGTACGGAGATAGTTTTTTCTCAGCAAATGTGATACGCACCGCACTATGAAAAGTGATGCATTTGCTTCATGAACACGGAAATTATACATAATGTGTACTGCTTTCTTCGTACGGCAAGCATGTGATATACCGAAAGACTTTCTGCACGTCTAAACACAATTCGGTATTTATTGTGCTTGTTTCAAAAATATCGTATATGCATGTCTCTTTGCGTCTTTTTTGTTGTTACTTGTCTCTTCACCATATTTAGAGGTTATAATAGAGTACAAGAGGTTAATATTATTTCGCAGGTTATTTTAATATTGTCTCAAACTTATTGTATTTCTAGCCAAGTTTAATGGTGAATTAATACCTTTTAACTATCTAAGAATTTGCAATCCAGTAAATGCCGGTAAAGTGGAAAAAAACCGTTACATCGATAGCTAAGAACTGGGAATTAAAACAAGCTTGTTTCTAGCATATGCGCAGTTTAAATGACTAAGAAATAGCTTGGAAATGGAATCAGATTCTACCAGGGTATCATTTGAATATTAAATTCAGTAGACATCTGACAACAAGATTTTAAAACGTGTAACGAGTTATGTGTAACGTGTAATATTATTGAAGAACGGTTCTTATGTTTAGATTCTTGACCTGAATATATGACTGTAATTTTGAACGATGAAATTAAAAATAACCTTTTTACGTGAAACATGCTTAAAAACGAATTTCGTGTTTATTTCTAATTATAATATCTTCACATATGTATTTTATACATACAAAATATTAAATTTAAATACACAATTGTAAGATTAAAATAAAATATTTTGGTTATTTTAAAATTCGAATATTTCAAAATAATAAATTGACTATTTGCAATTACCCGACAATTCTATTTGCATCAAATGTAAATTCTGGATGAAATATAAATATTAAGAAGTGTATGTATCACAAGTAAGGTTATATTATATTCAATTTTATATTTGCTTTTTTTATTTCCATTTTATTGATATTAAAATTTATGAATAAATTCCTCATATTAATGCAGAATTATTATTTAAACAATTTTAATATTGTTTTATTGATGACAAGTAACTTTTAAACTATAGTTATATTTGTATTAAAAAACAACTGAAAATGTCAATCGAATAACATTTTCATCAAAATAAATTTCAACGCTATGATTATTAGCATAAAAATTTTTATTTGACTATCATCCATTGTAATTATTATTTGTGTAATATATATGTTAGAATAATATATTCAATGATTAATCATTTCATTTAATGAACAGTTAAATAAATTTATATATTTATAATTGTATAACATAATTTATTCATTAAAGTTTTATTCAGTTATCATTCAGAGAATAAAGTACTAAAAAGGAGGTCGTATATCTCTGTCCTTTTCTAATCAAAGAATTATTTTTTTGCAATAACTAATAACTTTAGCAAAAAATAAAGAGATAGCCCCATCTCGTATTATAAAAAGCAATATTTTCTTTGATGAAAAATAATTGATTTTATCTATTCGTTTTCAAAAAAACCTTGAAAAACCAAATTGTTTTTTACCCTAACCTTTATGTTTCAAGTTTTTCAAGTTTTTTTTGAAAATGAAACATTAAAATCAATTCTTTGTCATCAAAGAAAATATTGCTTTTTGTAATTCGAGATGGGGCTATCTCTTTATTTTTGACTAAAGTTATTAGTTATTGCAAAAAACTCAATTCTTTGATTAGGAGAGGACATATATTCGACCTGCTCTTAAATTATTTTCATGAAAATAAATTAGTATTTAAAAATTTACTTGTAAACAATTCATTATAAATAACATTCATGTAACCTTAATTACATATTCATATATACGTGTGATCGTATTTATATGAATTGTCATTTATGTGAAAATTATTAAGAATTGAATGTATTAATAATAATTTCGTTAAAGCAATAATATTTTGATTAGAAGAAACATATTGATTTTTAGAATATATTTAATGACCTCATTTGAAAAATTATCATAACATAATATAAAAATATTCTATTTTGTATCTTTTTAAATTGCATTCTATAAAATACAATGTTAAAAAGTTATTATTTCATTAATTTTTTTTAATAGTCAATTATAAAGACAGGAAACTATATGAAATAAGGATAAATTTTTATGGTTATGTCTATAATTATGAATTCATATTCATGATCTGTCTAGATGGAAGTGAAATTTTCCATAAAAAAGTTAACATTTCAAAGAAACTTTACTTATAATTTGCAAGACATTCATTAAGAATGCGGAAAATAGATAATATTCTCACGGTGGTCCTCGAATAATTTTGACCATGAAGTTTATGCACCTCTGGTTTTCTTTTTGGATATAATTCTACACACACTGAGGATCTAATTCCAACAAAAACCAAAATCCAAGAATGAGAACTTTTTTATTTTTTCAAATTTTAATTTTTAAATATGTTTTTTATAAGAAAATTTTTTTATTTATAATTTATGAGCTCGATTTCTAGAATGCCGTTTTCGAATATAATTATAAATTATTTACACATTTTAAGCAAATATTATTGTAAATATATTTAGAAAAATCTAAATTTGCATGACAATGTAAGCGTAACATTAAAATTAAGATTTTTTTTGTAAAACATTATAGTTATAAAGACTATGAGAAATGATACGTTTTTAAATTATTTAAGAGTCCGCTGTATCGCTGTCCTTTTCTAATTAAAAAATTGACTTTTTTCTCAAAATTAGCAACAAGAGGCAAAAATAAAGAGATGTTTTCGATGTGTTTAATAAAATGTAATATTTTCTTTGATTAGTATGAATTAATTTTATTGCTTTGTTTTTAAGAAAAGTTGGAATAACTTAAAAAATTAGAAATTAGTGTCAAATAATGGGATTTTCAAGTTATTCCAACTTTTCTTGAAAATAAAGCGGTGGAATTAAATTATTCTTATCAGAGAAAATATTGCTTTCTATTACACGAATCGAAACCATCTCTTTATTTCTGCCTGTAGCTATTAGTTTTTATAAAAAATAAATTTTAAATAGATTCGGTAAAACAGGTAACTGTGTCGGTATACAGCTGACTCTTAAAGACATTATTTGAAGTAATTGTAATTAGAAAATACTGTGTATTATTATTCTATAAGAACACTGCATGTACTTTTGGTATTTTAGTAACACTATAAGTACATTTTCTATGTTTCGATTCAAAGCTTTCTTGGTGAATGTTAGACATTGTAAGAGGGTTTTCTGAATTTTGATCGTGTAAGTTATGGTTTAGGATACTTACCGTTGTAACGTTCACAAAATGTCGATATCCTAAACCACAACTTACATGGTCGAAATCCGAAAAAAACGCTCTAATAGTTTCTACATTTTCTATTTTAAAGATTGTATTGAAGAAAATTGAGGCCTAGGTTTTTACAATGAACAGGCTATGAAAGTGGTCTATTTTGATGCTTCTGCAACATAGGCTAA
This sequence comes from Anastatus disparis, assembly GCA_017163975.1. Taxonomy (NCBI): domain Eukaryota; kingdom Metazoa; phylum Arthropoda; class Insecta; order Hymenoptera; family Eupelmidae; genus Anastatus; species Anastatus disparis. Next base: position 254,073 of record JAFFSR010000315.1, on the reverse strand, counting down.
TACGAAGCATCGTAAAATGATTCTAATTATGTAGATACATTATTAAGAGCAGTCTGCGAATATAATTCACTGATACTTTGTACTAGCCCATGTTGCAGAAATTTCATAATGGATCGCTTTTATAGACTGTTCGCTGTAAAAACCTAGGCCTTCATTTTCTTTAGTACAATCTTTTACATACAAATTGTTCTTTTGGTGCACTGAAATACCAAAAATACATGTAGTGTTCTTATAGAATTTTAATACACAGTATTTTCTAATTACAATCACTTCAAATTCCGTCTTTGAATAATTTAAAAACGTATCGTTTGTCATAGTCTTTATCACTATAATGTTTTACAAAAAAATCTTAATTTGAACATTATGCTTACATTGTTACATAACTTTAGATTTTCCTAAATATATTTAGAATAATATTTGCTTCGAATATGTAAATAATTCATAATTCTATTCAAAAACGGTATTCTAGAAATTAAGCTCACGAATTATCAATAAAAATTTTTTTTATGAAAAACAAATATAAAAAAATGAATTTTAAATAAATAAAAAAGTTCTCATTCTTCAATTTTGGTTTTTGTTGGAATTCCATGCTAAATATGCCTAGAATCATATCCAGAAGGAAAATCTAAGGTACAAAAACTTTATGGTCAAACTCGCTCGAGGACCACCGTGTTCTGTAATATCACTATAAAATATTTATTAAATATAATGATTAAAAATTACAATTATTCTATTAGATTGAATTTTTTGTCGAAGTTATATTACATTTTACTCTAAATAATTCATACTTATAAAATTTACATAATATTTTAAATAAACTATGAAAACGATAATCACATATTTAATATTATTTTAAACTATGGATAAAAAGTTTACATAATTATTATTGTTACGTCGGGGAATTAACCTTTTCACAACATCAGTATTTCGGTAATTTACCGGGCGCGTTGCTATAGTTGGTAGTTCGTTTATCGGGTGGATAGGTAAGTGATTGATAAAATTTAAAAATAGAAAAAAGAGAACTGGCCTTCACGATTTTCGCAAAGGACAAGTCGGCCTGTGAAACTACCTAGGTTCTAGGTAGTAACGCGGAATGCTGTTAAAATTTTAATACGCGGAGGTTCCACTATAACGACACCAACATAGTTGATGTCTAAGATAGTGGTGCCAGGCTCCAACTTTGTTGTTGCCTCTTGCTTATGTTTATAAGATGTATATATAAGATGTTGATTTAATAAAATAATATCAAATATAAGTAAAAATCATTTCATGCTTTATTTAAAAGAAAAGAAGAAATTATTACAAAATTTTAAATAAATAAATTTAGCAAAATAGTAAATTTAGTTAAAGACGATCTTAATGACCATAAAAATTTAAATTTTAAATAAAATTGAAAGAAACAAAAAAAATATAATTTTTGTTGTAATTTATAAAATTTTAGTAAAGGTAATAAAATAAAAAATTTTTAATAATTTAGACGATACTTACTTTTTGAAGAGAGAAGCTCAAAGGTTTTTCCTTGAAGGTTGAAGATTGGAGTCTGGAAAGCAACTAAGGTTGAAAGCACTAGTGCTTTCAACTTGGAGCCGAAAGAAGAAGAAGAGCTGAGTGTTCAGCTCTGATGCTTGAAAAAGACTGACTGTTATGACTGACTCAGTCCATGAGGTGAGTTTTGCAAAAAAAAAGAAAATTTTTAAGGTGGGAGAAGATTGGGCTTGTCCCTTTTGAAAAGTTTGCAAAAAGGGAAGCTGGGCGGAGCGAGAAGGGATGCTGAACTGGAAAACTTGAGTTTTAAACTGGATGTGGGTGTGCCAAATAACTGGACAATTAAAAATTCGGTGTTGAGGATTAACCTTAAAGCAAAACTTGCGGAAAGTCCCGCGATATGTCGCTATTGTGGATTCTCTTTCTCTCTCTCCAATAAGTAAGTTATCTTCTATTACAAGTTAAAATATACTATTAATTTATAAAAATAAAATGTTAATATGATTATTAATTAACATACGCATTCTTAAAATTAAAAGAAATATATGACTTAAAATTAAATTTCGCACGCAATTTTATAAAAATATATTTCAAAAAATTATCGATTAATAGTAGTGATTAATTACGCATACAAAGATGTGTTTAAGGGTAACAATATTTAGTTTTTTTTTTGTTTGTTTTCTAAATTTTTTTGTCATAAATGATTCTGCATGTTCAGCCATAAAATAGTGTAATATTATTAAAAAGCGTGATATAGCTGAGCCTGCACAACCATTCCTGTTTTTATAATATTTTTTGTTTTATTTAATTATTCATATTGTAAGACTTAATTATTAACGCAATTAAATTATTTATGTATATATACACTGCCGCTCACGAAAATTTGGCTACCTAAGAAAAAATCAGCAAAAATTCAAAGTTTTGTATCTCTGCGAAAAATGAATGGATTTGAAAAATTCGAACGGGATTTTAAAGTTTAACCTAAAAACCATCAAAAAACGCAAGGTCCGATATAAAAACATTGAAAAATCAATTTTTCATAGATAAAAAATAAAACCATTTTTTTTTTTCATTTTTTTTCGTCCATTTTAAAATTTGTGTAATTCTATCAAAATTTGTCGGAGATTAAAAATTCAAAAAAGAGGTGAAAGCTACAATACTCCTCTTCAAAATGAGAGGTTGAAAGCTACCGTACATATATTTTTAAAAAAGTTATGCTCATTTAAGTGAAAAAAATGCATTTCTCGTTTTGAAGAGGAGTATTGTAGCTTTCACCTCTTTTTTGAATTTTTAATCTCCGACAATTTTTGATAGAATTACACGAATTTTAAAATGGACGGAAAAAAAATGAAAAAAAATGGTTTTATTTTTTATCTATGAAAAATTGATTTTCAATGTTTTTTTTATCGGACCTTGCATTTTTTGATGGTTTTTATTTAGGTTAAACTTCAAAATCCCGTTCGAATTTTTCAAATCCATTCATTTTTCGCCGAGATACAAAACTTTGAATTTTTGCTGATTTTTTCTTAAGTGGACAAATTTTCGTGAGCGGCAGTGTATATATATCCATTCTTTTATTAGGAAATTTTAAAGTTAAAAGATATAGAATATTAAGTTGTATGCATATATATATATACTTATACGAATTTGTATAAAAGTATAATCGCACTTAAAACTAATCGAAATCATATTGCAAATTTTTAGATAATTAATTTTTAATATTAGAAGAAAAAATATAAAGTTAATTATTTTATTAATAAAGAAGTATTTATTAATTTCTATAAAAGTTTGCATTATGATTTCTGTAAAAAGAATAAAGAAAGAAAAATTCTAGTTTATAATTTCTCATGAATATTTTTGCGAACTTGAGCATAAAATAGTACGATACTATTAAAAAGCGAGGTATATCCAAATTCGCAAAAATAAGTATGTTATAGAGAAACAGCAAAATATTATTATTATGAAAAAGAAGGATAAATGGAAAAAAGAATTATTTGAATTTAATTAAATGTTTTGTATTATGCACAAACAAAATCATAAAAATAATAAATATAATCTTATGAAAAAAAAATATACGTTAAGTTCCGTTTATTCTACTTTCACTTAATTTACTAACCCAATTTCAAGTATAAAAAGTAAATATATAATAGAAATATTTAAATCTAATGTCTTAAATTTATTTTAAGAAAACATTAATTTTATTTGAAGTATAAACCTTTATTAAAATAAATTCTTATTTTAATCTTATCCATCCTACTTATATTCAGTAAATATATTGTGCATTTGCTTATAAACAAAATAAATCAGTGAATAAGGAAGAAGAGAAAATATATCGTAATTTCACATAGTTATTTTTGCAAATTAAATCATAAAATAGTGTGAACTATTAAAAAGCAATTTATGATTGAATCTGCAACATTAGCCATGTTACTTAAAAATTTATTGTAAAAAGAATAAATAAAAATAATATTTAATAATTGTAAAATGGAAAATTTCCTAAAAGTATCTAACATTAAGTGCCAGACCCTTCATAGCCATTTTTATTGTGTTTGTACATCTGCAAGGGATTAAGTAATTTAGAAGTTCCAAACCTTCCCTCGAAGCAATATAAAACCCTAATAAAAAAAAATTTGTAAACGGAAAATTTTGAGTTGTCGATTCGCAACTTACGTAGAAATCGAAGCTTGTCGGTAGAAAGATAATAATATACGTATATAAAAAAACTTAGGTATACAGAAAGGAAAATATCTTTCGAAAAGGTTTCCTTTTTTTTAAAAAGTCGGAGAAAATGAATGTATTATTTGTGAGAGATAAAATTTTGAATACAACAAAATAAATTTGAAAGTAGGTAAAAGAATGTGTAGGAAAAAATAAAAATTTTGAAAAAATAATAGGCAAAATTAAAAGCCGTCATAACATCATAATTGATAACTTATAAATTGTTAGATTATTTTATAAAATACAATTTTAACTTAAATAATTAGCTTTATGTTAAAACTTAATTTTATTAGTATTTATTTCCAGGAGTTGATATACATATATAATAATATATATATAATGATTATCATATATATATATATAGTCAAGAATAGTGAATATCTATACAAAATTATTTCAAGTAAAAATTATTATATGTGTCCTCTTTCTTTAATTTCTGAACAGTCATTTGTAGTTATCTGTAACCATTTACAGTTTTTTACATTAATTTTTTTTATGTGAGTTCATGTAAAATATCAAGAGATTTATTTTAATTTTTTTTATAAAATTATAATTATTATATAACAGCTATTTGGATTATATTAAAGTGAGATAAAACACAAAATTGATACATACATATAGGTATAAATGTATAAGCAATAAAAAAAATTTTTTTTTAACTTATTTTTCTATTAAATTATTATTTCATTAATTCAAGTTGAAAATCAATCCTGTTGAAAAAATACGTGAAAAAAACATCTGAAATTTGTAGGTGCACTTCGTTTTACTTTTCACGTGTGTTTTTTCATATGTTTTCTCCTTAAAGTATTTATTTATGTGTTTTTTTTCATGTGTTCATTTTGTTTTTTCAGAAAAACACAAAATCACGTGTAATAAACACATGTGAAAAGTAAAACAAAGTGTACCTGCAAATTACAAGTATTTTTTTACATGTTTTGTTTTTTAAACAATAAGATGAATATCAACTTAATTAATAAAATAAAACCGAGCAATGTTAGGAACGAGAAATATTACGCTGGTAGTAAAATAAACTATCATTTTTTTAGAATATTACATTTAAAAAATAATGATTTCATAGTGAGAGAGTCGACCAATAACATTTAATTATAGAGGTATTCAAATTTCATGAAAAATACTGTATTCAAATTATTTTGTTTTTTATATTTTCATCTTTGATGAATCTATAAAATAAATTATTTTTCGCCATCCTACCTGAAAATTACAACTTTGTAACTCTTTTATGGCTCTCATAGCAAAAACTACAGATTGCAACTAATATGAAAAGACTTTTTTGACACTCCGTGCGCGAAGCTCGATTTCGCACACGATTCACGAAGTGACACGTGCGAAAATCGAGCTTCTTACACGTCATGTCAAAAAATACAGTTCGATACCTATGCGAGAAAGTGATTTCTTCACAAATGCAAATGCAAACCGTCACACGAGAAAAAAATCACTTTGACAAACTAGTGTTGAAATATATTATATTTACGAAACTTTTTGCTTCGTAAACACGTATTATTTAACAACGTATGCAAAACTTGGCTTTGCTTGTTAATTTTCTGGATGCAAAGTATCACTTTCCAGCACAGTCGGGAAGTACAAAGTACTTTACTTTGCTGACAATTATTTTTCATCTAATTTATTATATATTATCAAGATTCGTTATATATTTAATATATTCACATATATTCCATATATTATTCATGTATTTTCACAATTTATCAATAATGTTCATTCCATAATCTAATATTATAAGATCCCTGCAAATAATAGTAATCATTCCTATAATTATATTGTTTAAAAAAACTTAGGAAATTCAACAACTTCTTTTTAAGCGTACATTTTTATGCATTCTTTTATTTGTATTATAAAATATTAATCATTCATGAGTTTTTTAAATTCTAAATTATTTTTTTTTTGGTGGGGGCTTCACCTTTTGCTCCCGCATCTGGACCCATTTTCTGCATCTTCAGCGCAAACATTTTTGACTTGTGAGATCATCGCGTCGCTTCGCTTTGGCGACGAATTTATCACTCGTTGAAAAACTGCAAAGCTTTGATCAATTTTATTTTTAATCTTGTTTTGCACTCGTAGTTAAGAAAAATTAGGTTCGATACAAGCACGCAATGCAGATATTTTCCGCATCAGTGCTATTTTTTGCATTCGCTTCATGTAGGTAACCAATAATATCCAAGCAGAAAACATTTGCTTCACGCATATATATCGAAAATAACTATACAGACATCTACTGTCAATAAATTTATATCTAAATATTTTTATAACGGTTTCCGGTTCTTCACAAATGTTCAGATACGATGAATTTCAATATTTAAATTATGACTAACTGAAAAATTAAATATGATTGTAATAAAATAATAAGAAAAATATAAAAGAACAATAATCAGCTTAATATAAATAAACGTTTTTTACCTTTTTATAAAAATGTAATGTAATCAATTTTTCTTTACAGTCGGTATGAAAAAAGATGTTTTATTTAATTTTTTTTACGACATTGATGCAATCGATAATTTAATTTCCTTATTGCTGATTCACATTTTTTTTGTAGAATATTATTTTTACCTTGTGAGTCTTCCAACTGATTTGAAAGTTTTACATTATGCAATGCTTGTTTGGCTATGTATTTTACTAGTATTTCACATTCTTGTTTGCGTTTTAACTTTTCACAGGATAAATTGTATGTTAAATCATGAATGTCTTTAATGTATTTATTAATATTTTCACTCATCGGATTTGAAACAGATTCTAAATCACGAACTTTTGCTTGCATTTCTGTCATTTCACATTGAAGCTGTACATTCTTATCAGTAAGCTTTTGAATAAAATCAAGTATTTGGATTTCGCGCTGTCGGTAAGCTTCTACGTCGGCTTGCAGCTCAGCTTTTTCTAATTGAAGATGACTTACTTCATTTGCAATTGTAGAGAGATGATGATTCATACTATAAAATAATTTTTTTAAATAAAACCATTAATTTATATTACAAAATATATCAAAAATACTAATTATAAATAAAAAATTTTTTTTCCAAAGTCTCCTAAATAACCAGTGGTACACTTTCCTAACAACCTCAAATAACAATCATTCAACTGGAGATAGTTCTTGATATATGTACAAAACTTACTATCGCAATTTTATTAGCCCAAGTCTTTGAATAACTCATTTGAACTATCGGTAATTGGATACTTTGCTTCTCAACACTTGCAGGCGATTAAAATATGCTGATAAAATAAACAATTAATTATATGTTATATGCTAGAAAAATGAATAAATATGTAGTAATTTTCAATCAGGTATAACTTTTAAATCACTAAAGCTTTTTTGTTGCAACGAATCTTAAATTAAATCATTTAATTTCTATTTCATTTTATCTTCTGTATATATATATGTAAAAGTCTTTTTGACTCTTCAAGTTCTTATAAAGATTCTTTTTCATTATATTTTTTTTAAAATATCTATATTCTTGTCTGAGGGGCCTATTCGATAAAAAGAAAAAAACATGGGTTTATTTTTTTTTAATCAAAAAATCATACTAGGCAGTTTTAGCCAAATCTTTTCGTTGGAGGTGAGGTGCTCTCCTTGTCAGTTAGAAAGCAAAATATTTAAAGGCTTGGGCCAAGAAAATTGTGATCATAAGTTAAATTTTTGTGTCGTTTGCGGTTATCAGGAAAGTGTACCATTGGTTAGAAAAAGCTAAAAATTATGATTTTTTCAAAAGTCACCATTTTCAAATAGCTGTACCTTAGGAATTGTGCTATGGATATCAATTTACCAGTCAGAGTTTTAAAGGTAATATCAAATTATAATTTTCAACATCTCGAAAGGTTCTGAGTCAATTGTTACAGCATTAACAGTCATTTAGAAATGATTTAAAACTTGACACTATGAAAATGATTGTATGAAAAAAATGCTTGTCAAATCAAAATCAGTTTATAGGTCGACCTTTAAAAATAGGGCAGAAAGAGACCATTTTCTCGAGTCCAGGGTACCCTACAGCTAAAATTTTGCAAAGAATATTTTTTTTGGTATAACGACATTAAAATTTGGTGAAACTCCGAGACCTCTCGCCACAAAACTTTACGAAAAGTAAAAATATTACATATATATATATATATCGAAGGACAAAAAATTTTTTCTTGCTAAAAATTGGTAAAATGGTTCTTTTCCATTTTATGAACCATTCACCAATTTTTAGATTCTTTTATTATATATTTTTAGAGCATATTTTTGACATTTTTGACTAATTTCAAGCTTAAAATACTCAGTTAGGTTGCGTTTTCGGAATTTATTACTAAAAAACTTTTTTCTTCAAAATATTCTAAATTTTAAGAAAAAATTAATTTAAAAGAGCTATTTACTAAGCTAAAGTCATTTAAAGCATTGAAAATACCACTTTTCAAGGTTTCTAACCATGATCCCATGTCCAAGAAAACCATCGGAGTAGGGTAATATATGTATAAACATAACCTAAAAATTTCAGAGTGGTGCAAATGGCAATCCCTAAGCATTCATAAAAATAGTTGTATACTTCACAAATATTAAAATATATTAAAAAATATCTTCTTAAAGATTTAGAGTAAACCAAACCTTAAGATTTTTTTAACAAATCATGTGCCACCGTAGCACATGAAAATATACTTAAATACTGAATTAAAAAAAATTTTTGTTTATTTCATAGTTCAAGGTTATATAATACTGCTAATATTTCCAATAACACATGGTGACAGGTAACTATATGTAAAATTCTGTTCTTATAAGATTCAGAATGGATTTTTTTATTAGAACAATAATGATTGTCATTGAATTTCTTGAAAATTATGATTGGTAATTAAAATATCCTTTGTGTATTTGACTAAAAAGATTTGGAAAATTATTTTTGCTTTTTTCCTTTTATAATTGAAACATAATCTATCTCAAGTTTCAATAATATTTTAAAGAATAATTAATTTAATTTTTAGTCAAGAAGTAATTATACATATTGAATAATGTTAATAGTCCAAAAGATAATAAGACACGATCCACTTTGTACTGATAATTCATCACATTTGTTATTGCATTTTTACAGTAAAAGTAACTCAAATTTATAACTAACCAATACTTAAATTCAATTTCTTATACACTGAATACAAAATTTATATGTCTATACCTTTTTCTTAGATGCATCAGTTACAAGATGCAAAACTAAAAATGCACTTCACTTATATTGAAGCGGGCTTGACTTTATCCACGGTCACCAGGTAATATTTTAATTACTGAATTTTAAATTTACTTTATTAATTTAATTTATTACATGCATATACAAGGTGCATGCAGCAATAATATAAAAAAATAAATTTATCGACGATCTCCTCCAGTGCAATACTCTTGGAGATGCGATAGTTTGTATTTTTTCGTTACGTGTGGATGAGAGGGTAATGTGATAAAAGTTACCATCGACGACTCCATTGAGTGCAATACTCTAAAAAGTGCGATAATAAACTTTTTTATTATTATGGGATGTATAGAAAAGTGTTTAAATCGACGACATCTTTGAGTGCAATACTCTTAGATGTGCGATAAATAACACTTTTATTTAATGCAAGGTGAATAAAGAAATTATTATCGACGACATATCCAAGTGCAATACTCTTCAATGTGCGATAATTAATTTCTTTATTATTTCTGTGAAAAATGACAAATGAGATGAGATGAGTTACACTCTTCTAAATAACTTTTTGAACATAATCTCATCTAATTTAAAATACTTAATCTTTTTATTAAAAAATTAAGGAAATTTATATTTTACAAAGATTTAAAAAGTACATGATAATTTTTCATACAGAGTACTTAGATCTTACACTTCTGACAGTGTAAGATCGAATCAATATAGAATGCATCTTAGATGTTGCATGATCGAACATTTAAGAGAGAATGAGAGAACTTGGATGGATTCAGGCTCTTTTATATTATTTCATAAACCTTCTATGGAGTTCTATTTCTCCCTAAAGAATTATATATTAGAAAATAGAATGTTCCATAACGTTTATTTTATATATTTGCAAAAGAAAAATTTAATTAAGTTAAATATATTTATTAAAGAAACATTATATTTCCTTTACATTCCAAAAGACTATTTTTAATTATTTATTTTATTTCGGTAGACAATTATAAAGCCCTACTTATACTTTTAACAGAAAATTATTCTATGTTATAAATAATGTCAAATTATTTATAAAATATTTAGATTTAGGATTTTGTAAGTATGTCAAACTTTACTTGAAAAAAAAGTAACCAAATTAATTGGTCCTCATCAGAGAAAATATGACTTTTTACTAAACAAGTAGCGGACAAGTCTTAATTTCTATCAATAATGACTAGATTTTCAAAAAACTTACATTTTTTAATTAGAAAAGAATGGAGAGATACAGCGTCCTCTTAATTGAATAATTTTATTCAAAATTAATATGAGCCGTTACAATATGTTAGAACTTTTTATGTAACTTCATGAGAATATTGTTAATTATTATTCAATTTAAGTCCAACTGATTTCATACACGAGGATATTGATTCACAAATTGCCTTATACTGATTTTCGACGTACTGAGATACGAAGAGTCATAAGTTCAGTTGTATATCACTGCCCTGTTAAAAATAATCAGGTGATAAATCACCTGATTTTTTTCACTAGGGTGACTATAAGAAAAAGTAAATTGAATATTGATATATATCAATCTCTATTATATGTTAATTGTAATTATTTGTTTAAATTAATTCTAAGTTTTTATACATAATTACATATAATTATTGCTGTCACATCATTAGATTCAATGACAAATTTTAAGAAAATTTAAATTACTATAACCAATTTCCATAGAATTATAATGTTCATTACTAACATAAAAATAATCAAATACATTTAAAACATATAACAAGAATCAGAATCAATCATTTTCTAAAACTGAACTTTATAAGAAGTTGAATATTCAAACAACTAAGATTCTCACATAAAAAAAAATTAAATGGAATAAAGTGCAAATCAAATGCTTTAATTGAAGCTCTGTTGCATTAAAAAAGCTTCAGTGGTTCAAAAGTTACAGGTAATTAAAATATGCTAATGAAATAGCGTAAAATATTGATGATTTTTTATATGCCTAAGAAATCAATAAATATGTAGTAATTTTCAATAAAGCATAACTTTTGAACCACCAAAGCTTTTTTAATGCAACAAAGTTTAAAGTAAAGCATTTAATTGGCACTTTATTTCGATTTTCATGTATTTTTTTGTGAGAGTCTTAGTTGTTTGAATATTCAAGTTCTTATAAAGGCTCTTTTTTACTATATTTTCGAAAAAATATCTATATCCTTGTCTAGGAGGCCTATTAGACGAAAAGAAAAAACACGGGTTCATTTTTTTTCATTAAAAAATCATGTCCTGCAGTTTCAGCCGAATTCGTTTCCCAGAGGTGAGGACCTCTCCTTGTAAATGTGATAATTATTAAAAACAGTAGCGGAGGGGTATGCGAAGGGGTATGTGAAGCAAATTTAAAATAGAAATATCGATATTATAACTTTTTTTGTGGAACAGACTATGCGGAGGGTATGCGGAGGGGTGTGCGGTGCAATAAGTTAATGAATATTTAATATAATTGCAGAGGGGGAGCGAGACGAGGGGCACTTAGGGTTGCTCAAGGGCGCTGAGGGGTGCAGTGGAGAGAAATACTTAAGAAACAAAGTAATAAAAACACAAATTAAACGTAATTTTGCAAAGGGGTGTGTGGAAAGGTTTCAGAGGAGCGCAGAGGGAAGCAGAGTGGAAATCGAAGATAATGCAGCAAAAAATTAATTTAATTGACGATATAATATAGGTATAACATATGTATATACTAGGGGAAAGTCCCCCTGCATGCGTTGCTCGCCCACCCTTTAGTTTATAATTTTTATTATGTTTGAACCCTATAAATATACTATACTTATTATATCAATTTAAGTTTATTTTAATAAATTATTACGAGAAAAATGTGATAACTATCACTTTTCCCTTAGCTTTCTAAGCCAAATCAACCACCTTACCCAGGTAGACCCTATGTAAGTATGAAAAAATAAGTTTGGATCATTAATAAATAATTTTTGTTTCTTTGAGTATGATAACAAATAGAATTTAATTATTTTATAATTCATTAAATTTAAAAATTTCAATCCTCAAAAACTTCTGTACTAACAATATTTGATATTAATTGTAAATTTTTAAAAACATATAATTGCCCGTGAGAAAATGATAAATGTTTAATATATAAACCTATTTTATCAAAACTCTGTCCTTGTTACTTATTGATTGTTATTGCAATACTTATATTAAATAAAAATTGTTTTCTGTACAAATCAATAATAGAGAAGAAGAATTTCCAACATTTACGTGATTTGAGTAATGAAAACTTTATTTCCAAATTTTTAACCTGTTATAATTTCGGCTTTCATAATATATTTGAAGAATTCAGTTATTTTTAATCTTGCATCGCTGCACAAGCCATCGTTTAAATTTCTGATTGTCATAAAGATTCCATTAACTATCAAATTTAATTCATAAAGTGAAAATTCTTCTCGAATTGTTGAACGTTTTGATAGGATAATTTATATGAAGTTTTCATCCGCTTCATCATCTCTTTTATGTAAAGTATAATTCATGATATAATAACTAGTATATATATATATAAATATATATATATATATATATATATATATATATATATATATATTATTACATTAAAGTGAAGAATTAAGAATTTTTTTTCTTACGTGAATATCTTTTGCGTTATCTTCACATACTAACATACACATACACACGTGCATCTTTGACATACACGTACACACATGCATACATATACATACACACATACTCACATATACACATATGCATACATATAGACTTACTCATATACATATATATACATACACATAGACTCACATATAGACTTACTCATATACATATATACACATACACATAGACTCACTCATATACACATATACACATACACATAGACTTACTCATATACACATATACACATGCACAATATCCGTCTCCATCTCTCCGACTCTATCTCTGTGTCTCCGTCTCTCCGTCTCCGTTTCTCCGTTACCGTCTATCTGTCTCCGTTTCTCCATCTTCGTCACTCCGTCTCCATTTCCGCCTATTTGCCTTCATCTCTGTTTCTCCGTCTCCATCCGTCTGTTCTGGTCTCTCCGTCTTCGACTCTCTGTCTCCGTTTGTATGTCTTTATTTCTCCCTCTCAGTCTGTCTGTTTCCGACTCTCCGTCTCCGTCCCTCCGTCTCCATCCCTCCATTCCCGTTCCTCCGTCTCCGATTCTCCGTCTCCGATTCTCCATTTCCGTCTATCTGTCTTCGTCTCTCCGTCTCCGTTTCTGTCTCTTTGTCTCCGTCTCTTCGTCTCCGTCTCTCCGTCTCTCCATCTCAGTTTTCGCCTATCTGTCACCTTTTCTCCGTCTCCGTCTCTCCATCTCCGTCTGTCCATCTCCGTCTCGGTCTCTTCGTCTCCGCTTCTCCGTCTCTCCATCTCAGTTTCCGCCCACCTGTCACCTTTTCTCCATCTCCGTCTCTCCGTCTCCGTCTCTCCATCTCCGTCTCTCCGTCTCCGTCTCTCCATCTCCGTCTCTCCGTCTCCGTCTCTCCATCTCCGTCTCTCCATTCTTTCTCCTTCAAGTGAGTATAGTTGGTTGCCTGTTTGTAACGCTCTGCTTGTTTTTGATATTGTTGCTGCTTAATCCTGCCTACGGGCGTTTTGTTATAGGTAACTTGCACGCTAAAATTGCAAGGCATTTGGTGAATAAAAAGGTTTTGGCTGTTCTTTGTGCCTTGCATTGGATTTTTTGCTTTTTGTGGTGACAATTTTGAGGAGGTTATGTTGGATTGGTGGCATAGCTGAGAAATTTTATTGACTTTCACGCACCACTGGCTATTCTTGGTACTACTATTCGCCGTATTCCATATCAGCCGTTAAGGAAGTTTTCCACTTAACCAACTTCAGTAATCTGCATTCGACTATACGCCACGTTCTCTCGATCGTCACAGTGTAACTTGCACGCTACGATTGCAAGGCATTTGGTGAACAAAAAGGTTCTAGCTGTTTTTTGTGCTTTGCATTGGATTTTTTACTTTTTGTGGTGACATTTTTGAGGAAATTATGTTGGATTGGCGGAATCGCTGAGAAATTTTATTGACCTTTACGCACCACTGGCTATTTCTGATACTACTATTCTCCGTATTTCATATCAGCCGTTAAGGAAGTTTTCCACTTAACCAACTACAGTAATCTGCATCCGACTATACGCCACGTTTTCTTGATCGTCACAGTGCTTACTGCCTACATCTTTACCTCTGATTTTTAGGTTAGTGCTCTCTTATTGTTGCCACGATATGTGTGTATGTGATGGTTGAGTGTTTGGTGTGTAAGTGTGAAATCATACGTTCTGCGCCTTCACTTCAATGTGCACATTGTAATAATCTTTACCATTTTACATGCTGCGATTCTACTTGGTTCATAGGTAATCGTAGAATTGCTTGCTGTGCCCGTTCTACGCGTGCATATAGGCAACGTGACACGTGCATTGAAGGTTTTGCTGTTGGATCAGAGCGTGAACTCGAGCTCGAGAGTATCGCGTCACCGCTTCCAGTAGGAAAAAGGGGCGTGACTTCGCCTAATACATCTTTGGAACCGCTAGCTCGCAAGCGTTGCCCTAGCTTAGGTGGTAGCTCCTCACACTCTGATCATTTTATATTGCCAGGTGGGGCGTCTACGCCTACTTCTCCCTCTTCGCCGTCGCAATACTTGACAGACGCTTCTCTGCCTTCTGTAGGCGCTTTGCTTGATAGTACGTCTCTTTCTCATAAGCATACTGAGTTGGCAGCTAACATCAAGATGAATAATGATACTAACTCTGCTGCTATGCCTGATAAAATTCCACCACCTTGGTTCTTGGAGTTTAAGGAAGGCCTTGCTATTACTCTTGGTGAGATAACATCAGGTATTAAAGGTATTGCTACTAGAATTGACAATCTTGAATTTGCTGTTAAGGAAGCCAAGGAGGAATGTGCCGCAAATTTTCGGCGTATTAAATCTCGTATTTTGCGCACTGAGTCTGTGTTGTCTCGTCCCTTTAAGGATTCTTGTGAGGTCTTGGTCTCGGGTCTGCCGTTAGAAATTGACTCACTGAGTATTGATAATTTTATGAAGATCCTCACTCCCATGGGACTCAATATTGATAGATCGCACTTCCTTAGAGTGCGTAAATGGTTGCCTGAAACTGCTGGTGAGGATCAGAGCAATGACGAGGTTAACATCACTAAAAATTCAGTGGTGGTTCAGTGTTCATCCAGTCACATCCGTGATCGTGTGGTGGGATCGGCTTCTAGACTGCATGATTTTCCATGTAGGCGCATTTTTGGTTGTGGCGGCAACTCTAAAGTCTTTCTGCGGGCGTTATGGCCTAAAGTGGTATATTTATTGTTGAAAAAGGCTAAGGCGGCTAAGAAGGATCTTAACTATGAGTGGTCTTTTGCCACTGATCTCAAGGTATATATGAGACGCACGAAGGACTCTGCTCCTATTCTCATCGCTTCTGAAGCTGATCTAGCTTCTTTACCTCATAATCAAAAATGAGTTTTGAAAGACTCGCAGGTTGTTTCGTCCGATGTATTGTCCCCTAGTCACTTGAGTAATGTTTTTTCTCCAAATTCTTTAATTGATTATTTAAATATTGCCCACGCAAATGTTAACCGCCTAAAAACTCATTTTAATGAAATTGAATTCCAGTGTAGGTCTAAGGCTTATGATATTTTTGGAGTCATAAAGACTTTTCTTTCGGATCTAGATTCCATTACCATCATAAATATAGATGGTTATGAGTTTTTTTGTTTGGATAGACAAGGCGAATCGGGTGGTGGTGTTGGTGCTTATGTTCGTGATACCTTTAAAACCGAAATTCTACATCATTCTAATCCTTCTTTTAATAATACCCCGGAATTTCTCATATTAAATATAAGTATTGGTGCAAACTCTTTACTTTTCTGTATAGTTTATGTAAGACCTAAGGCTTCTTCGCTCGATAGGCTCTTTAATGTCCTATCTGAGCATACGTATAACTACAAAAATATTATAATAACTGGTAATTTCAACATTAATTTAAATAAGTCTTTATACTCGTCCGATGCTCTTTAGATCAGATATTTCAGTCTTTGATTTTACTCCAACTAGCTCAAACATTGTAGTAAATATTCTGCGTTCGGCTGGCTCTAAAGCTGTTGGTCCTGATTCTATTTCTGCTGAAATGCTTAAGCTTGTGAACAATTCCATAGCTGATGGTTTAACCTCTATTATAAATGACTCTCTTGTTCATAGGTATTTCCCGACAGCTTGGAAAAGAGCGTTCCTATTACCATTGTCTAAGCAGATTAAGATCGACAGCCCAACTCAGACTCGTCCTATTGCCAAACTATGTGAGATCTCTAAAGTTTTGGAAAGGATGGTACACACCCAGTTTTCAGCTCATCTGGAGTCAAATCTTTTGCTTGATACTTATCAAACTGGGTTTAGAAAGGGTCATAGTACTCAAACAGCCCTATTACACTTGTTGGATGATTGTAGGATTGCTATCGATCGCCGTATGGTTACTTTGCTACTTCTCTTTGACTTCTCTAAGGCGTTTGATAGAGTTCTTCATGTTGATCTGCTTGTCAAGCTACGTTCTAAGAACTGCTCTGATACTGTCATTAAATGGTTTGCATTCTACTTATCCGATAGATCTTATTCTGTGATGGATAACTTGAATAATACTTCCGAATGGTCGTCTGTATCGGCTGGTGTTCCTCAGGGTAGTGTCCTGGGGCCACTATTGTTCTTGGTTTATATAAATGACATCTCTGATGTGTTGTCTTCATCTAAACATATACTCTTTGCAGATGACCTTCAAATTTATAAGTCCTTCTCACCGGTAAATCTGGTAGATGGGGTAAATCTTATTAATCATGAGATTGCTTCTGTGGTAAAGTGGGCAAATGATAATGGTTTGTTGCTGAATGCGGGAAAAACACAAGCCATAATCATTGGTAGTGAACAGTATATCTCTCGATTGAAGGATAATCCTGCTCCTGATATTCTGGTTGGTGATACCATTGTTCCCTATTCTTCAGTAGTGAAAAATCTTGGTATATGGATATCTTCCACTCTTGACTGGAATAAGCAAGTCTCTGCGACGATTCGTAAGGTACATGCTACTTTACGGTCGCTGAAATTTTATAAACATGCTTTGTCTCAGGATACTAGGAAACAGCTCGTCGAGTCCCTTATTTTTCCGCATTTTGATTATGCAGCAGTCACTTATGATGATATTCCACAAACACTAAACTTGCGTCTGCGTAGAGCCTTTTATGTTTGCATTTGTTTTGTTCATAGTTACATAGGCAGCCGTAACAGAGTGACGCCTTTCCGCCTTCAATATCGTTGGCTTTCGGTTCAAAATAGACGCCTATACTCGGAAATCTCCTTGGCATTCAATATGCTTGCTCATGGTAACCCATCATACTTAGCCACTAGGTTCGTAAGGCAACACATTAATGCGTCTTTGCGTTCCTCTGCTAGGTTACCACCGAGACTATTTATTTGTCCTAACGTTTGCACGGCTGCTACGCAGCATTCTTTTGTCTATTCTGCGGCTGACTACTTCAACAAAGAACTCTCTTCATTGGAGTCTTTTACTTCTGAAGATTTTCTCACTCTTAAACGTTATTTGTATGAAAGACTTCTATTGAGTGAGTGTGAATCGTGGCAGCATGAGATGGGTGCTGGCTGATCTTATCAGCTGGTCACTATTAATAGCATAGCGTCTTGTGATTTACTAAATATACGCATTTTTGTCCTAATATACTTCTGTTTAAAATTATTTAAATTACTTAATTTTAATTTTAACTAGAAATAAAACTTATGTTAGTTACCTTTAAACACTTGAATTTAAAAACTTTAAAAAACTTTACGAGCATGATATACTCACTTGTTAAATCTACACTATTCTTACTATTATTTTTTGCTTTTATTGTTAATTGATTTGAAATATTGATTTGAAACATTATTAATATTGTTATTCGTCGTTGTATTTTCTTATTGTGCCAGACAGGGTGCTTACCCCAAGGCCAAATAAAGTTTGTCTATGTCTATGTCTATGTCTCCGTCTCCGTCTTTCCGTCTCCGTCTCTCCGTCTCCGTCTTTTCGTCTCCGTCTCCGTCTTTCCATATCTGTCTCTCCATCTCCGTTTCTTCGTCTCCATTTCTCCATCTCTGAATATCTGTTTCCGATTTTCCGTCCCTCCGTCTCTCCGTTTCCGTCTTTTCGTCTCTGTCACTCCGTCTCTCCGTTTCCGTCTTTTCGTCTCTGTCACTCCGTCTCTCCGTTTCCGTCTTTTCGTCTCTGTCACTCCGTCTTTCAGTCTCCTTTTTTCCGTCTTCTTCCCTTTGTCTCCGTCTCTTTGTTACTTTTTTTTTATCGCTTTGTTTTTTTTTATAATGATTTTTATTTTTTACTAAATTATCATCTTTTTTTCAAGTGTTTTTTCATAAGATTCATTTAAACGTTTTAATATTTATTTGTTTTTCAATTAATATTGTTTTCCATTTTCTAAAACTTTATCTTTATTATATTTATAATACGATTTGTCATGAAAGCGTCTACCATAGTTATGATTTTGTTGATATGTTAAATTCTTATTTTGGTTTGAGAATTGTTTTTTATAAATTCGTTTTGGTTAGAAATTTGATTTTTTTGTTGCAATATATTAATAATTTTTTAATTGCAACTTTTATAATTTTTTAAAATTTTTTATATCTCATGAAATTATTTTCAAGTTTCGTGATTACATTAATGTTTTGAGGATTAATTTGATTTTCATGTTGCGTTATATTTAAATTTTTCAATTTCTCAATCGAAACTTTTGTTAATTTTTAGAATTTTGTATCATTAAATTCATTTTTAAATGTTAGAATTGGTTCTTGTTCAATATCATTTTTAGATTCTTCAATGTTTTTTTTTTTTTTTAACAATTACTTTTTGAAATTTTTTCTTTAGTTTGTTCATATTTTTGTTATTACTGTTTCGGTAAATTTTCTGTAGATAAGTTTTGGTTTATAATTTGTTGCCTCTCAACATTGTATTTTATCTAATAGATGTAATTATTGTTGTACAAATTTTTGTAACTTTTCTTCTTCAAGATATTTAGAATTTATATTTTGAAAATTTAATTCTATCGTTGACAATCCCTTGTGATGTACAATTTTCTGATTTCTGGATATTGCTTTATAATTGATATTAGTATGATTGTTCTTTACTAATGGAAACATGACAATTGAATTAGTTTCATACATAATTAGCAAATGTCGATGTCAAATTCTATTCCCCAAAGACACAAATTATAAACAATTGCTATTGCAAATGCTATTGAAAAATGCCAAAATCAAAAGAATTAATCTAAAATTGAACTTTTTCAAAACATATTTGTAAGTTTTCACGAATTGGAAGTAGTTTATTAATGTAAATTTTTTGTACATCATTTGATCTAATACTATTTGAACTATCATAAACATGAATTACATTTTGTAAATAATAGATACAAATCCAGTGACCAAAATGCCGATTTCCGGAGAAAAGTATTTGTATGTTATCTTGATTTAATGGAACTGGATTAATATTTTCGGGCCTTTGTAAGAATATTGTTAGCTGCATTGAAAAATTTGTATGATTATTCAAAATTTAATTAAATTTTCTAATGTGTTTATCATTTAACATACTCGATGGCCCAGGATCGCGCGCCCTCAATTTTTATTAATTGAAATATTAAAAAGAAAATACAATAAAACATATTTGTAAAGTGTCGAAAAAAAAACGACAGACGATCTCGTTCAATGAAAAAGTCCGTGGTGTTAATTTAAATGGAAATGATATGTTATATTTTCCGAATGAAAATGGTTATAATTTTTTATTTCGAAAATTCAACAATAAAATAATTCGCAAATGATTAAGAATTAGTATTACAATATTAAATTATTAATAATAAAAATGAATCATATGAAGATACTGTTAGTGATGATTCTCCAGTACTCGCAAAAGGACGAGGAAGACCCAAAATTTTGCGAACTGGCACACCAGGAAGACCTAAAAAGCAATTTAATATAGTACAGAAAGAAAGCGAGTCAGCAAATTTAGTATTTAACGATCCATTGGAGTGCACTATAGAGGAAGCTCTTCACGGTGAAAATAAAGAAGAATAGAAGGCTGCTTTTAAAAAGGAATTCGACGAATTGAGTAAAGCAAAAGTATGGTTGCTAGTAAAAAAAACCTGAAAATGCAACTGTTATTGGAACGCGCTGGGTGTTGCGTATGAAGTACAATTCAGATGGTTCTATAGAGAGACGAAAGGCACGTCTTGTAGTGAAAGGCTACGGTCAACAAGATGAAGTAGATTTTAAAGAAACATATGCACCTGTTGCTCGAATGCAAACAATCAGAACAATCTTGGCCACAGCTGCAGAACGAAAACTATCAGTATTTTATCTAGACATGACAATGGCTTACACTTATGGTTCACTTGAAGAGGATATTTACATATCTCAGCCAAAAGAATTCATTGTAAAAGGTAAAGAAAACCATGTTTATAAATTAAAAGATGCACTGTACGGTCTGAAGCAAGCCGGCAGGCAATGGAACAAAATATTAAATCTAGTTCTTACACTAAGGATCTGATATTGAAAAGTGTGTATACATACAAAGTACTGAAGCAGGAATACTTATATCAACTGTTTACGTTGATAATCTCATTATAGCAACAGATAATTTTAAAATGTATCTAGATTTTAAACATAATTTAAGTTTAAATTTTAAAATACGTGATTTAGGACCATTAAAGTATTGTCTGGGAGTTGAATTTAATCAAGATCCTAAGACTAAAGCCATTCAAATAAAAAAAGAAAAATTTATCAATGATCTGATGGTGAAATTTCGCATGGAAGATGCGAAAGCTGTAAAAACACCTATGGAACCAAAAATACAGTTTTGTGAGGACAATAATTCACCAGATGTAGATCCTGATATTTATAGAACATTAATTGAATCACTTCTATATATTTCTACTGGAAGTAGGCCTAATATAACTTACACATTAAGCGTATTAAGCAGTTTTAACAACAAACCTCAAAAAATACATTGGCTTGCTGCAAAAAGAGTACTTAAGTATTTAGGTTGTACTCGAAATTATAGTTTACTTTATGAAGCTCAAGAAAATTCACTTGTTGGATACGCAGATGCAGACTGGGCAGGAGACCCTATAACCAGAAGGTCAAGAAGTGGATACGTATTTAAGTTAGCTGGAGCAGCAATAGCTTGGGAATCAAAAAAACAAAAATGCGTATCTCTCTCAACTACTGAAGCAGAGTATGTGTCACTCTCTGAGGCCGCAAAGGAAGCAACTTATATGACAAACTTCTTACGTAAGACAAATCTTATGTCATCAGAATGTTCACCAAAGACAATTTTCTGTGACAATCAGGGAGTAGGAAAGTTATCAAAGAACCCTGTTGATCATTCAAGGACCAAGCACATAGACATGCGCTACCATTATGTATGTCAAATGAGTTAAGAAGGCCTCATCGAAGTTAAACACTTACCTGCAAGTCAAATGACAGCTGATATAATGACGAAGAGCCTTGAAAGAAATCTATACGAAGAATGTTTAAAAGGTTTAGGACTAGATTATCATGTAAATAGTTAAAAGCTAAGTAATTAACGTTTAAGAGAGGTTGTTAGTTTAAACGTTAATTTTTGTATTTTCCCGCGTTAATTGAAGCTATATATACCTATACATTTATATATGATTGTCTGTAATATTATGCTGCAGCAAAAACAGCGAGATATACTGTATAGTAGAATAACCTACTTCACGTGGTAGAGCTCTGTGCTAAAGGATGTACAAATAAAGTATCATAATATGTAAAATACAAATCCTTTTGCATCCATTGACTTATTTATTTATCCTGCCATCATAACAACACATTTTATCAGATACTTAATAATTTATAAAATAAATGAAATATAATAATAATGTGATAATGAATATCAATAATGATAAAATAAAATATTTTTTTTTTTATTTAACGTCACTGTATTTATGCTTATCATTTTGATGCTAATTAGCGACGAAGATCGTTTCAGTGTGTAAAATAAAATATAAATGTAATAATAACAAAAATACATCAAAAATATATTTAAATTAAAATCATGTAAAACTGATCCCACAATAATCGCATTAAAACATAAAAGCATAATTAAAATCATATTAATTAATAATAAAAAATTAACATAAAACTATAACAATATTGTAAAAATATAATAAGTTGTGACAAATTAATATTTAATAAAAATTACAAATAGAAAAAAAGTAATTAAAAATGAATTCATATAATTCAATAAACGGGATGTCATAGTTTTTGAAATCGATTTTTGCATTTTTAATCTTACTGATATCTTTTTAAATTCAATATTTGGACAAATATAATGACTTGTCCGTGCTAAAACTATATTAATACAATAATTTTTGTTAAATAAAAAAATCATTTAAGTTTGTTATTTTTTTATGAATTTTGAATGAAAATTAGATATCAAGCTCGATGAACCTAACCTCAAAATAATATACATCGAAAGTTTGTTTATAACTTTTTATGTATAGTATTTTGGTCAATTTCTTAACTTGTCCGAGCTAACGATTAATCTTAGAAATTTTCTTACTGAAGTGAAATAGTTTGATTTGACAGTTTAGTCGTAAACTTTGAATAAAAATATTATCAGGAGGAGGAGAACTACGATATCCTCTTAATATTCTAAATAATAATAAAACAGAATATCCAAATGCAACGAAATTACAATTAAATAAAAATTTATAAATAAACCAAAAATAAAATGTAATTTATCTAAAATAATAAATAAAATTATATAAAACATGTAAAGTTATTTTTTTAATCGCACGCTTTATCATTAAATCAATTACTCAAGCACACTTATCCATTTAATAAATAAATAACTAAATATACACTCAATTGATTTCAATTGTTTTATTAAATTAACAATTTTACAAATTGTTATACAATTAAAACCACAAAAAGCAGGTTAAAAAACATTTCAAACAAAATACAATTGTTTTATAAAAATAAATAGAAATGAAAATAAATTACCCTATATCACAGGCCGAAATTAAATTAAATAAAGATAATATATATTATATACATCGCACTAATATAAGTACATTCTATATCTTTTATTACGATTCATTGTCAACAAAAATATAAACTGATAAAATAGAATATATATATATATATATATACTAGGGGGGGTTCCCCCCTGCTCGCTTCGCTCGCCAACCCCCCATTGCATCACCTTCTACAAATATAAACTTTTATATATATAATTTTTAAATTTATATTAATTTAAAACTATTATTTTTTTTTTTTTTTTTTTGTTTCTTGGTCATGAAGATTAGTATTTATTAGACTATTTTTAATGTAAGTGTAATTTTTAGGTAAAAATTACACTAACATTAAAAATAGTCGAACAGCTTCCTAAAGAGAGGCACATGTACCAGGGTAGGCTTAAACTGTTCTTTTTACCATATTCATTATGCTAAAAAAATTTTAGAATGATCGAAAGTACGTTACTTTTTTTATAGCTCAAGAAACATACGTAGAAAAATATGAAAAAAGTATCATTTTTTATGTATAAAATTATATACCGTGAACAACGTTTGTTCAATTGATACCAAAATTTAATTACATATTCTACTCACAGAAACGAGTAATTTAAGCCCTTATTGAAGTGTGTGCCACTCCAGAAACTTGTATTATAGACTTTTCAATTGTTGTGAAGACAATTTCTCAAAATTAAAAAGTTCCAGATATATCCCTATGTATTAAATATTAAAATTAATATTAATCATATTAAAAATGTTCTAAATTTTCCAACTCTTCTTTGCAACCATGAAACGAATCATTGATGAATTGACTGATTAACTAACACCCATAAAAACATAATATATAACAATAATTCATAAATAATAATAAATTATAAATAATAATTAAATTCATAATTAAATTTATAAAATTATATGATTATCATATATTATAATATATTACAAAAACAATTGTAACAATTAAAAATAGAACAAAAATTACAACTCTATTTATAATTAAATTTAAAACATTTAGTAATAAAATCAATCAATCTGTATTTACCAATTTTATATTGCTATTATTCATATTTTCTTTTTATCATCAGATCATTGATATCTAATCACATACACTATAATACACCAAAATCGTAATCTACATCACCAAAAATAAAGAATTTAATAATTCATAATAAAATTTCCTTAAAAACATCATTTTTTACTTTATTGTTAATCCGATTACAATCGAAGAATATTTTCAATCCATTCCATTTTTGAACACGCGAAATAGCCACATATAATTGTCCATGAATAAGAGTATCTTTTCGAAGATCTACACCAATATTATTAAATGTTTGTCCTTGAGCTTTATTAATTGTCATAGCAAAAGCTAATTTAATAGGAAATGGCCACCGTCTAAACGTAAAAGGATAATCCTTTTCAGAATACAAAGTAATTCGATTCAAAAATACTACTTCACTAACTTTATTACCAGTTAATATTTTACATTTAAGTAAATTATTTGCTAAATCTAATATACGCAATCGAGTACCGTTATATGAACCTTCATTAATACAAATGTTCGGTATAAGCATTACAATAGCATTTATTTTTAAATGTTATTTATGAGGTGGTAAAGATTGAGGATTTAAGGTATTAAGATACTCTGGTAATAATACTTCAGTCATTGAACCATTATCATCACAATTGTTAGCTGAATCGATACTTGTATACAAACGTTCACAATTACAATCCAACATCGAAACGATTTCATTATTAATTTCATCAATATCAATATTTCGAGGAGATAATATGGCAGTCAAACACAATTCATCAAATAATTGATTTCTAATTGAATCACTGTACATAAAATTGGCAATATTGGAAATACGTATAATACAACAATCAGGAATTTCTACATAATCATTATTATCATTCAAAGATCCATTGCCAACATTTAAAACGAATTGGACAAAATCCATTTCATCTTTCAAAACTCTCATATTTTGAGTTAACTGATATTTATAAATTGAATTCCAAAGATAAATATACTTAATCGATAAACTTACTATTTCACTTCGGGTCCCTTTAGGTAAAACAGGTAATAACTGTCGAAAATCACCACTTAATAAAACAATTTTCCCACCAAATAATAAATCATTATTCATCATATTTTTCAATGTCCGACCCATAATTTCTAACGCATATCGCGGCGCCATAGGTGCTTCGTCCCATATAAATACATCGGTATATCTAAGAAATTTTCCTTCATTAAATGCAGCAATGCCTATAAAAGCGATACAACATACGTTTTTATTTCTACTTCAAACAAATTATATAACGTATTATATATAAATGTTTTACCAGTACCACTCGGTCCATCGATATAAAAACATTTACATTGATCATTATTATCGGTATTACATACTTGCAATACATTATCAACAATTACTTCTTGTTCATTATTTAATTGATCATATAATTGATTTCCTTTTATTAATAATTAGTAATTAATGTACTATCTAAAAACTCTTTATCGGTTGATATTATTTGAGGCATTGAAGGAAAATCGACTATAGACCGACCTTCCTTAATTAACGATTCGCAATTTTCAAAATAAGCTAAATTTTGAGCACGTTCAAGCACGTTATTATCATTAATAGAATGATAATAATCTTCAGAAAAAGAAATTTTATATTCATGCCATAACTGTTCAGGATAAAGAGGTTGACAATGAATCAAAATCCAAACAAACAGACGCCGAAGACAAAATGGCATCATCCAATTTACAGCCTCACGCAAAGCACGATTCCATTCATCATTATCCTCAATTAAACCTAAAATTAAACATGCTTCAGAAAATGTAGTACATTGTAATCCCATTTAAGAATTTCAAATCATTAAAACTCATAGCACCTCGTACATTCAATATTAATAATAATCGTAAACGATATAATTCAACTTGACTGGGACTAACAAAATACATACGACCTATACAATTGAAATGTGTTTTAAGTTTGACCCACTTCATAACATTCTTATCATCAACTACTTGTTTTTTAAAAACATAATGACTTGGAATCTCAGTATATAAATATTGCCGAGCAAATTTATCACGTTAATTCAAAGCAATATAATCAAGTAACATGGACCCTTTATTTAAAGCAGTTGCAATAGAAACATCACTGGGTTCGTGTTCAATTAATATAGTCTGCTGATTCAGTAAATGAACAGGTAATCGAACGACGCTATGGCTCTTAGACTGTAATGGTTAATATACTGTAATACTTAATATACGATAAGATGCCTCAACAGGACTGACTGAGATTCAATAAAATTTGAAATTTCATCATGATTAATAATTCGATCATTTGAAGTATTTTCAATGACAATTATAGCAACATCATGACCTTTATATACTTATTTATATATATATATATATATTTAACTAATTGTATGCTAGAAATAGCTTCAACGTTAATGTGGCAATTAAAAATTCGCAAAAAACCTGAACAATATGGAACTACAAATTGATTATCAATAATTTGATTGCGTCAACGTACACAATAACCATTATTTCGACGACGATAATATGGATAACCATCAGCACTCATTGAAGTTTCATTTTTAAACTCTTTGGGAAAATGTTTCGAATATTTGCCATTTACGATACATCAATCATCACACGGTCCGTGAATCATATTTTTAACGACATCATACAATTCTGAATCGTCGTCGGGATCAGGTATTTCAGCAGATATATATTTATCAACTATTTCAGGAGTCGTAAATTTATAACCACTTGCTAATGTTATCAATATATGAGCATGAGGCAACCTACGTTTCTGGAATTTAAAAACATAAACAGAAGCAACTACGGATCCAGAATGATTTTCTTTTGTAATTAATCAAATTAAATGTTCCTTTTTCAAATGAAAAACACGTGTGCATAACTCTGGACGATTAGAAGTCTGTTGTCCTGAAAATAAATTTTAACGAATTTCACGCCATTGAGGGTTACAGGTCATCGTAATGGAAAGATCGGGTTCATCTGTAACCCGTATGACTGACATTGTATCTTGATAATTTTGCATCATATACTGAGAAGAACCCAGGAACGTAGACGGTAATATAACCATTTTGCTAACTTGACAATTCAAATCATCTGCCGATTTATTCATATGATCAATCAATCCTTGATAAGAATCAGCTCGCAATTGTTTTTGATTATTTTTACATTACTTTAACGTAATTATCAACTAACCATTGTTGATATAATCTGCGTCCATGTAAGATTGGATTAAATTCATCATCTCGAATACCAATACTATATTTAATAAATGCTTTACGACTCATTCGAGAATTTTTTCTTTCATAATTTTCTAAATAGTCATTATCATTATTATCATTATTGCAGTCAAGAGAATATCGATTAACACTTTTTTTCTTCAAATTTAAATTCCAACCACCCTTACCATATGGATAAAACAATGGATATATCATAGGTTCTAGATTAACATCTAAAGAACTTAAAACTTGTAACGATTTTGAAATTTTATTACGAACTGTCACATATGATTCAGGAATATTACCATCAGCAGTAGTAAAAAATACAGCAGCAACTTCATTAGTTCACTGAAAATTATACCGTCTTCAATCGTATCCAGGTTTTAAACTAAATAATAACCGTAATTCAGGTTCAACACCGTTCTCTGCAATACAAGAATTGATTTCCTGTTTCATCATTTCATATGATTTAGCTAATATATTATGCTGGCGCATTAAACATTCTATTATACTAAGAATGTCGACATCTGTTCCGGGATTAGGAACATTTCGATAGTCAATTGCCTCGTATGGATCGACACTAAATAATTGACCATAAGTTGGATAATCGTTGCCCGATGGATACAATGCTTCATTAATTTGATAATAAATCTGTCCATGAATTTTTAAGCAATAAGGATTGCAATTCGATAGGAAAATTATCAAAATTTTTAGATATAACAGAACCATGACTGCAACAATCGTTGAAAGAATTAACTTTTCCTCAAATTCTTTCATTAGAAAAATGTTGTGCATTACAATGTTTACAAACAACATTCAATGGTCCTAAATAATGCTTGGATGGATTAAATCGAACGTGACTACAGTTAGGAACGGTGACATGATTTTGCATTAAATTATAATAAACATCATTTCCTTCAGAACTTAAACGACAATCATCTGCAGGAAACTCTTGATCTATGGAAGAACACAATGTAGAATTAATTTCTACTTCACGAATTCGATCATAATATCGTTTATTTCTCGCTGCAACGTTCAACCGACGTATACTGGAAATGTTACCGAAAGTAGATGGATTTGGTTCAGAACTTTGCGATTGACAAAAATTTGTTTCAGTTTGTCTTAATCGATCTCTATATCGTTTCTTTCGATTAATCGTCATAATACGACTTTCCTCAGAAGTACTTCTTAATCTAGATCTACTTCGACTTCGATCATTATCAATATCATTATTATTTCTAGAAGTTTCACTACGTTCCATATTTCTCGCAATATCAGAAACACCGTCAAAACGATAATTGGAAATATTGTAATCTTAATTACCTAATTGCATAAATAATGAATGATACAAAAAATTTTATATAATAATAATTAGTATCATTTATTATAAATAATTTATAATTTACAATTTAAATTAAATTTAGTAACATTTATTTTCAATTTCAATCATTGCGATTGTTAAAAATTTCAAAATTCTAAAGTCATTAATATCCGATTTCTTATATTTCATGTACTAATAATCATGATAAATCGTAAAAATCTTAATAAATCATAATAATTTCATTCGCCTAATTCCATTTAAACAGGTTCCTTTACGCTAATTTCCTTTGTTCATAATTTCTTTAATATAAACTTTTTTATTTCAAACTTAATTTTTTCAGAATTCCTTCAAATGAAAATTCAATACGACAATCTTTTCTTAATTATAATTATATTCGAACTTCAATATTTAATATAATAATTATGATAAATAACTTTAAATATAAACATAAATAAATTGAATTCAATCAAAATAAAATGAGAAAAAAATTTTTTATTAAATTATTTTTATTCGAAAATTTTAATTTGAATAATAATAATAAAATATTATATTCAATATAGATGAGAAGAAAAATACAATAAACTATAAACAATATATTGATAACAAAAAAAGACATACTTGAACGAAATTCACTCCAATCGAATTCAAATCTAACGGCTCGCGACGTAGCGTCCAGTACATCAGAGCGTCCAATATTAATGAAAAAATGTACCCTTCCTCTCTAACTCTCTCGCTCGCTATCTCCCCCATTCTCAAACTCTCTCTTTCTCACCCTGTCTCTCTCTCGCTCTCTCTCGCTTGCTCTTTCCTCTCACTCTCTCGCTCGCTATCTCCCCCATTCTCAAACTCTCTCTTTCTCACCCTGTCTCTCTCTCGCTCTCTCTCGCTTGCTCTTTCCTCTCACTCTCTCTTCCGCGCTCTCTCTTTATCTCTCGCTCTCTCTCTGACTCTTTCTCATTCTCTCTGACACTCTCTCGCTCTCTCTCTCCTCTCTCTCCCTCTCACCCTCTCTCGCTCGTTCTCCCTCTCACTCTCTCTCTCGCACTCTCTCTCTATCTCTCGCTCTCTCTAACTCTCTCTCGCTCTCTCTCTCTCTATCTCTCTCTCTCACTCTCTCTTCTTCTCTCTCTCTCACTCTCTCTTCCTCTCTCTCTCTCTCTCTCTCTCTCTCTCTCTCTCTCTCTCTCTCTCTCTCTCTCTCTCTCTCTCTCTCTCTCTCTCTCTCTCTCTCTATTATAAACAATACTATATACTATGTATATATACATAAACAAATAAATTTAACCGAAAATGCGAGTTCAACTGTAGCGTCCCGTGACGTAGGCATCTTATGACGTCAGAGCTTCTCTCTTAGTATAATGGGATTATATTAATATGTATAAATTAGCCAATTTTAAAGTAAAAAAATTGCCTTAATTTATAAATTTTTATATTGCAGTTTTGTTTAAAATTTAGTTTTTATATATTTGAAAAAAAAAGAATTAATGAAAGTCCCAATATGCATAAAAATTGTTTAAATACAAATCATATCATCATGATAAATTGAAAATTCGTTCTACTCAATTTCATTTGAATTAATGAAAAAATATGATAGGAATTCATTTTTTTTATACACGTGTTTCAGACAGAGGAACTGAGATGAAAAAACGGAGACGTAGGAACGGAAAAGTAGAGACGAAGATACAAAGACGGAGACGGAGGGACAGAGAGAAGAAGATAGAAAGACGGAAACAAAGAGACATAGATGGAAAGACGAAAAAGGAGAGACGGAGACGAAGAGATATAGACAGAAGGACGGAGAGACAGAGACACAGAAACAAATATCAAAAAAAGGAGTCGTAGAAACGGAGACAGAGAGACATGGACAGAGAGACATAGATAGAGGGACAGAGACGGAGAGACAGAGAGGCAGAGACGATTACACTGTACTGTAATTAGAATTTTGCAAACATCTCCGCATATAGTTGAATACATCGATATATACATCGGTAAAAATATACAAATTTGATTGTATTATCCAATAATGCATGCAAAAATATAATATTGAATATATCAATATATTAGTATATCAAATAAGGAATTTTAAAAATTTTCGAAGATTTTTTGACAACAATGTTAAAAGTATATCTATATATAAAATTTTCAAATTTTCAATTTAGCAAATATCTCGGCATATAATTGATATATTAATATATAAATCGGCAAAAATATATAAATTTTTTTCTATAATATTGCATTGTCATCGGAATCTGAGCTTTGTTTAAAATTTCAATTCTCTAGCTAATTGGGAAGTTAGTTTTAAATCAATTACAAAATTTCATCCGAACAGACAGACAGACACGAAGAGGAGCTAATAAAAACATGGTAAAATAGCTTGGCTATAGAAAAATTCTTAAAAACTTGGGCAACTTTTTTTTTTTAATGAAAATACACCGAATGCAAAGACAAGTTGATTTTCTAACACTGGCATTATTTCGATAATTTTAATCACATTTTTTTAGGGCAAAAAATTGACATTCCAATAATAAAATTGTTAAATTTCAAATTATTTTAAATTTGCTCACGTTTAACATTCTGAAAAAAATATAATTTAATGTTTTTTAATATCCTGCCCGGCTCGTATAGAAGATTTATTTGACGAATTTATTTTCCAAGCTGCTTACACTTGGGTCAAAGAAATAACAGGATATATTTGTCATAAACTGTTCAGTTTTAGACAGGAATACCAGTTATTTGTTGTTATTCCCAGTTATTTCTAATTATTTCCAGCTATTGACAGTAATTTACAGTAGCATTAGAAAAAATTTTAAAAATCAGAACTATTAATAATAATTATTTACAATTATTCCCAGTTATTTACAATTATTTATAGTTACTCGTAATTATTTTGAGTTATTCCTACTTATTCACAGTTATTTACAGTTATTTACAATCATATTAACTGGTTATAAAAATTGTTTAACCTCTAATTTTTTAAATTATTTTTCAACTTAACTGAAAATAACTGGAAATAACTAAAAATAACTGGGAATAGCTGAAAATTACTGGTATTACTGTCTCGAACTAAACAGTTTATAATAGTTGCTTCCAGTAATTCTTAGTTATTTCCAGTTATTTACAGATATTCCCAGTTGCTTTCATTTTTTTCCGCTACCGTTAGTAAATTGTAATTTTCAACACTGGTATGCACCAATTCGTTAACGGTAGTCAGGGTTGCAAATGTTTGCAGGTACGCAGAAACTGGAAATTGGTCCGACCATTCCCAAGTTACCTGCCTAGTAACTGGTAAATGAACGGACTAGTTACCACTTACTGGGTAAGTAACTGGAAATTTTTGCAATCCTATATTTTACTAACCCCAATTTCTTTGTCAGTTATCAACGATAACCATTACTAATGCTTATTTAACTAAAATCCATCGGTTGTTGCAGACCAACACAAGCAATTACCGGTTGGGCAACGGGTAAATGGTCAGACTATTTACCAATTACTTGCACTTCAACTGGTAACTAGTCAGACCATTTACGAGTTACTTGCTCTGTAAGTGGTAACTGGTGCAAGTATTCTTAATTAGTTAACCATTTTAAATGAAAAACCATTTCCTTATTTACAACTCCGACAGTAGTGTACGTAATGAATGCCTAATTAAAATAGTTTTCATTTACTGGATGCGTAATTGATAAATGGTAGAAATGGTTGGACCAGTTAGCAGTTACTGGGTAAGTAACTGAAAATAGTTAGACAGTTTCCAGTTACGCACCCAATAACTGGTAAATAGTCGGACCATTTCTAGTTACTCTCCCAGTAACTGGTAAATGGTTTAACCATTTCCAGTTACTCATTCAGTAACTGGTAGACGGTCTAACTATTTCCAGTTACTCACCCAGTAATCGTTAAATGGTCTGACCATTTTCATTTACTCACCCAGTAACTGCTAACTGATCCGACTATTTACCAGTAACTTGCTCTGTAAGTGGTAACTGGTGCGAGTATTCTCAATTACTTGACTATTTAAAAATGAAAAACCATTTCCTTATTTACAACTCTAATACAGATCTATAAAAACATATAAACGATCATTTGGTAACGTAAAATCTACTACGTGATCGATTATTTTATTATCACAAGTATACACTCAAAGATGTTAATAGTTTTGTTAAATCATTTACTCCAAGTAAACTTGAATGAGGTCCAATCAAGCTGATCCTCATAGAATCTGTTTTTAACCAAATGATCTTCACAGCAACAATTACCTGCTGGAATGATATTTTTTTATATAAAAACTTGCTTTCTTGTTTCAAATGTTACGAGGACAAAATTTTTAGACTTTTTACACAAAAAACAAAATTAGTGTATTAAGAAGGGGCCGAACTATCTGTCTCTGTCTAATAGCGTTTTTCATTATTTATATAAACACTATTCTTTATAACAAGAAAAAAATAGCAGCCCCCGCTAGATATTAGTATAATTAGTAAATTTTGTAATAACAAACAAATTTTTTCACTGCGTAGTTTTTGAATAATTAAAGACTTACCAAAAAAAGATAGGTTATATTCTAGATTGCTAGTAGGTCTCTAATTAGTCAAATACTATACGGTAAAAAATTCGATTTTTATTACAAAATTTACTTATTATACTAATATCTAGCGGGGGCTGCTATTTTTTTCTTGTTATACCGGATAGTGTTTATATAAATGATGAAAAATGCTATTAGACAAAGACAGGTAGTTCGGCCCCTTCTTAATATAGTTCTTTTGCATAGCAACTCAATCAGTTCTTTTTCAATAGTTAGATTTATCTTATAAGTCGGATTTGATCCGGATTGTGAAGATAGAAATTCTGAATCATCTGAAGCTTGATTCACAGGTTGACTTATTTCAGATTTTCCTTTTTTCTTTTTGTTTGTAAAAATAAAAACTTACTATAATAATTTTTACATAGGAAACCATCTATGTTAACAGTTTTATCTAGAATATTTACTAAACTGCTGGCTAAATCATCTGAATCGATCACTTTTCTAAATTCTGTAGATTTTTGCTAATAAGTATTGCATTCAATACATTTTTCATCTCCCATTTGTTGATTCAGAGACATTATTGAAATGATTCTTGAAAAATATTTTTATGGAGGTTGAATTTCATTATTTTCATTGTTAACGTGTTATTGCTATTCAACAATTTTAAATGTTTTTTGACTATTTTATTCACCATATTAACAATAAAATTTAAATTCTATTTTTAATAAATTATTGTTGAATTTAGTGATGAAAAACTGAAAAAAGTTAAGGACGATTATATTTTTGTCTATATTGAAAGGAAATATTTTCAGCTTAATGACATATTAAGATAAATATTATCTGGTGAAAAATATTGCATTATATAGCGTATTTACTCCGTAATAGTTCTGTGCATCACATTATATTACCTGGATCTAACAATTACAAGGAGAGGTTATAACATTTGAGTCTCGGATTTTCTCCTAACTTTAAACTATTTTTCTTATGTTGAATTATAAAAAAAACCTTATTTCTATGATGCAACACTCGATTTTTACCGAGTTATCAGCAGTTTTGTCTAGATTTTTAAATATTTGCATCTTTTTTATAGTGATGCATTTCTTGAAGTACTTGTTCTAGAAAGTTTTTATTAATTGCATATTGAAGTTTAGATAAAAACTTTTCGATTAAAAAAAAATGTGTTCAAAAAGTTGTTTAAGAGTTATGAATAAATTAAAATTAAGATGAAATTAAGATTAAAATGCAACCGTATGCAGCATTCATTTTCTATGAACTTTTTTATTTAAATATTTGCGCCATTTTTACTCCCTTATAACTTTTGAATAACTCCAGCTTTTTGAATACTTTTTTTTTAATCGAAAGGTTTTAATCTCAACTTTGATATAAAACTAACAAAAACCTTCTTGAATAAGTACTTCAAAAAATGTATATCTTGTGATGCATTTATTGCATCTCAATAAATGATTTATACTCAAGAGAATAAGAGAGAAATATGAGCCGAAATGCACTCACTAAATCAATCATTAACTAACATAATTAAATGAATTAATCAGCTGTATTTTCGTTTGTTTTGAGGAACACAGAGAGAGAGGGGAACCTAACCACAAATCAGAGCACGTGGTAAAGGAAAAAAACAACACTCACCATCCGTTTTTCATGGTGCACTAGGAGTTGAGCTACGGTGAAGACTGTAACATCATAACACTAGTGCACGCAACATATAAAAAGAAGAAAATACACATGTAAATATAACCTGTGATAGTGCTCTTGTGCGTCGCCATCTTATATTCTCGATGACGACGTGCACGCTGTGGCACTGTCACCTGTACACTTACACTCACACACATACCCGGTGTATAGGTAAATACGCACAATACACTCGCGGTACGCGATGACGAGCATAACCGGAAAAGACACGGAACATCAGTAACACGTGCTCGAGAGTAAAGAGGAAGCGTCGGTAAATCACCGACTCGCGATGGAAATCGAATCATGCGGAAGAAGAGTAAAGGGTCAGCGAAAAAAGGGAGCCAGCTATAGCTTATACATCAGGCTCATATATACATGGGCTATTGTAGAAAAAGCAGTAGAATGAATATCATACATGGGCAATTGTAAGAATATCAAGCAGTGTAAGTCTTTTATATGGAGATACGTGAAATCGAGAGCAAGAGTGATAGAAGATAGGAGAAATCGAGCGCTGGAGAGAGATAGTAGTACAATTTCATGCAGAATTATCAAGACTTAGTATATGGAGCATTCTTAATATAAATTTAAAATGGAGCGCGCGAGAAATAGAAGGCGCTAACATCGAAGAAGCCGCCAAAAAGAAAGGTGTTGATTGGTTATAAGTCAACATCCTATGTAATTGACAAATAGCAATTACGGAAAGGATTAATAACGAATCAACGATTATTCTATTTATGACGTGATTGATTAAAGAAGGGATGAAGAAGAAGGAGCTCGAGAAAAGACGCTCCGTCGACACACTTCTCTATTGGATCCTGGTTGTTACACTTGTTGGATTTTTCCGTTGCTGCTCGCTGAGCCATATTTCTTGAGTCTTGACTCCACTTTAGTAGGTTGAATTTATTAGAGATTTTACGCTGCCATTTTGCCATCTTGCCAATTTTGCCATTTTGCCATTGTTGCATTTTCGAGAGAGCTGAGGAGTTTGTTTAAAACGAGCAAAGGATATTTTGGATTGGAAAGTTATTTGTTGAAGATTGTTGCACGTTGGAAAGTAACACTTGTTATTGTTAAGGTGAGTCCTGCATTTTACGTTTAATTAAGTGAGAACTTAGAGTCAGTGCTCGTCACCGTTTTGCTCGTCATATTTAGCGTCGGTTTTCGCTGCCATTATTAAACTTAATATTAACTTCACGTGTTCAATTTGATTTTATTCAATTATAACTGATCAAAAAGTTTATTAAGTCGAGCCCGAGTTTTAGTCACACAATTTTATTACACTTTACACAATTTCGAGAAATTGTCGGGTGATTAAGATGTTAAATTTACTTAAATAAATATAGAGTGAAAATTACTTTTTTCTTGTATTCTACTTAACAGTGTTATTTAAATGTTTATTAACATTGTGTTGTTATAAAATATCCAAATTGTTTATTGCTGGTTTACATCGGTGGTTTCGTCATTGTTCCCTACGAAGACCCGATTAGAATCCACCCGAGATAGTTGATTGCTAATAAATTCATAGTTTATATTTCTATCTATCTATAGGGTTTAACCACCTACAGCCTATTTGGCCTAGTAAGTGACACCTCGACTACCTTTGTGTTCCGGTTTTTTCGCGTTCGAAACCATACCTTAATTTTTCCCTAGCTTCGGTAGGTGGTGCTCGATCGTGCAGGCCTACTTAAGCGGGGAGCATCGCTCAACCCATTCTTT
Organism: Anastatus disparis; assembly: GCA_017163975.1. Taxonomy (NCBI): domain Eukaryota; kingdom Metazoa; phylum Arthropoda; class Insecta; order Hymenoptera; family Eupelmidae; genus Anastatus; species Anastatus disparis. The sequence continues at coordinate 217,079 of JAFFSR010000315.1, read as the reverse complement.
TAGCGCATCGAGAGCTCAACACCTACCCAGCAGAACGGTCCGGCTCAACTATAATAGTAGAACAGTCGCGTTCTCCCTTACCGGCCCTCGAGTGACTTTTGTCAGTTTTTGTGAAAACCGAGAAAAGCCCCTCAGAGGTGGACCACCGCAGTGTCAGTGAGCTCGGAACATCCTCCACTTTCAATATTTAAATTAAAAAATGGCGAAAAAATCCCGACCTCACCGGGATTTGAACCCCGGCCCTCTGCGTGAGAGTCGGATGCTCTAGCCCCTGAGCCACCGCGGCTCTAAATCATAGTTTATATTCAGAGTAAAATTGGAGAAAATAATAATTGAATTATTTTTATTCAGAGGTTATACTGTAGAGTTGGAATTATAGTAACTGTGGAATAGAGAACAAATTCCCACATTACAAATGGCGCCCTTAGTCTGAGGCTTCATCGGGACCGGTAAAAAACCAGTGAAAATTTTTAGAATTTTGAGAGAGTAATTTTCAATAGTATAAAGAGTAGAGGAATTTTTAAAGTGTTAATTGAAGTGTAAAATAACCGTTGAAGAGAAATTTAGTGTTTTTCAAAATGGCGGTGTAGCGTGGGTTTTTAAGTCTTATTTGAGAAAAATGGCGAGCGTCAGTAGTTAGGCAATAACTGTTATAAATTTAAATAAATTTAAATTGTGTTGAGTTTAAAAATTTTTAATTTAGAGAGTGTTTATCTTTACACACACAAATATATTTATATATTTAAGTTTTTTTACATATAAATTAATTTATTCTCGAAATATTTCATGTGATTTAACCCTCTTATAAAAAAATCAGATCAAGAGAAGAGGTCTTTAATTATTTTATTGAGAAGAGCGAAGAATATTTTTTTTTTCAATTGAGAAAATTATTTATCAAGGAAATTATTTATCAAGAAAAATTTATTTTGTATTATAAAGAGAAAAAGGTTTTTTTTTATTTATCGAGAGTTAAGAAAGGAGTCGAAAGTGTAAAAAATAATTTTCTTTTATTATTACAATCTAATTTTATCGAGAGTTGAGAAAAGAGGAGTCGAGAGTTGAGTAAATGATTTTTCTTTTCTTCCAATTAAAATAAATTTTATTGAGAGTGGAGAAAGAAAGTACTAAGAAAAGAAAAGATATTATTTTTCAAGATCAGAGGGCTAGATTAATAAAACAGAATCAGAGAAGAGAAAATTTCCTAATTTTTATTTATTGAAAAGAGATTAACGAAGAAATTTTTATTTATTGAGGAGAGATAAATTGACATATACTCAAGATTATTTTCACGTGGTTCTCTATTAAAGTCTTTACTTACTAATATAAGTAATTCAGGCATGCACACACAGATGGAGCCTCAAATAGTATCAGCTTCGGGATAAGACTCTAAAGAATCAGAGGGGGCTAGAGGCGACGACACTAGAAGGTCTATAATTCTAAGTGAAGAGGATACGAGATTATCTCCGTTGAACAATGTCACGACGGCATCTTTCTCGTCACAGACATCAGTGGTGACCACTGTAGCATTAACGACTACAACAGTCACGAGTACGCTTGCTATAAGTGGCATTAATTTGCATACCACCTATTCGTTACCCAAGATGACATCTACTAAGTATGGAAACAATGCTTTAATGGAATTGCCCGCTAAAACCACTCTGTCTGGAAAAAAGGTAGCCAATCCATTATCAATAAGTAATTATACCATCTTGGGTTGAATTAATAAGTATAGTGATCCATCAAGGTTGTCATATGATGCAAATGTGACGAAAAGGAGATATAATAAAAATGAAAATACTCAACCTAGTGGAAATGAGTCGAGAAAAGAGTTGAGTAGAAAAGTTGAAGAGTGGAGTCGAAACCAACAGCGAGTAGGCGAGATAACCAGCCAAGAAAGAAACAACCAATCAAGAGAAAAGGAAGATGTGCAGAAAGATCCAACAAGTTGCTGTCAAAAATGTCAGAAATCTGTAAGAGATGATCCTCGATCCTCAGAAAAGAGTGAGAGAAGTCAAGTATCTGCAAACCAATCGTCAAGGTTAAGATCGACTCATGGTGGTATTCAAGAAAAATCGAGTGAAAAGAGATATAAAAGTCATACCAGTAGCCATCACAATCATTCTAGAAATAAGTCAAGAGATCTGAGCAGCAGTACACTGAAAAAAAAACCCGAAGCCAGCGCTGCGAAGTTAATCTGAGCGGTTGCATGCGAACAACATTCGAAGCGAGTGATTACAAAAAATCGTAATGTATGAATGCGAACATCAATTCAAAGGTATAAAAGCACTAATAATCGCACAAATAAGGTATTAAAAATAAATCAAAATTATAAATTTACATTATTACATTAATATACTCAGGCGAATAATGGTAAAAGTAAAATATCACATCAATTTTTAAGTTAAGAAACATTTTAAACAAAATTTTATGAAATAAAATTTAATTTTTATAATATTATAGAATTTTACTTAATAAATTATACTTCACATAAAGTGTTAAAACTTACAAAAAAAAAAGAAAATGAAATTTTGCTTTTTTAAATGTAAATTTTTAACGTTTAGAGTGCTTGGCCTCGCTTTTGGTACGTCAATGTTCAGAAATTCAAAGTGAGCGAGCCTGTAACTCTGTCGTTACCCTTGGTCTCGGCTTTCTGCATGAGAAATGCCGCAGAGTCAAAGAGAGCGTGCTCGCAGCTCTGCCGTTGTGCTTGGTCTCGGCTTTCTGCACGCGCGATGCCGGAGAGTCGGAAAAAGCAAGCTCGCAGCTCTGCCGCAATGCATGGTTTCAGCTTTCTGCACCCGCGATGCCGGAGAGTCGGAGCAAGCGTGCTCGCAACACAGTTGTGGCACTCTGCTCGGATTAGCGTAATCGTTTACACAGAAAGTCGTAATTATTTACAGCGACGTGGTTACGCATTCATACGTTACGATTTTCTGTAATCATTCGCTTCGAATGTTGTTCGCATGCAACCGCTCAGATTAACTTCGCAGCGCTGGCTTCGGGTTTTTTTTCAGTGTAGTAGTAGTAGTAGCAATAGTTTAATAAGTGGCAGTGAGTCTGACTATCATATTCGAGCCAAAAAAAGACTCGAAGGAAAAAGAAAGATAACTTTGAGTTAGTAAAAATTCTGGAATCTTGGCATCGCAAATTTTCTGGTCGAGAGAATGCTAAAGATTTTTTAAAACGTTTAGAGAAATGCAAGAGTACTGATTACTCAGATAAAGATTTGTTGAAAGTACTACACTGCATATTTTTGGAAGTCGCAAGTCACTAGTATAAAACAGCTGAGAGGAAAATTCGAGATTGGAGAGGATTCAAGAAGGCCTTTAAACGACAATATATTCCAGTTATGAACGAGGAGGATATCTTAGATGAATTTAAAGCCAGAACTCAAGGAAAAGGAGAAAAGATAGCCAATTATCTCTCTAATTTTGAGTATATTGTCGGCCATTTTAAGTATCCTCCATAAATTAGGAGACAACTCGAGATTGCATACCGGAATCTATTGCCAGAATATCGACGGTATATGGCAACTAAAAAGATATATGATTTCGATGATTTAGAGAAGTATGGACAACGGTGGGAGAGACAAAAAGTGTTAGATCAAAAATATGTACCACCTCCTTCGAAAGAGAATTCAAAGATTCCAGGTGCTGCTTATCATTAAGAGATTAAGAATACGAAAATAGCAGCTAGCAAAGTCGAGAGTAGAGATGATATGGAAGAGAAAGAGACCGATAATTCACAACAAGTGAATACACAACCACCAAAGCCAGCACCTCGGAAAAACAAGAATAACAAGAAGAAATCGCCTGCTTCATCAAATCAGCAAGTCCAGACTGAAGCTGTAGATCTGTACGCAAATGATAATGCTTAGTCCGCGCGAGTAACTGAGAATAATGAGATAAGGTCTAATAATAATGGGACCAGTTCTAAAGAAACTAATAACCAATGGCAGTCGAGAACAGAAAGACGCACCATAAATCAAGGTCACAGAAGAAATGGACCTTCTAATAGAGTAGATTCATCAGTTTTTTATGGTGAATGTCATGTGTGCCATACTGTTGGACATAGAGCTTCACAATGTGCAAAACGCAATGTTATTCATGTTCTTAAATAGGTCATTCCTCATTTAAATGTCCGGATAGATCATCGAATAATCAAGAGGGGAGTCAAAATGCCAATAGAGCACCATCAAATCTTAGCTGCCAAGGGTGTGTAGCCGGAGATGTAACTCTGCATACGTGCAAGAACTGTGCTCACATTCGTAGATTTTTGGGAATGGGCCAAACAGGAACGTAGGATCGCCCTCTATGCTCCTAAATAATCGAGAAAGGGCGAACAATATAAACGAGAAAACCCAAGAGAAATCCATGAGAACACCGAGAGTCAAGGGACAGAGAATATTAACATAGAGAATCGAGATACAAAAAATATTAATAAAGAGAATCGAGATACAGAGAATATTAATATAGAGAATCGAGATACCGAGAATATTAATAAAGAAAATACCAATTTAGAGCAAAGAGAAACAGAGGCAGAAATTAAAGATACAAGAAAAACAGAGACAGAATCAAGAGGTACAAGAGAAACAACACTCGAAACAACACTCGAGAGAGACAACCTTCTGGAGAACCTGTTCATAGTATAAATCAGGATCATAAGATATCTCCGAATGATGAAGAATATCCAACATCTGAAGAGCATATAAGAGAAGCTGTGAGAGAGTTAGTGCAGCAGTTGAATTTTTCGAACCCAGCTGAGAGCAGTGTTCCAGTTCCTGAGGTAGTTCCTGATCGGTCTGTTGGAGACGATTTTTCACCTACAACAGTCCAGGGGAGGGGGGAAAAGTCGTACGAAGTACGACAGAGAAGAGAAATTCTGAGAACAAGCAGAGAAAAGTTGCAGGATTGACGTCAGAGAATAGAAATTTCTTACAAGTCGAACTAGGAGGAGAAAAATACCTAGCTCTATTTGACCCAGGTGCAATGATTACACTAGTTGGGCCAAAGATTGGAGAGAAATTTCAAGACAGATTGAAACCTAGCAACTTATCAATTAAGACAGTAACAGGAGCCACATCGAAACTGTTGGGTTTACTAGAGGTCGTATTAGACGTTGATGGAGTCATACAACCCATGGAGCTCAAGGTCGTAAGACAAATGGAACACTATATGGTTCTTGGTATAGATTTCCATCGAAAATGGGACTTAGAAGTAAAACTAGGTCAAGATTTATGGAGAGTTTCAGATGGAGAGCGGAGAAAATTTGCAAATCATCGTTCTGAGGTTAAGGCAGTTATTTTTGGAGAGTGTACTGGAATAGTTGAGATCACAGAAAATCAAGAGAAAACAGTGAAAGATCTAGCTAAGAAAATCTTACCACCACCATCAAAAGTACCAGGAATCACTACCTTAATAGAGTATCATATAGAGATCGAGCCTGGAGGTAGGCCGATTAAACAACGCCCAAGACGTATGTCACCATACAAACTTCAAGTGGCACAAGAAGAGGTCAAAAGGATGCTAGAGCAGAATATTATCGAGGAATCAGCGAGTGAATGGAGTAGTGAGCCGGTGATTGTCAGGAAACCTAATAGAAAGTATAGATTTTGTATGGATTTTCGAGATGTAAATAAAGTCACTAAACCTGATGCTTATCCAATGCAGAATATGAATTCTATTTTAGACAAATTAAGAAGAGCAAGATATATTACTAAAATAGATCTAGAGCAAGCGTATTTCCAGGCAATGTTGAGCCATGAGTGTCGTAAATACACAGCATTTGCAGTGTCTAGATTAAGACTATTCCAATTTAAACGTCTCCCATTTGCCCTAACTAACGCACCAATGACCTTCCAAAGGGTTGTCAAGCCACATGTTTTTGGATATCTGGATGATATCATTATCGTGACAGAAACGTTCAAGAGTTTTAGAGTGGGTCGAGATTGTGTTGAAGAGATTAGTGAGTGCAGGTCTAGTTGTGAACAATGAAAAATGTGAATTTTGTTGTCCAAGTGTAACTTACCTGGGATACAAACTAGATAGTGATGGGTTGAGACCAGATTCAGAAAGAATATCACCAGTGCTGAATTATCCTGCTCCTGAAATTATTAAACAATTAAGACGTTTCTTGGGTATGGTGGGTTGGTATTCGAGCTTCATAGAGAACGAATCGAAGATAAAAATTCCGTTGGTAAAGCTACTTCATAAAGGTTAAACCTGGACCTGGGGAGAAGATCAAGAGCAAGCTTTCGAGAACCTAAAAAGAGCACTTACTCAAGTACCAGTGTTAGCAAGACCAGATTTCAGTAAGCCATTTCCGGTACATTGTGATGCTAGCGATTATGCCATAGGAGCTGTACTAACCCAAGAAAGTGAAGAAAGCAGAGAAGCTGAGAAGGAGTTAGAGGAGATTTTACTGCAGCGGGATTCTCGTTACCTTCCGGTGGAGAGTGCTGGTGTGGTAGACTCACTGGCCTGGGATAGAGGAGAGGATGAAATAGAGTGCCTTTCTGGGAAAACTAGTCCTCAAACTACACTATTGGGAACCCGAATGGACCCTCCTAGACGTAGCTAAGAAAGGAGTAGTAACTTCTCAGTAGTCAACTCCAACTTGACGATTATTACTCCGCTCGAAGTCCTTCAAATCGCTCGTTGTCACCACCTCCAGGACCACCTACGTTGGCTCGGACATCACCAAACCGATCTGCCTATAGAGAAAAGAGAGAGAGAGTCGAGCCAGGAGTCAGAGTAGGAGTAGAGTTCCTCTAAGAGTCAAAACTCGAGGAGCTCGTTCGGTGGGTTAAAGCCAATCCCAACTGAACCTGGAATCGATCCACCCCCTTACGTTTGTTTCAATTGCTGGCAGGCGGGACATTCAAGATTTGATTGTTCTCATGGTACAGTGGATCCGTCATGCTATAATTGTGGCAGGCGTTACGTGGACTTAGCCACCTGCCTACGTTGTGGGGAAGCACACATGGAAAAAGAGGGCGATCACTTTCAAGACGTCAAGAAAGGTCACCATCTACCTCAAGACGAATTAATAACCTTCTTCTGAGTCAAGAGAGAGAAAAAAAAAGGAGTGCCAGGGGAGCTGCTCGAGGTCATCGGTCCAGGAGTTCTAGTAGACGACCACGCACCCCTTCCCGTACCCAAAGATTCAGCCCTAACCATCAAAAGCGCCAGCATCGATCCACCTCCCACGGAGATGATTAAGAGATGAATAGAATTAGTAAGGTTGTGAGGTTGGCTGAAAAAATAAGAACCTTGCCTCGAGATCTTCAGGAAGCCCTGCTGCGAATAGCCAACCCTGGTTCTTCACAGGAGCGCTCCTCAGATCAACGCCATTAATTGGGTCGATAAAACATCAAGAGAAGAGAGAGTCCGAGAGAAGAAAAACATCTAAATAAGAGAGAGTTCGAGAGACGATAAATCGAGTCAAGAGATATCATAGATATTTAGTGAGTTACTTAAAATTTTCTTTTAATTTTTTGTATTATTCCTTAAACTACTTATTTATCACCCATTTAAACATTTAACTGTATGTGTATGAGAGAATGAGCAGAACAAGATAAGAATGAGATAATAAAAAGTAGTAGTAGTTATTAAGGTTAGGTTTATTATAAATAGATTATAAGAGATATTGATGGTTTATGTGAGTGCAATTCGGCGACGTGATGTTTCTTCCTTCGATTCGTTTTTTTTTTTTTTTTTTTTTTTTTTTTTTTTTTTTTTTTTTTTTTTTTGAAAGGCAAATAACCTAAGTTAATAGAGAAAAGTCTTAAATTATTTTCGTGTTTTGATAAGATGGACGACCCACTTGTAAAGTGTTCCGGTCATGAAGGGGGGAATTCGTGATGCATTTATTGCATTTCAATAAATGATTTATACTCAAGAGAATAAGAGAGAAATATGAGCCGAAATGCACTCACTAAATCGATCATTAATCAACATAATTAAATGAATTAATCAGTTGCATTTTTGTTCGTTTTGAGGAACATGAGAATTACTGAGAGCAGACGACTTACCGGTAGAGAGAGAGACAGAGAGAAAAGGGAACCTAACCTCAAATCAGAACACGTGGTGAAGAAAAAAACCACACTCACCATCCGTTTTTCCTGGTGCACTAGGAGTTGAGCAACGGTGAAGGCTGTAACGTCATAACACTAGTGCACGCAACATATAAAAAGAAGAGAATACACATGTAAATATAACCTGTGATAGTGCTCTTGTGCGTCGCCATCTTATATTCTTGATGACGACGCTCTCCAAACAAGTAATTATTATCACATACATCTTTAAACATGAAATCGACGACTCCGAAAGCGTATTTTGATGTCATTGTGATTTCATCCCAGATAACAATTGATACATTTTTCATTTTTTTATCTATTTCGCTGTTTGCACTAATATTACACATGGTTTCTTTAGATATGTTCAACGGTATTTGAAATGCTGTATGTACTGTCACACCGTCTTGTAATAAATCAGCTCTTATACCTGTACAACTAAATAGTTGACTCCATGAATTTTTAGATAAGTTATAATTGTATTTAATGAGTAGCTTTTACTACTTTCACCTGGACCGTCTATATATATATATATATATATATATATATATATATATATATATATATAAGGTCAAAATAACATCTTTTATAAAAGTGTGCGCATGTGGATCACCGATTTTGCTGATTTTGAGATATGTTTTAGTATTATTAAAGTTAGGAATCTGTGCAAAATTTCAGCTCTCTAAGTGCAAAACTCGCCGAAATATGGCCTTTCAAAGGTCAAAAACTCCGCTTTTTTCGGCTGTTTTTCACTCTTTTTCAAAATTCTGCCAAGACTCGAGTTTTTAACATATTTTAATTCGGCAGGCGGCAATTTCTTCGTTTTTATGTTAATTTTAAATTTTTGTAATTATATTTTTAAAAAATTCTAATCAGGCTTCTGAAAACTCTTAGAATAAAATACTGATTTTTGACATTTTTGACAATTTTTAAACAGCTGTAACTCATTTGAATTTTGATATTTTTAAATTATCAAAATTTTGTTTTATTGGTCAAAAAGAAAGCTTTAATTTGCATTTTTAAATTTTCAAAAAGGTTTAAAATTGACGGAGATACAAAGGTTTAAAGTTTGCAAAATTTCTAAAATATACGTTTTTACAAAATTTAGATCATTGTAACTCTGGCCGGACAACTTCAAATTCACTAAATCTTACAAGAAAACTTTCTATAAGTCACGTAAAATGAGGCCAAATAGGCCTGGTCAATGGTATCCTACGATTTTACTATTATTTGAACCTCTCATAATTCAGTATTTTGCTTCACAAGTAAATCAATACACCCAGCTGTTGCGTCTTCTACTCATAAATGCGAAAACCTTAAAAGATTCAACAGGCTATAAATTATGAAATGAGCGATAAAAAACTTGATTTTATGCTTGAGTATAGGTCTCTAGGTCGTTTAGAATAAAAGTTATAACAGTTTGAGAATTTTTATTTCTCAAGGTATCAAATCCGTGAACGCTTACTCTAGCCGATTTTTAGATTGGTCTTAACTTTCCTATAACTTAATTTCTATGATACTTCAGGACTCTTATTGAAGCTCTAATTAAAAATTATTGCTTGTAATTTCAATATCTTTGATGAAGTATAAATGTAAGTCTGCTAACATCTAAAATAAACAACTTTCTTTTTTTCTTATAACATTATTTCGCGATGCTGTTGGCACATTAAACTTGACTAAAAAAAAGTTTTATCCAAGATGATAAAACTGTAAGAGAAGACGTTCAATTTGATTTTTGGTGAATTACTAGCTGATACAAAGCCGGAGTTATAAATAAGTTGAGACCAATTTCAAAGTCGGATAAAATGAACGTTCACGGATTTATTACCTTCAGTTTATAAAAATCGTTAACTGTTTTAACTTTCGTTCTAAACCACCTAGAGACTTTCATCAAAGCTTGAATAATAGCTTTTGCTATCTACTTTAATAATTTATGACGTATAGAATCTCCTAGGGCTCTCAAATTTTTTAAAAAACGCCACAAAAGGTGAAAGTGTTGGCTTACTTGAGAAGCAATATTCTGAATTTTGAAAGGTTTATATTATAAAAAGACTCAGGAGTCGGTTGACGAATTCTTTCTAGTCTTATTTTAAAATAATTCAAATAGTTTTTTTACTAAATTATTTTACACTCCGCAATGTTTTTGATTAGATCCATGACTAAATTTATCTCATAAGAATAATCAAAAGATGTAACAAGTATAAAAAGTTTTAAAAGGTATTAAAATATAACATAATGCACTACATAATTTCGGATTTTCTTTTTAGAAATATTTTGTAAAGCAGTTTTTTTAAATTCATAAAATGACATCGATGTAGGTATAAAGGTATCAAAATGTATTAAAATATGTCCGTTATAAAAATATAAACATTTTATTTGATACCAAATTTTAAAAGAGGATTAGAAGGTATTGATGTATATTTAAATGTGCAAAACCCCACTCAAAACCACTTTCTTTGATGCACACTGATATTCTCTAATATCTTTTCATAACTTTTAATAGATATTAGTACTTTCAAAATTTTCACACTGGATTGGGAAATCATTTAAATTTCTAAATAATCAAATGAAGCATAGTAACACACTTAAAGTTGGCTAGCCTTATAAATAGTTATCTAAAAATGATAAAAAATCAAGTGAATAAAGAATAAAACGAAAGCTTATGCTGAATTAAAAATATAGTTTATCCTACTATTTGAATAAACTATATTTTGAATTTTGGAAAATATTTTTTGGAATTACTATTTACTTTATGCAATATTAACTAATGCGAATTCATCATCAGCAGAGAAAATTTTAATTTTCATACGAGATTGGCTGATTGGCTCAAAATAGTGATGAATTCTAGTGTCACTAATTCTTCGAGCTGCCTGAAAGCGAGAATGAAGTTTTCGATCCCTTGCTTCAACATCTTGTTGATTAACATAAAGAAATCTATCAAATAAATTATTTATTACTATAACAAGAATAAATATCAAAACAATTATAAATTGTTAGTAACAGAATTAGTCATTTTTTTTACCTTATTCCTGAAATATTATCTTGACAATAATCAAACATTTGCCTTGCAGTTTGTATTTGATTATTGATAGGTCTTTGTAATGAAGCTCTTCTTGTCAATTTCTTAACAGTGGCACCAATTCCATCACATACATTTTTGCCGTGACTTGTTGCTGAAAAATTATGAGATATAACTTTGAACCTAAAATCTTCTTCATGATGGCATAAATTGATGAAATGATTCCTAAAACATTTTTTATTTTTATAAACTAATCAACTTGGATGAAAAATAAATAATATTTTACTTTTTTCAAAATTCTATTACTTATTGATAAATAAAATTATGAAAATAAATATATATTTACTTGTTTTTGTACTGGGTAGGTGCTCCGTCTGAGAAATATATAATATTTTTTATCCAAGTAAGAAGCTCCTTGAGTTTTTCTAAAACTCTTTCTTGAAATATATTAACTGCAACCGCTGTATGTTTTGTACAATCAGATATTACACAGAAATTTAAAATCTTCAGTTCTTCAGACGCTTCATCCTTGTAATATACAGCAAAAGGGTGTACAGTGGCTTGACTATTATTATAATAATAGCCCTGAGTCGAATCTTGACAGATAGAAGCAAAATTTTCTGAAAAATACATTAAGATCAGACAGGTGTTTTTGTCTAAATTTGATTTGCATGCTTTGAGGAATATTTTTTGATTCTCACTAACAAAATGGTGAGGCATTAATTTATAAATATCCTCTACAAGTTTATTTAAGAACTCATCACGAGGTTCTTCCAAGTCATTGAGAACTGTTTTACTAAATTGAGCTCCTTCTTTTCCTGCACTTGTCTTGATAGTTTCCCATTTTTTAAAACAGATGCAAGTAGAAAGTATTGACAAATTATCTTGCGCATTGGATAAGTATTGAAAAATTGCATTGCGCCCTGGACACATTGTACATGTTTGATGCAGCATGCAATTTTTGTTATCAATAGAGCAAACGGCTTCATCTATAAGCAGTCTATAGTTTATTTTTCTATTCCAAGCAGATACTCTTAATTTAACATTTTGATGTAACTCGCATACACAAACTGTGTGCGTTCCAGGGCTTCCAGCTGATACACATTCTTTAGGGCGCAAAGATGCAAAGAATGAAAAACATGGTTTCTCTTCACACGTTTTCTCCTGTAACCAATTATTGTATAGATCTCTAGTATCATACATCAAAAGTCTCTTTGGTACTGGAATCGATTTAGCATTAGGAACTTTTTGCATAACACATTCCTTCATCCCACTGCATGGACGACTATTGCAATCATTTTTATAGTATTCAATGATTTCCTTTTTTACTTCATCAGGGACGCGAGTGTATAACTTTCTGGAACGTGACATTGGCCCTATGATAAAATAGAATTTTATTATATACATCATTTTATATAGATGGAGCATTTCATGTCAATTCACCTGGTCAAAAAATAAAAATCGCTGAAAATCTGGAAATATGTTATATTTGATACTCAAAGTATACAAAACAATTTTAAGAGGTCTAGGTCAAAGAGGTCAAGAGCAAGAGATCATGAAATTTTGGGATTTTTTGAATTTTTTTGTTAAATTATCATCTTTGATATTTTGTTATTCAAAAACTAAGGGTCTTTGAAAAAAAGTATCGAGACATTTTTTGTTGGACATTATGTGTAGAAACTGTTCAAATTTTTCCCAATTCCAGAGTTATCTTCTGATTGATCCGTTATATAATTGCATATAATTTTAAATTACTCGAGTTCGTCCAGGTTCATTTTACTCATTTGGCATTAAAAAGTTGCATTATATATAGACTTTTAACTGAAATTTTCCCCCATATGGAAAATGTCTCTGTAAGCAGCTATCAAACTTTTAATTTTTCCAAAAATAATGTTTTCAGTGTTATTGAAAATTTTTATTGGAAATTTTCCCTCGACACTCTTGATAATTCTTAATTATTAATATGATAATTATTTTAATATTATTATTATATTTTGAAATGTTATTATATTTTAACAATTTTAATCTCGATTCGTGCAGAATTAAGCTAAATCAATAACTGCACAACCGCATAATCAAAATCCACTCAATTAGATTAAAGGCCACTTAGTTGAAAGTCAAAGCACACTGAACGAAAAATTATTTCATTATTTTACAGTTGCATTCCAAACTGCTATTGAATTAATATTAAATTTATGGTAAATAAATTTTATTTATATCATTATATAATCTCATATTTTTTATTTTTATTTCAAGTACACAATACAAATTCGAAAGATTTTATTAAAAATTATTGTTTGCGTCTCAATTTGACTGGAATCTTCTGCTTTGATAATAAAATTATATTTTCATAAATATATTTGTGAATTTAAAATTGATAACTTCAACCGTATTTATAATTTAAATTTATATCATAAAGCATTTCAAAGAATAAAAATAGAAATATTGATTAAATTAAAAATTTCAAACAATGCAATGATTTTATAATTATATTATATAAATTCTTAATTTTGCCATTAAAAAGCTACTTGTATGTGATACTTAGACTATGTCTTTCATAAAGTTTTATCACACCAATTTTGAATTTATTCTGAAATTGAACAAGACAAAGGACCTTGCTCTTGTCTGCATATTTACAAACATTGTACTAAATACACCAAGAGAATTAAAAAAATCAATAACTTTTACAGCTATTTATTAAGTATACAATTATAGATGCTGCCTCACACTCAACAGTGAACAGTATCAATAAATCTGTAAGATAAATCAGTAGGTTCTGCTGATATTTTTGGGATTATCACTTCAACCTCAGCTTATTTAAACAGAAAAATTAATTTTTATTTATAACTTAAAAGTTATCAAGCTGAATAGCTTGTTCGCTTTCTTTCTATAGATTTCTGTTGTGTATTTTAAACTTGATTGTTTAGTGTATTGTGAGTTCACAATTTTTCTATTTAATATTAATTAAATAGCAATGTGGAATGCAACTGTGAAATAATTTAATAATTCTTTGTTCAGTGTACTTTGACTTTAAACTTATAAGTGGATTTTTATTATGTGAATGTACAGTTATTAATTTAGCTTAATTCTGCATTGAATAAGATTCAAATTGTTAAAATATAATAAAATTTTAAAATATAATAACAATATCAAAATAATTATCATATTAATAATTAAGAATTATCAAGAGTGTTGAGAGCAAATTTCAAATAAAAATTTTCAATATCACTGAAAACATTATTTTTGGAAAAATTGAAAGTTCCATAGCTGCTTACAGAGAACTTTTCGCACATGAGGAAAAATTTCAGTCAAAGGTCAATATATAATGCAACTTTTTAATGCTAAATGAATAAAATGAATCTGGGCGAACTCGAGTAATTTAAAATTATATGCAAATATATAATGGACCAATCAGAAGATAGCCACTCTGGAATTGGGAAAAATTTGTACAGTTTCTACACATAATTTCCAACAAAAAATTTGTTTATACATTTTTTTCTAAGATCGTTAGTTTTTGAATAAAAAAATATCAAAGATGATAATTTAACAAAAAAAATTCAAAAAATCCCAAAATTTCATGACCTTTAGCTCTTGACCTCTTGGACCTAAGCCTCTAAAAATTTTTTTTTGTATATTTTGGGTATCAAATAGAAAATATTTTCAGATTTTTAGCGATTTTTATTCTTTGACCAGGTGAGTTGACATGAAATGCCACAGATACAAAATTTTCAATTTCTAAAAAATTATGATTAAATAATGCTTCTAATGTGCATTTTAAACATTGTATGGATTTTAATTACTATGATTAGTTCATTAAATTTTTTTTATAATAGTAGAAATGAAATATTGTGTATTATACTGCAATATTTGATCATTGGTTTTAATAAAAAGTTTTTGAATAAAAAATTCTCCAGATAAATTTGAACGAAAAAATTCATTAATTATTTTAGTATTAAATTTATAATTTATTTTTATTTATTAGTATATCACAATCATTGATTACTAACACTTTCCTGTGATAACTATAAACTAGTCATTTTTTGTATTTTTTTAAGGAAACAGAACTAGATAAAATATATTTTAATTATTGCATGTATTAATTAAAATTTAATTTTTACAATTATTATTTTTGTTATGAATTCTGAATCTATTTAACATTAATAATGTGATTATTATTATTACTGTTATAATATTATTATAGTGATTATTATATTATTATCAATGTGATATTCAAATATTTACCTTCATTTTCTCGTAGTTTCACTACTTCATTATAAAAATAACGAGAACAGTCAAAATATTGATTAACCATTTTATAACTCCAATCATATGGCATCAAGTTTAAAATTTTTATTTTTTCATTAGTATTAGATGCTAAATTATAATAATTCACTGAGTTCTTGATAAATGCTTTAAACGCTACTGAATCCTGATGAATTTCATTTAAATTTGAAAAATTTGGTAATTCAATATCATATACTTTACACATTGTAGTGGTAATTTCGCCAACAATACATTGTAATGCATCTAATGCTTTATTTTTCAATCTATCAAGCGTTAATTTATTTTTATCTATAGGTGAAATATTAAACATTGCATAAAGTGAATCTAAATTTTTTGCATTTTGACTTGTAGATATGAAGTTCTCAGAGTTTTGTAAACTTGCTAATGATTCACTATTACTTTCGCTGCTTTGAGTCGCAGTAGCTTTCACATCAGATTTTATATTTTGTTGTGTTTCGAACTCTGATACTATTGACTGGATTCTGTTATAACAAGAGGAACATACTGTGACACCTGATAACAATTCAATATCGCTGCAGGCTACTGCAAATTTTACAGATATATTTTCATCTACTATTTTCAGAAAATTATTCACTGGATTTCTGTGTCTTTTAAAGGGATCACGGCAATAGTTATTTTGCTTACCATAGTTTAATATTGCAGTCTTTATTTTTCTATAACAATTACGACATATTTTTTGCCCTGGGATTAATCTAATGTTTAGAATTTTTTCAAAACTTTCACAATCCTGAAGACTTAATACATTCAAATGAATTTTCACATTCACTGCATGTTTGTTGAATGGGTCGCAACATTTTTTTTTGTTTCATTGAATAATGTCTTAAATATTTATCAGCATGGTGAGTGCAAATTACATCATTGCAATCAATTTTAAAACCAGGAACACGGTAACTCAAATATTTTAAGTCATCTTTGCTAAAAGAATCTATATTTTTTAAAGTATTATTTTGTGTATAAGAATCACTGATACATTTTTCAGTTTCATGTACTAATAGTTTTGCAATATAGCAATTTAAAGCCATATTTAAAAAACTTCTTGTTTATTTTTTCCCATTTATTTACTATGAGTAAAAGTAATAATTGCTATTTTAAAAAAACAACAATCGAAAGTAACATAGACGTTCATTCTAGTTTTATTTAGTACACGATCGTATAAACAGGTATGAAAATTCACAAGGTGAGGGTAGGGCTCGAATTTATAGTCATGACTTGAGTATTGAGTATCACTTGGAACTTAAGTATCATTACTTGAGTATCAGCTGTTACTTCAATTTTTTTATATGAAATATTAAATCACACAGATATGATAGTCGTCGGTAAAGATGTCACACTCAATTAAAGTAATAGCTGATACCCCTATTGAAAATAATGACGTCTTTGGACGTGTCTGGATTTGGAACAAAAAAAGACGTCTTTTAAAGACGTCTTTGAAAGACGTCTTTTAATAACGTCATAAGTCACAAGAGAAAATTCAAAAGTAGTTAAACTACAGGATAATAATTATTTTTTATTTTCATTAAAACCTACAAAAAATACCTCTATTCATTAGTTGAAATAGAGTGTGAGAAAACTATCATTATTTTAGATCAAACGAAACTGTCAGTTTATATGCTCTGAACTGTCTTATTCTTTTCGTGCGCATTTGCTTACCATAAAGAAATCAATCGCTAAAAAACGCGGTAGCCCTCTAACGAGCAATCATTAGTACTATTATATACATTCATATCAATTTGTATAATAGTACTGATGATTGCTCGTTAGAGGGCTACCGCGCTTTTAGCGATTGATTTCTTTATGGTAAGCGAATGCGCACGAAAAGAATAAGACCGTTCAGAGCATATAAACTGACAGTTTCGTTTGATCTAAAATAATGATAGTTTTCTCACACTCTATTTCAACTAATGAATAGAGGTATTTTTGTAGGTTTTAATGAAAATAAAAAAATAATTATTATCCTGTAGTTTAACTACTTTTGAATTTTCTCTTGTGACTTATGACGTTATTAAAAGACATCTTTCAAAGACGTCTTTTAAAGACGTCTTTTTTTGTTACAAATCCAGACACATCCAAAGACGTCTTTTAAAGACGTCTTTAAAAGACGTCTTCTAAAGACGTCTTTAAAAGACGTCATTATTTTCAATAGGGACTTAACGATGTTATAAGAAAAAATAAAGTTGTTTATTTTAGATGTTAGCAGACTTACATTTATACTTCATCAAAGATATTGAAATTACAAGCAATAATTTTTAATTAGAGCTTCAATAAGAGTCCTGAAGTATCATAGAAATTAAGTTATAGGAAAGTTAAGACCAATCTAAAAATCGGCTAGAGTAAGCGTTCACGGATTTGATACCTTGAGAAATAAAAAATTCTCAAACTGTTATAACTTTTATTCTAAACGACCTAGAGACCTATACTCAAGCATAAAATCAAGTTTTTTATCGCTCATTTCATAATTTATAGCCTGTTGAATCTTTTAAGGTTTTCGCATTTATGAGTAGAAGACGCAACAGCTGGGTGTATTGATTTACTTGTGAAGCAAAATACTGAATTATGAGAGGTTCAAATAATAGTAAAATCGTAGGATACCATTGACCAGGCCTATTTGGCCTCATTTTACGTGACTTATAGAAAGTTTTCTTGTAAGATTTAGTGAATTTGAAGTTGTCCGGCCAGAGTTACAATGATCTAAATTTTGTAAAAACGTATATTTTAGAAATTTTGCAAACTTTAAACCTTTGTATCTCCGTCAATTTTAAACCTTTTTGAAAATTTAAAAATGCAAATTAAAGCTTTCTTTTTGACCAATAAAACAAAATTTTGATAATTTAAAAATATCAAAATTCAAATGAGTTACAGCTGTTTAAAAATTGTCAAAAATGTCAAAAATCAGTATTTTATTCTAAGAGTTTTCAGAAGCCTGATTAGAATTTTTTAAAAATATAATTACGAAAATTTAAAATTAACATAAAAACGAAGAAATTGCCGCCTGCCGAATTAAAATATGTTAAAAACTCGAGTCTTGGCAGAATTTTGAAAAAGAGTGAAAAACAGCCGAAAAAAGCGGAGTTTTTGACCTTTGAAAGGCCATATTTCGGCGAGTTTTGCACTTAGAGAGCTGAAATTTTGCACAGATTCCTAACTTTAATAATACTAAAACATATCTCAAAATCAGCAAAATCGGTGATCCACATGCGCACACTTTTATAAAAAGATGTTATTTTGACCCATATATATATATATATATATATATATATATATACACTAGGGGGGTACCCCCATCTCACCCTGCTCGCCATCCCCCCAATTTGTGATGTACTTATTCTTGAATATTATAAAATTTAATGCCATAAATTCAAATGAGGTGTTAAAGTAATTATGCTGTAAAACATATCAAGTTTAACACAATTTGCAATGATTATTATGCGAATTGCATTAAATTATTGCATTATAGAATTCATATATAATAATGTATATATCCGAAAACTTTTTGAATGCTCTCGATTGAATCGAGCCCGAGATTGCAAGCTTGTTTAGATTCAAGCTATATCAAGCTTTAAACCAACTTATATATATCTCTCTCTTCTCCAACTTTTAACTTCTCGTTCTTCTCCCCTTCCCCCCCTCCCCCCAAAAAAGAATCTATTCGAAACAAATTCAATACGCAGTACTATTCAGTCCAGTTTTCTTGTTTATAGAAATGTCAAATTTCTAACAAAAAAAATGCCTCATCTCTGAGGCGTACCCTGAGGCGTTGTAAGAGGAGGGGATGAGGAAACATTGAGGCGTCTCTAAGGCGATGTATAAGGCGGGACAAGAGGCATACAAAAAAATGCCTCATCTCTGAGGCGTACCCTAAGGCGTTGTAAGAGGAGGGGATGAGGAAGCACTGAGGCGTCGGTAACTATTTTTACGTTATTTTTGAAAATTTTTAAAAATATCACTCTCACAAACTTGAGGCGTTTCGAGGAATTCCTAAGGCTTACCTGAGGCGTCTCTGAGGAGTCTTTGAGGAGACCTATTAGGTAATATGAGGCGACAAACGTTGAGGTGATGTCAGAGGTGGGTCGAGGAGGGGGAGGAGGGGAGGCTGGGAGAGGCTGGGGGAGGAGGGGGAGGCATCTCACAGAGGCTGAAAAAAAAAACCTATATTTACGTTAAAAAAATCTAAAAATGTGAGGCTGGGGAGGAGGGGGGGGAGGCTGGGGGAGGACGCAAGAATGCTATTTTTTGAGGCTTACGTCTATATAATATAGGAAGATATATATATATATATATATATATATATATATATATATATATATATATATATATACTTTGCAGTGCAGTTTTTATTTAATGAATTTATTATTGTATTAAAAAAAACCGTTGGAGCATTCGTTAAACTATTAATAATTGACCAAATATTATTAACATTATTTACTATCCTACATTCAATTTCGTTATTTTCAATATAGTATTCTAAAGTAGGTAAATTAAAGTTACTTAATTTGACTTTTTCCTTGTAATATATTAATAATTTTTAATTTTTTAATTGCAACTTTTAGAATCTTTTTGAATTTTTTATCCCTTTTTAAATTATTTTCAAGTTAAGTAATCACAATAATGTTTTCAGAATTAATTTGATTTTCATGTTGCGTTATATTCAAATTTTTTAATTTCATAATCAAAACTGTTGTTAATTTTAATAATTTTTAACCGATTTCAAAAAGGAGGAGGTTCTTAATTTGATTGAATTTTTTTTTATGTTCGTTACCTTATAACTCCGTCATTCCTAAACCGATTCAAAAAAACTTTTTTTTATCTGATAGAAAATGTCTGCAAAAAGGTCCCATACGTGTCCTATAATTATTGGGCCAATATTCGGTTTGTATAAGCAAATTATCAAGTTAAGAAAAACCGGGTGTTTTTTTTCATTTACCTCCCTTATACTTCGCCTGCTATACTCTCTCTCTCTCTCTCTCTCTCTCTCTCTCTCTCTCTCTCTCTCTCTCTCTCTCTCTGTCTCTCTCTCTATCTGTCTCTCTCTCTCTCTCTCTCTCTCTCTCTCTCTCTCTCTCTCTCTCTCTCTCTCTCTCTCTCTCTCTCTCTCTGCTGTTGTTATTTTACTTTAGCAAGGTATTTGATACGGTATGCCATGTTTCTCTGCTCAGAACAATGTCTTCTCTTGACATCTCGCATTCAGTTGTGCAATGGTTTGCGTCTTATCTCTCTGAGAAACAGCAGGCTGTTATTGATGCAGATAGTAATGCATCTGACTATGTAACATTAAATACTGGTGTTCCTCAGGGCTCCGTCCTTGGTTTACTGTTGTTTTCTATATACATCAATGATGTGGCTGCTGACTTCCATGCCGATGTGCAGCATCTTATTTATGCTGATGATCTTCAGGTGTACATTCACTTCCCAATTACTAAGTTAGCTTCTGTTACTGCTCTTATGAGTGATCAAACTGTCGGTATTGTTAACTGGGCGACAAATAACCATCTAAAATTAAATGTGAACAAAACAAAAGCTATTATTATTGGATCTTATTTTTATGTCAATATGCTGCCCTCAGTACACATCACTGGTGTGCCAATAAATGGTGATCTTATTAAGTTTGAATCTTCTGTTCGTAGTCTTGGTGTATGGCTTGATAGTAAGTTGAACTGGAAAGATCAAATTGCGCATGTGTGCAGCAAAAGCCACTCATTGCTCTATAGATTAAATTTCTTTCGAAAAAGTACCACCATTGCACTACGTAAGCATCGTATCCGTTCCTTACTGTTTCCTTTACTTGATTACTGCTGTTTGGTCTATATTGACCTTTCCGCTGAACTCGATCTGAGGCTTCGAAGGGTCGTAAACTCTGGTATTCGTTACATCTATGGTGTAAGTAAGCGCGACCACATCTCTGCTTGTAGGTCCTCTCTAGGCTGGTTATCCACTTTGGGTAGAAGAAAATACTTCACTACTACCTTCTTATATAAAATGTTTTTGTCATGCTCACCGTCATATCTTATTCTAGATATCTATGGAGCCGGCCTGTGAGAACACTGAGGGGTGATATGAGACCGGTAACTATTCCTTTTTTATCCGCCGAGTATCACCAAAGATCATTCCTGGTTGTGTCATCGCAACTATGGAACGGTCTACCATCATTATTAAGAAATTCTTCATCATTGGCATTATTCAAGGCATCAACATACTCGCACTACCTTTCCCTTAGGAATGAACCTTTGCTCCGAGCTAAACTTTAATCACTTTTAATTACTGTATCTTTGGTTTTAATAATATTTTTACTTAGTATCTTATTTTATATATATATATATATATATATATATATATATATATATATATACTTACAAATTTGTATTATTTTTGTTGTACAACATAATGAACAGTCAATAAATTTAAATATCTATCTAAATATCAATCTCATTCTCTCTCTCTCTCTCCCTCTCTTACCTAAGCTTAAATATGTATACATGTACACACAACGACACTGTGCCGTTGAGCCTTTTTTCTTTCCTCCTATACATTGCTTAGTATAGTGTACTAATGCATGCGTTATGAATTAATAATGAAAGTTAGGCGTAATTAGTGGGTCTTTCTATATTTGCGCTTCTAGTAAGGGGATTCACTAAAAAATAGAAAATGAAAATTTTTAACAATAATAACCGACTTCAAAAACATTGAAAAAAAACATCAAACATTAAAAATTTTTTAACAAAAAACAAAACCGACTTAAAAAAAAATCTTTTTAACATGAAACAAAACCGACTTAAAAAAAATGCACTAAACAAACACAAATAATTTATGATCTTCAATAATTATACGCATACTACGCACCTAACTTAACACATGTGTAGTAAATATATTATAGATTATCTAATTATTTGTAAACAGCACAAACATATTATATTTTTTTTAATTCACAAAAAAAATATAATTTATTTATAAATGAAGAGAAAGAGACGAAGAGACAGAGGCAGAGATGGAGAGACGAAGCGACGGAGTAGAAGAGATGGAGAGACAGAGACGGTGAGACATGAAGGAAAGATGGAGACGAAAAGACATGAATGGAAGGACGGAGACGGAAAGACAGAGACGGAGAGGCAGAGATGGAGAGACATAGACATAGGGACGGAGATTAAGAGACGGAGACGAAGAGTCGGAGATGCGAAAACGGATACAAAGAAATGGAGAGGAAAAAAGAGAAACTGGGAGACGAAGTGACGGAGATGGAGGGACGGAGTGTTGGAGACAAAGAAATGGGGATGGAGAGGCAAATGTTCTGCATGTGTATGTGCATATGTGTATATATATGTGTTCATGTTACATGTATATGTGAAAATGTACATGGCAATATATATATATATATATATATATATATATATATATATATATATATATATATATCATATTTGTATGTGTGTAAGTGTATGCAAGTATGTATGCATGTGAATGTGCGTATGTGTATGTGTATGTGTGTATATGTGTAAGTGCAAGTGTGTGAGTGTATGTATATGTGACAATTATGCAAACGATATTCCCGGGAAAAAAAGACTTAATTCTTCACATTAATATAATGGTAGTAATATAATATAAAAATATATATAAGTAATATAATAAAGTAATAATGGAGACGGAGAGACGATGACGGAGGGACATAGACGGAGAGACGGTGATGGAGAGACGAAGAGAAGCGACGAAGTAGAAGAGATGGAGAACAAGAGACGAAGACGGAAAAACAGAGACGGAGAGACGGGAAGGAAATATGGAGACGGAGAGATGGAGATAGAGTGACGGATATTGTGTAAAGGGTTGTGAATGTTCCCAGTAACCGAGTAAGCAGCTAGTAAATGATCGGACTATTTACCAGTTACTGGATGAGTAAATGATAAATTGTCGGACCATTTACCAGTAGCTGGATGGATAAATGGTAAATGGTCGGACCATTTACCAGTAATTGGGTGAGCAAATGGTAAATGGTCGGACCAGTTGGTAGTTACAGAGCAAGTAACTGGTAAATGGTCTGACCAGTTACCAGTTAAAGTGCAAGTAGCTCATCTAATTTAAAGTGTGACTAGTTGGCAATGTTTTAAAAACAAAAAAAATATAGTTATTGAAAATTTTTATAAACGAACAATATCTTATGCCATTACAGCTATAGTATTGAGTAAAATTGAAGAAATTTTGTCGCCTACTCTAGCAAAAAAGATTTTAAATAATTAAAAATAAAAAATGACAATAAATAATAAAAATTAATAAAAACTATTTGTGAGTAATAAAAAATGAAAAAAGGTAATAAAAAATATATAAAAATGGATAGAAGTGGATAAAAATAGATAAAACAAGTAATAAAATTGAATAAAAGCGAATAAAATTGGTATGAATTCGTACATTTTATTAGATTTTATACCTTTTTACCCGATTTTATCTATTATTATTACAAAATAATCATTTTTACCCAATTATATTAGTTTTTAATTTGTTTTATCAATTCTTAACATTTTTTATCAGCCCGAGTAGAAATAGACTTAGGGCAAACATCTGGGCCACGAGTGGCACCGAAAGATTCTGATGTGGCCCTCTTGTGGCTTATGCATTGTATTATACGAGGTATGTAATGGGGCAAAGATCTGGGCCTCGCAAGGCTGCCGAACTTAGGGTAGACGAAGTTATTGTTTAAAAGTCGGCTTTCAGTTGTGTTGCTCAATGTATGTTAAATAAATATATATATATATATATATATATATATATATATATATATATATATATATATATATATATAAATTATATTAAGATAGTTCTTTTTTATATACAATTAAACAATTTATTTATGAAAATGTTATGTGATTTGAAAGTTATTAAAAACATAACCTCAAATTATAGGATTTACAATGGCAAGATACTTTCAATTAGTCTCATCTGTGATAGCAAATTAAAGTATCCAGTAATTGTACCTACAGACTATGTAAAGCTAATAAACGATGGGCAATTATATGTTAAATATATGGAATCACCTTTCGAAATGGATTATATACAATGTTTAGAAGATTTCATAAAAAATAAAAAATTTTATTCATTATTTTCCAAATACTCTGAAATCAAAGATTATCAACTTACGATAATTTATGAAAACACTACAAGATAATTTTGTTAAGATATTAAAGAAAGTTTTCAAACAGGTAGTTTATGAAAAACTAAACAAGTTCATTATAATTTTGCATTGGAGGTTATGAAAGATGAGGCAGCCTTAAGTGGTCCCGATTAGCGCCCCATTACACGCCACTATTGGTCCGCATTCGGCCGCCAGATGGGGGCCACGTAATCAAATGTGGCAGCCCTAACAAATTTCTACTCGGGAGTATTTATTTGGATATTAAATATATAATAAACTAAATTTTTAAAATAACATACAAGTAAGAAAATATATAAATAAATTGTATTATGTTTTTGAAAATGTCTGTATTTTTTCGATCTCTGTGAATCAATCTGACCTATATCATATCGAACCTAATATAAACGTAACGCCGCAGAGGTCGCTAGTAAATATGCGCGCATTTTAGTAATGGCTGGATGGATCGGACTTATATACAAAGTGTACTGAACTCTCACCACTTGCGGGAGTTAGATACAAATTTTAACGTCAAGTAACAGGATTTATTGGTTTAAAATATGCTGGTATCGTTAGTTGTCGAAATCGCATACACAAGGGGTATTTTGAGAAGAAGCTATAGGATTTCTTGAATGTATGACAAAAATTACTATCACTACTGAAAAAAATGACATGAGATCTCACATGAGCTCTCATGATCGAAGATGAAACGAGATCTCATATGAGAACTCACATGAGATCTCACGTGAGATCTCATGTACCGCGAAATTTTATTTTTTCTGATACCCGATCTCACCTGAGATCTCAGGTGAGATCCCATGTGCGAAAAAATTAATTTTTTTCGATACCCGATCTCAGATGAGTTCTCATGTGGGATCTCATGTGCGAAAAAATTCTATTTTCTCCTACACTTATAGCTGTAATCAATGTCAACGACATCAAATCTGAAATTTAGTCTGTGATTTAATTTATTTTTATATATTCTAACATTACGATTAAATAATTCTATTCTACATCTACAAAACAATTGTTATGTAAAGCATGCTATCATGAATTATGGTTTTTAACCACTACTTTTATTTTAGAGTATTATCACAATCTTATTGCTTGTTTTCCTAATTCAGTCGTAAATCTAAAGTAATCTGAAAAATTTTTAAATCGTGCACGAATACAATTTCAAACCATGATATATAATCATATCCATACAAACTATTCACATAGTTTTTATAATAAGAATTATATTTGTATGCAATGTAAGTCCAAACAATAAAAGTAAGGTAATACACATATTTTATAATTATACTATTCGTTATGTTGAAGGTCAGTTTTAGACGAGATTTCAGACATTTTTTACTAATCGAAAGTAACGAAAGAAGTAGTTTATTTTCAATTTTTTCGCACATGAGATCGCACGAAAGATCTCATCTGCAAAAAAATTTTATTTTCTCTTACATTTATAACTGTAATCAATGTCAACGACATCAAATCAGAAATTTGGTCTATGATTCAATAAATTTTTGTATAATCTAACATTACGATTGAATGATTCTACTCTACATCTACAAAACAATCGTTATCTAAAGCATGCTATTATGAATTATGGTTTTAAATTATATTCGAGCATGATTATACTTGGCGATTAAATAATAATAAAAACAATCAAATTTTTTATAAAGATTTAAACGATATCTACAAGTAATAGTTAAGAAACTAGTCACTACAATTATGCATATCGCCTTTTACACTCAAGAAGGCCATCGCTTCTCAGTTAAGTCTAGAGCGATGCCGTTCGTATACAAAGGTTGGCACAGAATTTGTGTATTCACAAATTGAGTTACTTATTTCATATCTCAGACAAAAACATGTATACGAGGCTCGGGGTCAATTCACTGATTAATGACACTGATAATTTTCTAATCAATAGGTAGTGTTGTTTTATGACGCAGGCTGCATCTGCTTTAGATTTACGGCATAACACGTCTTACCAATTGTAACGAAATTTGCATGTCGCCGTAAAAACAGTTGCAGCTTTATTTATGTCTGAGAACATTATGACTAACTACCTTCAATGAACCGACAGTGACTTAGTACTTAATATCTTTTTTTTATCATACTGATAAATTATTTTTACATATCGTTTACAATTGCATCATACAGATTTAAATAATATAGGTTTTTATAACTCAAGAATTAATCTGAAAAATTTCTAAATCGAGCTCGAATACAATTTCAAACCATGATATATAATCATATCCATACAGACTATTCACATAGATTTTAAAATAAGAATTATATTTGTATGCAATGTAATTCTAAACGTTAAAAGTGAGGTAATGCACATATTTTATTATTATACTATTCTTTATGTTAAAGGTCAGTTTTAGACGAGGTTTCAGACATTTTTTACTGATCGAAAGAAGCGAAAGAAATAATTCTGTTTATTTTCAATAAAAATGGATATCAGAATTGCTTTCACTTATGAATATCTATTTATTTTTACAAATAAGAAATGAAAGCGTGTAAATTTGTTAATATTTAAAGAACAAGCCAAAAAAAATAAATAAAAACTAAATATCTTTTTTAGCTATTTTTGATCGGTAAACTTAGTCAAAAGCTGATCCTTAATTGGAAAGTGACACCATGAAATACAATGCAAATCAAATAAAGTAGCCAAAATAAGAACTAATGACCCCGGGCAAGATTCTTGGGGTCTTATGGCTCCACTAAATTTATCGAATATTATGATGTTCTAGTGTTTGAATACGTATTTAAAATATTAGTGTAATTAAATACATTAAGGGCATGATGAAGCTTCCCCTTTCGATAATATTTCTGATCTAAGTTTATGAGTAAATGGAGAATTTAATCGGGTTTTTTCACTTCAAGAAAAAAAGTAGTAGGATTCAACTTGAGTACGGACAACTAAAGAAATCTACCAAAATCTTATACTTGGAAAGTTATATACAAGTTTTCAATTTATAGTATTTTGAGGTGAGGTTTGTCAACTTTGATGTCTAATTTGCAATCTAAGTTCATAAAAAAATAACAGCTCCAAAGGATTTTGCATTTTAACTAAAATGATTGTACTAATATAGCTAATGTCATAATTTGTCAATATTTAAAGAACAAGACAAAAAAAATAAAAAAGTTATAAATATCTTCTTTAAATGTTTTAAATTGAATAAAATATATAGGAGATCCCATGTGAGATCACATATGAGATCGCACACGAGATTGCATATGAAATCGAATGTATATTTGTTAAGTTTTTAAAATAAAATAAATATACGTGCGATCTGACATGAGATCTCACATGTATTTCAAAATTAAACGAATCTATATGAGATTTCATAGGCGATTTCATATGAGATCTCACATGAGAGTTCATACAATATTTTCAGTAAAGATGATTTTTTTCGGTTTGTTCTTTAAATTTATACATATTTACACTCTTTCGATTTTTATTTATTTAAAATAAGTTCATACCTATAAGTAGAATCGGTGGTATTGCAGGAGCTAAGGCTCTTGGCTCATGCTTCAGAAGACCAGAGTCTAATCCCCGGGAAAATTTTAGAAAAATTTTTCTGAATTTTTCTCCGTGAAATAGAACTAAGAGGTCAAGAAAAACCAATTACGAATTCTCCCTGGCCAATAAAAAATATATGATCAAGGTGAAATCACGAGTCTCAGTCCACAGCGATCAAGAGACCCACTGGCAATAAAATAGAAGAGAAGATGATATCTCCAATGCCTAGCGGAAATATAAAATGTGCATTACTGTTTGAAATAGTTTTAAATTATTCAAAACTGTTTAAAAATGTTTAAAACTGTTCAAAATAGTTTATAAATGTGAAGTTTGAGAATTTTAAAACAGTTATAAACAGTTTTAAACATTTTTGAACAATACAGAATAATTTGAAACTAAAGTGAACATTTTCTCGTATATATTATATAAATTTTAATATATGGGACGTTTCACGTCAACTCACCTAACAAAAAAATGGAATTCGTCGAAAATCTGTAAATTTGATACCCAAAATTTACAAAAAAAATTATAGAGGTCCAGGTCAAAGGGGTCAGGATTTAAACGTGATGGAATTTTTCGAATTTTTCAAATTTTTTGCTAAATAAATATTTTAATGAATTTTTTCCTCAAAAACTATCAATTTTTCGTTAAAACTTAATAAAATACTTTTTCTTGGAAATTAGATGTAGAATTCACCTGAATTTTTGCAAATTATAATATACTGATTTTTATGCTTACTTGATCGATTTAAACATACTATTTAGTATATCTAAAAATGGAGCAGGTTAAATTGGCTTTTTAAAGTCTGATTTTTTTTGTTTTCTTATAAGGAAAAAATATACGAAGCCTCCAGTTGGGTGGCCTTCTCAAAGTTACTTAATTGTGCAAAAATGTCTGAAAAATCGTTATTTTGGATCAATGATGAGATTCGTGATTTCTGAAAAAGTATTGATTTTTGGGACAAATGTATGAAAATGTTTTTTTTTTGGAAATCATGTGTAGAATATGAACATATTTTTACAAATTGTAATTTAAGACATTATGAACCATGTATACTAAAAATTCAACAAAAAATAAATTTTTAAATTTCAAAATTTCATTTATAATTTGTGATGTTTAGCAAATAATGGTTTACAAAAATTTACATACATTTTACATACAATTTCAAATAAAAAACATTTTCATACATTTGTCCCAAAAATCAATACTTTTTCAGAAAAAAAATCACAAATCTCATCATTGATCCAAAATAACAATTTATTCAGACTTTTTTGCACAATTAAGTAACTTTCAGAAGGCTGCCCAACTGGAGGCTTCGTATATTTTTTCCTCATAAAAAACGTGAAAAATAAGACTTTAAAAAGCCAATTTAACCTGCTCGATGTTTAGATATACTAAATAGTATGTTTAAATCGATCAAGTAAGCATAAAAATCAGTATATTATAATTTGCAAAAAGTATTCTATTAAGTTTTAACGAAAAATTGATAGTTTTTGAGGAAAAAATTCATTAAAATATTTATTTAGCAAAAAATTTGAAAAATTCGAAAAATTCCATCACGTTTAAATCCTGACCCCTTTGACCTGGACCTCTAAAATTATTTTTGTATATTTTGGGTATCAAATAGAACATTTTCACAGATTTTTGACGAATTCTATTTTTTTGTTAGGTGAGTTGACGTGAAACGTCCCATATACAAGAAAATTTTTACAAACACAAAATTATGAAACACTGTTTGAAATCATTTTGAACTTCTTAAAACTTTTTAAAAATATTTAAAACTGTTTGAAGGTGTTTAAAACTGTTTAAAACCGTTCAAAACTGTTCAAGTTAATAAAAAATAGTTTATATTGATTTATTTTTAGTATAGGTCTAAAGCAAACCCTTAAAAATTTTGTTTTATAATAGGTCATTTATTTTTGTCCTTTTCTAATCTAAATCTCAACTTTATTATATATTGTGTCATGAAACGAATTTTTAAATTAGTGATATTCAAAAACTAAATAGTAATAAAGAGATATAATATTTTTAGAAATTATTGATTTTTTCAATAATATAGCATGAAAGAAAAAAATAATTTGACATTAGTGAGTAATAAAATAATCAATGATTGTTAATTAAAAACATGTATTATTTGTAAGATATTAAAAGAAAACAGGCACGTTTGTTCTAAATTTATTCTAGAGCAGGTCGCTCATCTTTGTCCTTTCATATTAAAGAAATGAAATTTCATTTTGAACTGCAGAATGTTTAAAAAAAAAAGAAAGCCTTATTTTACACCATAAAAATAGTTATTATACATTGTTTTTGTTAAATATAGATTGTTCAATATTTGTTGTTTCAACTAGCGCGCGCTCTTTCTTATAACTTGAGAGTGTTCTTCTACTCAATACATCATTTATTGTTCTAATGCGTCATTAAATGTATTTGATTTACTACTGTAAGAAAACCTCTCGAAAAAGCCACATGTACAAAGATTATCGCTCTTAATCGTTATAAGTTATTCAATAGAATAAATTATAAAAATACAGTCAGTTAATTCAATAAAGTGCCTAATTTATTCCGTTATACCCTAACAATGGTTATGGGCCCAGAGACGCGAGTTATATACTCGAAATAAAGGAAGTAAAATTGCTGTGAACCCGTGCTCAGTTTTAAGGTTAATTTTCTAGAAAATTCTACTGTATTTTAACTAGTGTGAATTTGAGGTTGGCTATAAAAATTAAACTTTGATCCAATATGGCAAACGTTGTGAATTCTACGAGAATTGAAGTGCTAACAAAAGAAAATTATGACACGTGGTGCATACAAGCACAAGCATTACTGATTAAGCACGATGAATGGTGTTTTGTTGATGATACAAAGGCAAAACCAAATGCAAAAGCGGGTCAGAGTAAGCCGACAAATGAACAAATAAAGTGGGTAAAAGACGATTTAAAGGCAAAATCAGAAGAAAGCGAGTCGAGGCGACAAAGCCGAGAAAGAGAAGTTAATGCAGGCGCTTTTGCTGCTGGATATCATAAATACAAGAAATTTTCGAATGATGAAATGACAGGTAGCAATAATAATGCTGGTGGCTTCAATCAATTCAATGCAGATAATAACGAAAGTTTTGGTAACTACAATAAGAAGTATACCTTCAAGTATAATTGCTACCGTTGTAATAAGAAAGGACACAAAGGTTCTGAATGTCCAGAAAGATTAAAGAATTCTAACTTTCAAAGTTTGATCATTGAAGAAGAATCGTATCTGGTAAGCATAGAAGAAAATCCGTATGCGTTACAAGCAGATACGGTAAATATTAATCATTCATGGTGTCTCGATAGTGGTTGCACCGTTCATTTATGTGAAAATAGAAATGAATTTATAACATTCACCGATAATAGTGTAGGAAAAGTAAATTTAGCAAGTAATGCGTGTACTCAAGTCGATGCAAAAGGTACTGTAAAATTATTAACCTCTGACGGAGATAAATGTAAAATTTTAAAATTAGAAAATACTTTGTATGTACCTAAGTTACGCACAAATCTGATGTCAGTTGCTAAAATTACCGATAAAGATCACATCGTTATTTTTAGAAAACAGAATGCGATAGTCATGGATGAAAATGATAATGTAAAGTTAATAGCTGATAGATGCGGTGACTTATATTATGTTAGACAAAATACTGAACAATGTAATAATGTTTCTTCCGATAAATTATCTAATTTAATTTAATGTCACAATAGGTTGGGACATCTTAATTTCAAGGACATACACAGATTAAGTCAACTCGGAGCTATAAGTGGAGACCTCCCTACTGAAACACTCACTCCTACTAATTGTGAGATCTGCCTTCGAGGAAAAATGACTGCACAGCCGTTTCCAGTACGACCGCAATTGTCCAATGCTAAGCTTGAGGTCGTGATGTCTGATTTATGTGATCCTTTCCGAACACAGTCCTTAGGAGGAAAGAAGTATTTTGTTACGTTCATCGATGATAAAACTCGCTATGGTGAAGTATATTTTTTGAGACATAAAAATGAAGTCCTAGATTATTTCAAAAAATACAAAAACATTGTAGAAACAAAGACTGGGCTGAAAATTCAATTCTTACAGTCTGATAATGGAACCGAATTTATACATAAGGAATTTGAAAGTTTCCTGGTGGATGAAGGAATACAATCAAGGCTCAGCGTTCCCTATACACCTCAGCAAAATGGAGGTGCAGAAAGGCGTAACAGGACACTTGTTGAAATGGCTCGTTGTATGTTGATACAGTCTGGCCTCCCACCATCGTTTTGGGCCGAAGCTGTAGCAACATCCAACTATATACGTAACAGATGTCCTACTCAAACACTTGGTTATAAAATACCTTATGAAGAATGGAATAATAAGAAGGTACCATTGAAACATATTAGAATTTTTGGTTCAGATGTAGTTATTTTAGATAAAGCTCCAAATAAGAATAAACTTTCACCGAGAGGCTTAAATGGAATTTTCGTTGGTTATTCAGAAACGACAAAGGCCTACAGAATTTGGCTTAGATCTGAGAGGAAAGTTGTATCATCATGCGATGTTAAATTTTCAAGTAGATTTAGTAACAAGGGGAGCTCAATTCTAATGAGCTAAAAATAAATAAAAATGACTTTACAGACAACGTAAACGATATTAATTTACAACCTACGAATCCAAGTAGCATCCAATAGTTTAAATTTATATACAGAGGATAAAGAGAAAGAAAAAGTAAAGGAGAATGATGAAGGTCTGTCAGATACACCTATATTCAAACGAGGACCTGGTAGATCTAGCAAGGTCTCTATAGAAAGAAAGGAAAGGCCTCGTAAAAAGTTTACACTAGTTTCTATAAATTTTAATTTAGCTGACAATGATAGTTCTGAAAATAGTCAGGATGATGCTTTTGACGAGACTCGTACCGAACCTTATATAGCGAATGTTGCTGAAATACCGTTTAATATGGCTATCAATGGATCAGCTAGTCAAGATTGGAAAGAAGCAATTCAGAAAGAAGTTTTAAATATGGTAAGCAACGATGTCTTTGATATAATAGAAAGATCGCAAGATAGAAACATCAGATTCTGTTATCACAAACAAGTTACATTCATGAACTTATACATCGTTTTAATTTACAGGATGCAAATAACGTATATACTCCATTAGAATTAGGTTATGATTTGATTCGAAAGGAGTCACAGGAACACTCACTTAAGAAATCATTGCCTTATAGAGAATTGATAGAAGCATTAATGTATTTAACAGTAGCGACTCGCCCCGATATTTCTCATGCAATTAGTGTACTTAGCCAATTCAACGATAATTATAGTTATATTCATTGGAAATGAGCTAAACGGGTTTTACGTTACTTAGGTAGTACAGCTCAGTTCAAAATATGTTATAAAAGGGGAACTGATAAAATTGTTGGATTCGTAGATGCTGATTGGGGCGGTTGTCACATTAATCGTTCGTATAGAAGTTTTGTTTTTACTTTAGCTGAGGGAGTCATAACTTGGGAATCTCGTAAGCAGCGTACCGTTGTATTATCATCTACGGAGTCAGAATATATGGCTTTATCTGAAGATACTAAAGAATTGTTGTTTCTGCGTAGTTTTGTAAAAGAATTAGGTTTAATCAAACTTTCTCATATAACATTATGTAATGATAATCGGGGTGCTGAAATGCTTGCGAGAAATTCTGTTCACCATAATAGAAGTAGACATATTGATATAAAATATCATTTTGTTCGTCATGTTTTGCTAAGGAACTGTTTTACTTTATGTCATGTTTCTAGTAATCAAATGCTCGCTAATATTCTCACTAAGGCGTTACCACGCAGTAAGCATTTCTCAAATTTATTAGGTTTAGGTTTCATCATTGTTAAATTGATTTGTTTACTACACCCATTGAAAGGAAGAGTGTTAAAAATAGATTATTCAATGTTTGTAGTTTAAATTAGCGCGCGCTCCATCTTATAACTTAAGAGTGTTACTCAATACATCATTTATTGTTCTAATGCGTCATTAAATGTATTTGATATACTACTGTAAGAAAACCTCTCGAAATAGCCACATGTACAAAGATTATCGCTCTTAATCGATATAAGTTATACAATAGAATAAATTATAAAAATACAGTCAGTTAATTCAATAAAGTGCCTTATTTATTCCTTTATACCCTAACAGTTTTGAAATTATATTGAATTTTTATGTGAAAATGTTCCTTTTATCACAGAATTCCACGCAAAATTTGTGATTACTGTGATAACCGCAATCAAAGATTTTAATTTCGATATTGGAGCATCCAATTTATAGCAACTTTCGTAAACTATAAAACGATGCTGTTAAGTGTGGATAACTGGCGCTATGTTATCCTTGTTTTTGAGTCACTGCCTAGCAGTGAAACTCGGGTATTAAGTGCCCGTCAGTCAACGTGCTCTGTTATTGATTATCTGAGACGCGTATATTAATTATATTTTGTTGATTTTTCAAAGAACTAATCGAATTTAATTCTGATCTTTTATCATAATGGTGTGAATCTGTTCATATTTTTTTAATTTTATTATTTATTTAATTATGTAGAATTAATTGAGAAAAATGTTAAAGAAATAAATTTATTTTTTATTTGTTAATTGAAACGCGCGACTTTGTTGATAATATGTTTGACTTTTCCTTTTTCTTATTTAGTTAATAATAATAAATTTTTATTATTTGTTCTAAAAAGGCATTAATAACCGAGTCCCTCGTGAAGTGACCGGGCTATTTTAAAATGGCTTTCCTAATTAGATTTTTGTTGGTTTCTACCTAGCACGCGTTACAAATCTTATTCGCTAAGGTCTCTCCTTAAGTAACCAGAGCAAACAAAATGTAATTTTATTTTAATAAAGATTTTGTAAAAATATACTATAAAATTTTAGTAAATAGACTTATAATAAAGAAATTTTATCGAAACTAATAAGTCAATAATATATTAGTCTCTCCTGAAGTGACCGAGATATTTTTGTATGACTTGCCTATTCCATTAATTTACGCGTTATAATTTGAATTCATAAAGGTCTCTCCTTAAGTGACCAGAATGAATTGAAATTATAATATAATATTTTATTTTATTAATCTTTTCTTTGGGAATGTCTGTCAAAAAGAAATTATAAATGTGTCAAAATGTGCATTTGTGCTAGTTAATCTTTATCTCCCTTTCCCCCTTTTTTTTATTTTTGCATGAATATCTTGTTGAACAATTTAATGTTTTAATTTCTTTTAAAAGAAAATTTTTTTTTTGATAGTTAAGTATCTTTTAAATTTTATTTAAATTAATGGAAAATCTATTTTCTCGCTCTTTAATTCTATATTAAAGGAGAGAAAAACTTATGGCAACTAAACAAAGGTCTCTCCCGAAGTGACTAATGTTCAGTTGATGTAAATTTTTCTTATAAAGTTAGAAATATTCGGTCTCTCGTGAAGAACCAAAGATGTTTCTAACTTTAATAGACTTCTCCTTTAAAAGAATCACAAAAAAAATAAAAAATTATATGAAGACAAGAAAATAGAAAAAATTATTAAAAGATGTAAGATTCTTATATTTCAGAATAATTCAAGATTATTGATTATTTTGTCCCTTTTGACATAAGAATTAAATACTAACCGACAAGGAATATTATAGTCTTTCGTGAAGTGACCGTAATATTACCTTGATTGGTTAGTTTATGATTTTTTTTCTTTTAGATTTTCGTAAATTATAACAAAGGTATTTTAAATACAAAATTACTTAGTTTTAGGGAAAAAATAAGGTGAACTCCTTTTAAAAATAAAAAGATGGTTATTTAAAATTAATTTTATTTATTCAAATTATAAGAAATTACGTTACAAAAAATTAACAAAGTATTTTTGGATTTTATTTCTCTCTATACTATTAAAAATATATCACCGCTGTCGGCCCTGTCGCCGTTTGAAATACGCCGCTCATTTTTGGCTCCTAAAATTTAGCTGAAATTCAGCTAAAATTCAGCTAAAAGACGGCTGAAATTTTGATCAATTTAGCTATAATTTAGCTGAAAGCAAGCTAAAAGTCAGCAAAAAGTTACCTATAAGTTATTTAGAAGTTAGCTAAAAGTTTTTATTTAAAATTTAGCTAACATCAAGCTAAAATTCAGCTAAAATTTATTACCATTTGCTAGATGGGGGTTGGCGCGCTGGCGCGCAGGGGGCTTGCCCCCTAGTAATATTAAAAATTATAAATCTAAGACGAATCGTGTTATTAATAAAGATGTAAGAAAGAAAAAAGTAAGAATTAGAAATCTTTCAAGTTAAATAAGTGAGAATCAGTTTGTGAGTGAAAACTTGAACAAGTAAACCACGATGTGTAAAAGCTAGAAAATTTTATAAGTTGATTCAAGAAAATTTTAAAATGAAATTATAGCATTATTATTCGCTTGACTATTTAATGGGCTGCTACTATTATTGTAGTGTATACTGAATGTATCACGAAAAGCCACGTGCTGTTCGTTACTTTTATTTGTTTGGTGGTTTTCTTGTCTAGGTGTTTCTCTATCTACGGCCTGATCGAACAGATGTGTGCTTGAGCATCTTGGTGTCGAAAGTACTTCGACTTTTTGTGATAAAGAATTCACTGTAGTTGACATTCCTTCCATCCAAGAAGACACCTCTTTCATCTGGTTGTGCATGGCGGTAAGATAATTTATCAGTTCTCTTGGTACGTTAGAGACATCTAGTGCTATTTCACTTCTTTGTTGCACGTTGGGATTCTCAAGTACCACCTGATCGTTACGCATTTCGTTTTGCGTAATATTGCTTAACGTAGCATTTAAATTTTTCACCACCGTTTTATCATTACGCAATACGGTGAGTGAATGTTCTTCGTTGAAATCCACGTTATCATCATAGATCGTAAATCTTGTCTTTTTAAAAGTAGTTCTTTCGATGAACTCTTTCCTGACCGAAAGGCGGCGTTGTCACGTCACCATTTCGCTTTCTTCAGGGTTAGACTGTTCGAAGTCCACTGCCGTATAATTGCCTAACAGCCATTGCACTAATCGGTGTGACTGTTCGTAAGGTAACCCTTCTTGCTTCAATTCTAATATTTGAAGCGAATCTATTAGGTCATCTTCTGACAAGCCTGTTGCCCATTTATAGACCTTTATATCGGCAGCTTTGTGATTTCCGTCGATCGTTTTCTGTTGTGTTGCCATCTTGATAGATATCTTCTTTCTTGATATATTTTCTATTTATGCTAGTCGCACGCTGTTTCACTAACGTTCGCTGTGTGTGTGTGTGTGTGTGTGTGTGTGTGTGTGTGTGTGTGTGTGTGTGTGTGTGTGTGTGTGTACGCACGTTTATTTTATAAAGAAAATTATATTTTACTGATCGTTTGCATATGGTTATACTAGAACCATATACATACGTGACAGAAAAACTTTACTAAATATGTATATATATATATATTAAAATTTAATTGTTTTGATTTTTGGATTTATACTAAAATTTCCAGTAATTACAATTAATTTATCAAATTAAAAATGCAATATATTACTGAACAAAATTTTGCAATATTAGTCAATTTAAAATACCAAGTCTTAATATATCTGACTAAATCCAAAAATCTGTGCGTTCTTAAACTTTTGTTCAAAATGCACACCTAGCTGTGTAGGGACAATTTATTTATTATATATGTGTATTTAACGTGTAGCGTAGAAATAAATTTTAATTCAAAGTCTTCGAGAAAATTCTAAAATTTCTCCACAACACACACAGCGCCAGTCGATTGCCGCGCTACGAGTTGGCAGTCGTTGATGAGAGAGAAAGAGAAAACAAAAATTTCCACTATGTGTATAAATAAAAATTTTAACTTTGTAACTTTACTTATTATACAAGTGAAAGAAAATTATCTAGCCCTTTAATATGTATAAAAAATTTTAATTTTTATTCAATTAAATATTATATCAAAATACAAAAAAAAATTTTAATATTAATGATACTGGATTATCCTATATTAAAGGGTTATGTTAAAATTGATTTAATTTCAACTTCCTTGTTAGCGGAAATTAATATTTCTCTCTCACCTTTAAATTTTGTAATTCATTATTAACGACCTAATCGGTAAGAAGGCTATACACAACGACGCCTTATTCTAATTCTTAGAAAATCTCGACTGCCTGTTCGCTTTTTCACATAAAGCGAACTATTAGGCATACAGAGCTATATCTTATGTCTATGTCACTATGCTATTAAAGCGCGAGAATATCTGCGCGTTAAGCAAAGAAATAGAATTTTCGCATACAGAGCTATATCTTATGTCTCTGTCACTATGCTATTAAAGCGCGAGAATATCTGCGCGTTAAGCAAAGAAATAGAATTTTCGCTGGGACACGTGGGGACACAAATTTGTAACAGCTAACCGACAAAAAAAAATTTTTAATAGATACCTAGCAATTTTTTGAGAAATTTCTATTTTATTTTTCAGAAAAAACAGCAATTTTAACCATAGCAAAACGCCATCTTTGATACAAAGTCCTTTATGAACAACGCGAAGTCTGTATGCGTCGATGCCAGCTATACGTTCGACGCCATTTGCAAATTTCAATTTATTAGACGACACGTACAAAAAACCTGTTCCCGCTGAGGCAATCTATTCGTTGGGCGCCATTTTGTAACGGTTATTTTACCCGTTACAAAAAAAGAATTAGCTTTTTATTCAATTTACTTTTTACTAAGTCTATGTATTTTTGTTAGAATACGGAGCTGGTAGAATTTATATTAACTATGAGATACTAGCAACAGACTCCGGTAAAGCTAGTTAGTATGTTAGATTGATGCGCGACGGAGCATTTTTCCATCAGCTCGTCGCTGCGCGTCTCTCTCTCTCTTTCTCTTACCTGATCGAGAGACGCGTGGCCGGTAGCGCAGTTTTCCTTCGTGAGGCAGGTTCCAAAATACGTTATATTAAAATATATGATATTACATAATTAAATAATTTATAACTGCTCACAAGCACCACGGAGGCATTGGAGTAAGCAACGAGAAATATATATTTTATGTTATATATAGTCAGGCAATATAATTAATATGAAGCACGATTTAATAGAAAAACGGAATCAATTTATTATAAGAAAAATATAAATACAAAGATAAAACGTAAACTAAATGAGGATGAAATTGAATAATATATAAAAAATAATGTACGCGTCTATTGAGAGAGTGAGCAAATGGAGAGCGCGTCGCGAACTAAATGATACTCGCTTATGACGCTGATCGGTTATATAACCGATGATACAATATACCTGAACAAGTATCTCTCGAGGAAGAGATACTTGGATATCGCACAGTATAATTATACTTACAATAACGCACTGGCCAGCTTACACTAATTACCTACGTGCACGTAGACGCCGCTCGCCCGTTATCGAAGCTTCTCCCCTGTACGTAACCAATACGTAAATGCTCTGGCGTAGATCGGTGGAACACGTCTCTTCCCGATCCTTGAGTTCCGCTGAGCTCTGCCAACGTGGTTGCCTGAACGTAGATCGGTGGAATCCTATGCACGCCGATCAACGTATTTGTTGGCACTTAATGGCTGACCGCTAAGACGCGTGAAAAGCGGTCAAGCAAAACTCTACAGAAAGAATTTCTGAGAGTTGCAACTAGCAAGTATAATATAATACGCAATGGTAGCCGGAAACTCTCTGAAGCGCCTCGCGGCCGGCTTGCTTCTCGCTCGCGTGCCGGTCGTCAAGATAAGCACTTCTTTACTCATCTTAGACGAGATATATGACCAAGCGTTTATTCTATTTTAATACCTAAGTGCGCAAGATTCAAACACGGTAGAATACCGTTACATAACAATGTATTTTTGGATTTTATTTAATATTAAAAATTATAAATCTAAGACGAATCGTGTTATTAATAAAGATGTAAGAAAGAAAAAAGTAAAAATTTGAAATCTTTCAAGTTAAATAAGTAAAAATCAGTTAGTGAGTGAAAACTCGAACAAGTAAACCGCGATGTGTAAAAGTTAGAAAATTTTATAAGTTGATTCAAGAAAATTTTAAAATGAAATTATAGAATAAAAAATTTTAAATTCGATCTTGAGATATTAAATCTCAAGCTAGAAAATGTTAAGTTCGATCTCGAGCAGTGAACTTGAGCGAGAAAAATTATGGAGTGTGTGTGTCGGTCGGTCAGGCCCTTTTCATACCTAAACATTTAATACTATAGCATGCTAAAAAAATTTTTTTTCTAACGCTTTTTTACATTGATTTCTTTTGGCCTTTGTTTTTCTTAAGAGGTCAGAGAGGAACCTCAAACCTTCCCAAAATTTGAACTTTGGCCTTGGTTAGTGTGTAAGACAAAGAGAGAAAATAGGATACAGAAGTTTTTCTTGCAGCAGAGGGGATATATCTGGAAAGATATGCCACCTCCCTTAGAAAAGCCCTGTTTTGTCTCTTGATCTTTTGCAATTTTCACTAAATTATTAAAAATCATTATAAATCTTTGTTAACTAATTATTGTCCAAATTAAATATCTCTATAATATTGCAATTAAAATTCTCTTTAAAACGATATAAAATACGCTTATTTTTTATAGAATTTAATGGTTTTAAAAAGAGAAGTTGATATAATATTTTTTTTGTTGTTTAATTTTACTTGCAATATTATTCGACATATATGTAAAAATACAGTTTCTTATGAATCGCCACTGCTAATAGTTTTTTTATTTTTATTTTATTAATTTTTTTTCTTTTGTTTTTCATTGTTCAAATTTTCTCTTAAATTAATTATAATTATTTCTATCGTTATTCAAAAGGGGAACAATTATGATTAAATAATAATAAAATTGAAAAAAAAATCATTTTGTTTAAAAAGTTAAAATAAAATTTTGAAAGTGAAAGAACGCTTGCAGGACCGTTCATACGAAGAATCGAGTCTAATAGCTTACAGATGTGTACGTCACAAGTGTGTGCATCCTTAAAGAAATCAAGGAAAGAAGTTGAAAACAAAAATATTATTCGAGGCTAGAATTGTTTCCCTTTATTAATTAATATTGTACATATTTTTTTTCTCTTTTCTTTATATAAGAATAATGATTAAAACAAATCAAAATTACTTATCAAAAATAAAACTTTTTTATGGATCTAATTTGATTAATATTAAAATTCGCTATGATTTGCATGCACTGATTATTTTACTTAGCTTCAATTACTATTAAATCTATTTTTTTATGATTATAATTAGAAGTAAAATATTTTTGTAATTATAGGGAATTGTAATTATAAAATTTTCGTCGCATAGAAAAGAAAAGTTATGTTTTCGTTTCTATGTGACATGTGTATATATACATACATATATATATATATATATATATATATATATATATATATATATATATATATATATCATGAACGGTCTTCATATCTATTCAGTAAAGGAATTCGTATAGCTTTCAGCTGTACCGATAACTGAACGCCCCTACTAAAAAATCTCAGGTGAGAAATCACCTGATTTCTCAGGTGATTAATCATGCCAAAATCTCATGTGATGATTTTTTTGGTTTTTACACGTTTCAAAGTATACTTACTAGGAGAGTGTCACACCTCCGGATCACGGATTTTGCTCAAACTTCGGAATAAGTTTTCAGATGATAAAATATGAAAAATGCTAAAGTTATAGTCATAAACACTCAATATTTCCCTAGTTACAGGCAATTGAAGAAAATCACTGAATAAAGTTACTAGATTTTTAAACGCATATAGTTATTTAGCATTAATAGCTAGAAGCTTAAACCTTTTTTTAAATTAAAGCTGAGCTCAAATCCTTTCGAAATAATAGTTATAGCATGTAAAAATATTATTTTTTCCCAAAGTTATAGCGTAATAAAGATTGGACCTGAATTTTTATTTAAAAATATTAATTAATAATAAAAGCTAAAATTAGGTCCAATCTTTATTACGCTATAACTTTAAGAAAAAATAATATTTTGATATGGTGTAACTACTGTTTCGAAAGGATTTGAGCTCAGCTTTAATTTAAAAAAAGGTTTAAGCTTCTAGCTATCAATGCTAAATAACTATATGCGTTTAAAAATCTAGTAACTTTTTTAGTGGTTTTCTTCAATTGCCTGTAACTAGGGAAATATTGAATGTTTATGACTATAACTTTAGCCTTTTCCATATTTTATCATGTGAAAACTTATTTCGAAGTTAGAGCAAAATCCGTGATCTGGAGATGTGACATTCTCCTAGTTACTCAATTGCGAACTATTTTTAAAAATTTTTAAAAAATTTGAACTTGGAAAATTTTTTTAAAAGTTGGTTTTAGAAAAAATTCTGACTTATTTTACAAAAAATTTTCCAAGTTCAATTTTTCAAAAATTTTCAAAAATAGTTCGCAATTGACTAAGCATGGTTTGAAACGTGTAAAAACCAAAAAAAATCATCACATGAGATTTTGGCATGATTAATCACCTGAGAAATCAGGTGATTTCTCACCTGAAATTTTTTAGTAGGGGCGTGTTCGTTTTTTTCTTTATCTTTGGAAAAATAAGATGAAAACTATGAGAAAATAATTTTTAAATATTTTGTATTTTGATAGAATTAAAAATATTTTATCTAATAAAGAGATTTTTATTATTCTTTCCTTTTACGTATAAATAGATACAGTGATCGTTCGATTTTTTACTTTAGACGACCTGAGTACTTTCCTATTATTATTAGACTTGAATAATAAAAATAAAATTTCGCATGAATGTAAAAGCATAAAAAAATTTAATTGTTTGATCCGATTATATATATATAAATGTATGTATGATTCGTTTTTATAGGTGGGTATATCCAACTATATACAGTCATGGCCGTATGTATATATGCGTGTATATATAGGTGCATATACACTTGTCGAGCTGGCCCGCCTACAGTGCATACACGTGCAAGAGCTTTGGCTCTTAAGTCTTTTATTGCCCGTTATTTTCCTTTTTTGGAGTTTTCCCTTTATTAACATTACTGAGAATTTTCTTAAACTATAAAATAATTTCCAAGATTTTCTCATTAAATGGGTTTGACATTACATTACACAGCGTAAAAAATATTTTTAACTTTAAAGAAGGTGTTTTTGAATAGAACAAATACGGTGCGAAGAAATGAATTTCTTTGAGTCAAAGAAAAATCATTTTTAAATTAATGAAATAATTTTTAAAATATAAGGAAACTTTAAAATATTCTTTAATAAAATATTATATTAGAAAAAAAAATGTTCAAATTTGAAAAAATATCTTATGTTACGGATTCTATGTCCTATGAAATGAATAAGAATTAATGTCAGCAATATACAAAGAATGCGACGAATACACGTTCCAACAAGTAAAGACAGAAAACGCTGACCGTCATACTAACAAGTTATAACCTGCCTGGAAACAACGAAAACCGTCGAGCACCATAGAAAAAGAGCTGACCACCCAGCAACAGGTTAAGACTAGAACGAAAAGTCACTGACGGACTGATCAGCAAATTCCAATCAATAACGAATATTCTAGAAGGATAGGCACGTGGAAACAACGAATTCGGCGAGTATAAATACAGCCGGACATCCCACGAGGAGTCAGTCAGTAGACCATCAATAGAGAGATGTAAAGAGAGTAAGCAACCAACCTTTAGCCACGAACGACGGGAGTACGCACGATTGAAGCAAGCAGCAAGGAACGTATTAGGCGACGAATTGATAATAGGACATATCTCTCTCGACGAAAGTATTAATAAACTTATAGTCATATCATAATTACTGAGTCTTTATTTCTTCACGCAAACTGACTGCTTGGGTTTACCAAGATTAGTCGTGATACAAAAGATACCCACCATCTTATAATTAAATATAAATATACATATACGTAAAAACGTAACATAAAACTGGTGCTAGGTGTGGGGTATCACTTGTGAAGAAACTATTTTATCTACATTGAAATCAATCGAGAGGATGTTCTACGCGTACATCGCCTTAATCACCATCATTGGGTAAGTAAAAACTTTTATTACCATATTATACGTCCTTCGAGGGGAATACGCGCCCGCTGTAAGCCTTCCAACACTTAAAATTCAATAAATTATAATTTCTATAAAATTCAAATTAAATTATTCAGTAAAAATTATACATAATTAAAGTAACAGCAAGTGCTATAAATCATAAATATAATTACAAGTGTCTATCAATATAAAATATATACAATATAAAAATATATACGATATAAAATATACATATAAAAAAATGACACAAGACAACGACACACATAACTCTTCCGACAAAACAAAGCCAATACCAATCGCATATCCTCAAACCCCGGAAGATGAAGCACTTATAGAACTCCGCAACGCATTATCATTAGCAGACTGTGCACTCCAAGAAAGTGACAATAAAGGATTGATGGAATCTGCGCTGAGAAGATTAAATGACATAG
Source organism: Anastatus disparis (assembly GCA_017163975.1). Taxonomy (NCBI): domain Eukaryota; kingdom Metazoa; phylum Arthropoda; class Insecta; order Hymenoptera; family Eupelmidae; genus Anastatus; species Anastatus disparis. The sequence goes on along the minus strand of JAFFSR010000315.1, from coordinate 172,604 downwards.
TGGTCAATGATAAATGTAAAATGAACGATGCAGAGGAATATTTCGTAAAACAGGCCCGAATATACATAACTCGCACGCTTACTGAAATAAGCAAGGCGGAAGAAAAATTGAACAAAGAAATAGCCCAAGGAGCCAGATCTAAAATACCCGCAACAACCAGCGACGCAGCGGATCAACCAGCAAACGTTCCTGACACAGACGCAGATTCCCAAACGGCAGCAAGGAAGATTGCACAACAGTTGTACGAATTTGAAAGAAAACACGGATTAGCCCACCGAGTGCTAATAAAATTGCCTCCAAAGGACCAAGGAGCTACACCAAACATGGATGCAATGAATATGATACAAGAACGGACCAATTATGGAAACTAATACAATCGCAGGAAAAATCAGGCCATAGGTACGAAAGATATAAACGCCTTAGCCAACAATTTTGAAGACGATGATCCTCTTGCAGGATTTAACATGTATGAACCACCAGCGAATATACACTTCGCTAGCTCTACACCACAGCAAATGGCCACAGGAACACCAAGAGAAATACCTAATAGCCTTTCATTGTATCAAGCATTGAATACCATCCCAACCTTTGATGGCAACTCTGATGTACTGCCTCTATTCTGCAGAGCAGTACGAGACATTGTAAGAACGTATGGACCGCAGTCAGAAAGATGGGTTTTATACACACTGGCCATTAAATTCAAAGGAAAAGCAGCAGAAGGTTACACAACGCGGTTAACTCAATACCATACAGTAGAAGGGTTGTTGGCCGATCTAACAAAACATTATAGCTATGCTGGAGGAGCAGACACGATTTTAGCAGAAATTAAAATAATCAAACAGATGCCAGGCGAAAGCGCAGGAGACTACGGTCTAAGAATGCAAATATTACACAATCGTCTCTTGAACTACTATAACTCATGCAGAATTCTACGACCTTTCGAGGTGGAAACCTACAAGAATCAGGCAGATAAAGAAGCCTTAGAACAATTTTTATTTGGATTAGACGGCGCTCTACAACACCAAGTTCGATCAAAGAACCCAATAACGTTAAGAGACGCCATACATGAGGCTATTTCGTTCGAACAACGCACAAGCGCGAGGCGACTAATGCAATTTTCAACTAACTCAGCAGAAAACTCAGGTCAACTAACTGATATATTATTACGAAAAATTGCTGACCAACTATCTGCAATAAATCTAACACAGCAAAATAATGCAAACATCAGACTAGCACCAGCAATAGAAATATGCTCATACTGTCGAAAAACAGGTCACTTAGAAGCACAATGCAAAAAAAAGGAATACGATAGTAAAAAGTACGATTATTGCAAGAAAAGAGGTCATAATTACGCAGAATGCTATGTGCTAGAAAACGCATTAAAATCAGGCAATATTTATAATCAAGATAACAGAGAATATTTTAATAAAAATTACCAAAACGCAAATAATAGAAATATCTCACAGTATAATGGTAATTCCAGTAGTAATTATAATAATAACCGTAATAATTATAATATTAACAGAAATCAAGGCCGTAATCAAGGCAATACGTACCCTCGGTACAATAACGATAGAAATAATAATTATAATAATAATAACGAGTGTGAAAATAATAGTAATAGACTAGACAATGATTTTAGCCAAAATCAACTATGCGATAGTCAAAGCAACATGGAATCTTTAAACTCCCAAGATGCTCGACGCTAGGGTCCTGTGGAGTCGAGCAGCTAAGCAATCAGGCCAAGAAATACGAACGATCCAGCTTACGGGAATGTACTATAGAATTTATACAAGCTGGAAGAAAGCCCCCAATAGTTGAATTAAGTGGGCCATTTTTAAAGTCCAGAAAAGGTCGTTTTTACGTTGATACAGGTGCTAACGTAACTATTATAAAGAAAAGCACAATATCAAATAATATGTATATAAATCCACATAAGATTGTTTCAATAAACGGTGTCATTCCAGGTGAATGTATGTCATTAGGACAGGTGAATCTATTTCTGAATAAAACATTATTTGAAGTACAAGTAGTCTCGGATGATTTCCCAATAGATACAGATGGATTAATAGGTTGGGATATGATCAATAAATATAAAGGACAAGTTAATGCCGCTCGTAAATGCCTAGAATCAAATAGCAATATATTACCATTTATTGAAGAAGAATACTTTATTACCACTCCTCGCACAAGACAAATTAATTATGCACGTGTCAAAGATATCAGTGAAGATATAGAATTCGTACCGCTCCAAGATATAGGATCGGGCATCTTAGTTGGCGATTTCGTAGCCAATTATAATGAAGGCAAAGCATATGCCATGTGTATTAATACTAATGACAGCGCGGTAGAAGTAAAACCGCAAGAAGTTAAGTCAGATGTATGCAAGGTCATGAATATTATAAATAAAGAAGAAAAAATGATCGAAATAAATAATAATAAAAGAATAAATAATAATGAAGCAAATAAGAGGATGTTACGTGCACAAAAATTAAACATATCAAGCGAGGAAAAAGAGAATAAAGCAGCAAAGATACTTAACCAAACTGAATCTAAGATATCAAGGCATTTAAATATAGAAGAAATAGAAAATATTAACAAACTAATCAAAGAAAAACCAATTATAATTAAGTCACCTGGAGAAAAACTAAGAAAAACACATTTAGTAAAGCATAAAAATGAGTTAATTACAGAAGTACCAATAAAAACCACAAGATTTAGACACCAACGTATAGGAGAACATTTGGAATCGGGAGGTACTAAGCCATCGGGGAACCCGTATTCCTCGTTTATGTGGATAGTGACAAAACCACCAAAAGTTAATCTAACACCATCCAATTATAAATCAAAGTGTTATTATGATCAAAAGCAAAATATTAAACACCTCAGAGAAGGAGAAACGGTTTACTTAATGAAGAAGCCAAAACATCAGAAAACGAATAAAGAATATAGATAATAACTATAAAATTCTATAAATAATAAATAAATTTAGTAAAATAAAATTTTTCCGCGGCCCTCAGATGCCGACGATCGTAAAATATTAAATAAATATAATAATAATCAAAGAAACAGTAAGATAAATTTTTTCCACGGCCCTCAGACGCCGACGATAGTCTCAAATATAAATTAGTAACTACAAAGTAACTATAGATATAATTATTAATAGAATCATATATATATATATCAAAAATTTAGTAATCAAAAAATATTAAATAAAACAACAAACATACTTATAATAATAACATACAAATAAATTAATAGACAAGTTACTTGAAAAAAAAAACCTTAAAATGTATTATAAGAGAATTTAATTAAATAAATAATAAGATAATAGATATTATTACAATCAGCAATTCTAGAAGAAATTAAGAAAAATAATAAAATCATCAAGAGATAATATAAGAGAAGAATAAAGAATAAAGAATAAAAGAGAAAGAGAACAAAAGGAATAAAGAGCGCACACATATAATTAAGAAGAAAACTCAATTCCAAAGCGCAAATCTCACAATAATCGATGGAGCAGAAATCAAATCTTAAAATAAAACAAACCTTAACAAAAAAGTTTTATATAGATTGAACAATATTCGCAAAATATACATATATATGTCGAGAAAAAGTAAAGAAAATTGATTTAATAATTATATTAAATAAAGAATATTCCCGCGATTAATTAAATAAGGGATAGATTATTACATAAGTAAATAAAGAACTAAGACTTAAATTATTAAAATAGGAAATATAAAATAATCCCTCCCTCGAAAGCATTGAAATAAATAAAAGAAAATTATAAGCACACTAATGCTTAACTATTGTCAGGAAAATTCCTGATACAAGTATTCGAGAAATAATTCTCAGGTTGCATACGTGCTATCTGATGAATGCCCATGGCAAAGAGGACCCACAAGTGGAATCCCAAAATTTCTCTAAGAAATTGCACCATACACTAAGAGTATATGATATGTCCGCCTTAATTCATAATAAAAAGTTAAGAAATTATCGAACCAGGAAAAATATGCGTCAAAAAAAAGTGTTTAGTGGAGTAGTGGCTAAGGCGCGTGACTCGTATTCCCGTTGGTGCGGAATCGATTCCCCGTCTGGTCGCTTTTTCGCTGACTCTGCCGTGGGCTGACACCACGTTAAATAATACGTCAAACTGTGTTGTTTTAAACTGAATTTTTCTATGTGTTAAAAAAGGCAGTAATGCCCGTGAAGAAAAAAATTTTACCTGGTACCAAACAAAAAAAGAGAATAAAATTTTAATTAGTCAAGGGACGGATTATTATAAATTATAAACAAAATTATAATAAAAACCTTATCAAAATTGGTTACGGGAATAATATTAATAGTAACATTGACAAAAGTAATAATATTTATAGTAATGTAAAAACTAGACATATAATACGATCGAAAACAAAGTATATATGTATATGCATGCGTCCAAAAAATAAAAGTAAAAGGAAAGAAATATAGACAAATAAAACAAGAAAAAGATGAAGAAATAAATATATATAGAGATAAAAACAACACACAATGCAAGAAGAAGGAACAAATAACTGTATAATTATAGAAGAAAGGGAGTTAAGTGAAAACTTGCATAAACGTAAAGAAGTCTTAAAATACGCGCATTAAATATTAACAAAAAAAAATATATTAAAATACAAAATTATCTAGAAATGCTGATTAAATGCATATAAATATAGATATGCTCGAAATTATCAAAAATATATCTATACATTATAACCAATATTCAACGGTAATAATTTAAATAAATTATCTAGAGTCTATAAAATAATTATATCCGAAACTTAATAACAATATACAGTAATTATTCAAATAAATAACTAACAACAGCAAAACAGAAATGTTTAAACTTATAAAATAAAAATATAGAAAGGATAAAAATATATAAAAACGAAAATAAGTATCAAACTATTAGATGGCTCACATATACACTAATACACGTGCCACGATACTCATGCACATACTAATACGCGCGCCACGCTTCTATAGCACCAACACTTTGCAGTCAAATTCATACGCACGTGATCATATACGATTCACAGTGAAAAGAATACCAACACTTTGCAGTCAAATTCACACGTACGTAATCATATACGATTCACAGTGAAAAGAATACAAACACTTTGCAGTCAAATTCACACGTACGTAATCACGTATGCACCTACACAGCCTAAAGACTTCAAGCAGTAAGAGCCCCCACCGCTAGCGATCAAGCACTCAGACGCATACAGACGTAATAGGTATACGAACTGTATAACAGTGTGCGCAACGAATTGCAGCACAAAGAGGAATAAAGCACGTGTAGTATAGGCACGAACATAAGACTACATAGACGGGCCACTCACAAAAAAAGAGAGAATTATAATTAATTAAACAATAAATAATAATAAACAAAGATGATAAATTATTTATTATATAATATACATAAATAAACACTATAATATCACTTAATATTGTTAAACATAATTGATTGAACAATAAATAAGAATAAACTCACATACCTATATCAGGACAAGAATAGGAAAATCATTAATAATAATTATAAAATTATTAAATAATCATTAATAAACATACATAAACGTTATAATAATCATATAGTCACTTAATATTATTAAATATAAATTATTAAACAATAAATAATGACTATATATACAATAAAATTAAGAATTAAAGCATGACCCTATTTCGAGACACACCATGTTACAGTTTCGGGACACATATATAAACAATATTGCAATACCGCGACAGGTAGAGGGAAATCATTAATAATAAGTATAAAACTATTATATAACCATTAATAAACATACATAAACATTACAATAATGTTATAGGCACTTAATATTATTAAATATAAATAATTAAACAATAAATAATGACTATATATACAATAAAATTGAGAATTAACGCATAACCCTATTTTGGAACACACCATGTTACAGTTTCGGGACACATATACAAACTATATTGTAATATCGAGACACATGAGAAAATCATTATTAACCTTAAAAGGGATAAATTAGATATAGATAAATAATGTAAAAAGTAATTATAACCTCTAATTATTAATAAACAAGTTATATGTAAGAAAAAAATACGATATAATAAAATTTGAATATTATATTATAATAACAGGACATTTATGGAAAAAACCATAAAACTAATAAAAAAAACATGTTTAAATGGAAAAAGATTTTTAAATAAAGTGCATATAATAAACTGAACTTATTGATCATAAATAAGCATGAAACATACAGTCACCTTATAACAAGGTAAAAAGTAGATAAGATTCCTGCCTAACATGTTGCAGGCATACAGGGATTAATAAGCCAAGAAAAATAAAGATTATAACAATAATAACTGACTTAAAATTTATATTAAAAATCGGAGGTCTCCAGCTATTGGGGGGCCCCTTTGTAATTAATTGTTAATGAATGTTTTCAGATATCAATACAGTTTTTGAGGAATATATCTAATCAAAAAGAATGAAAATCGTATCCAGAGAAGTCAAGAATAAACATATTCAAAAGTAATTAAGCCAACGATAAATGCAAGGAAAACATGAACAAAACATTCTCTTTTAAAAACATAATCTTATGTAAATTTAAATGTACACAAAGAGAGAGATATATAGTCAGAATAGAAATGTATTTGATAGGTACACAACACTACTCTAAATAACTTAATAACTCTAAATAACACTAAATAAACCAATGTAACACATACAATTAGGCAAGCTTAAATAAATTTCATTGAATTATATAGAGCCTTAGGTAAAACAAAAAATAAATTTTTTAAGGTATTCATCGTCGAGGGCGCCGATATCACGGCCTCAGACGTGTTACGGATTCTATATCCTATAAAATGAATAAGAATTAACATCAGTAATATACAAAGAATGCGACGAATACACGTTCCAACAAGTAAATTTAAAAAAAAAAACATCTTTAAATATAGCTAAAAATATAGATAAAGAAAATACAGCTATATTGATGTGTATTATAGCTATATTCATGTGTTTTTTTTAGCTGTATATCTATGAGAAATATAGCTAGATTTTCAGCTATATTTCTAGCTATAATGGGCTAAAATAGGGATTATACCTATAAAGATAGGTAAAAATATTGCTAAAAATCTAGCTATATTTCTCATAGATATACAGCTAAAAAAACACGTGAATATAGCTGTAATACACAATGTAGCTATATTTTTACCTATATTTTTTAGCTATATTTATAGATGTTTTTTTTGCAGGGAAGACAGAAAACGCTGACCGTCATACTAACAAGTTATAACCTGCCTGGAAACAACGAAAACCGTCGAGCACCATAGAAAAAGAGCTGACCACCCAGCAACAGGTTAAGACTAGAACGAAAAGTCACTGACGGACTGATCAGCAAATTCCAATCAATAACGAATATTCTAGAAGGATAGGCACGTGGAAACAACGAATTTGGCGAGTATAAATACAGCCGGACATCCCACGAGGAGTCAGTCAGTAGACCATCAATAGAGAGATGTAGAGAGTAAGCAATCAACCTTTAGCCACGAACGACGGGAGTACGCACGATTAAAGCAAGCAGCAAGGATCGTATTAGGCTACGAATTGATAATAGGACATATCTCTCTCGACGAAAGTATTAATAAACTTATAGTCATATCATAATTACTGAGTATTTATTTCTTCACGCAAACTGACTGCTTGGGTTTACCAAGATTAGTCGTGATACAAAAGATACCCACCATCTTGTAATTAAATATAAATATACATGTACGTAAAAACGTAACACTTATTTACTTTAAGAAGTTAGTTATTTCCAAAATAGTGTTGAAAGTCAGTAAAACTTTCTTAAAAACAATGTTATATTCTTTTATTGGAAAAATGTAATATTTATTTTAAATAATCTTTATAGAAAATGAAAAGAATATCTTGCATCTAATAATTTTTAAATCCAAAGATATAATTTTTAAATTAAACAAATTAGTTTATGACTTCGATAAACCTATCTCTTTCCAACTGAAATCTCTTTTCAAAATAGAATGTTTGTTGGTGCAAAAAAGCGGTGTAATTAATTACATTTATTTACATTAAAAACAGGATTTAGAATTAAAAAGAAATAATTGTCAGAATGAAGGAAATATAACTGAAAAACTTTAAAAATTTTCTCATTTTAATAAGGTAATTATTATTTTGATTAAAAACGTACATTTTAGTAACAAAAAAATTTTACAACAATTATTTATAAACATAATTACAAAAAATAAATTTTAATTAAAATCAACATTTACTACAATCACATTACTTTTATTTTTTTTTTTTTTACTTTTCGACTCGTTTGATTTTATTATATTTTATTTTTAGATTGTTTTTGCTAGTTTGACTGATAAATATGAATTCGACAAATTTATTTATTGTTATTTTATTGGTGATTGTGTATGTATTTTATTATTGTAATGATCTGTGATATCACTCTGAAAAGTGACTTACTTTCGTAGTATTATTAGTTTTAGGAAATCGATTGTGATATCATAAGTGCAATAATTACATTATCTCATTTCTGTATCTTATTATGTATTAAATATTATATTTTTGTTTGTTACACACTTTTTGTAAACTATTACAAATAGATATCTATCTAATCTAATCTAAAACATTTAACTGTTTCAAAGAAATATTTCTTTGAATATAAAAATAATTCTTTGAATCGAAAAAATTTTAGTAATTAAAAAAAATTGAAATTTATATTGCAGAAAAAAAAATTAAATTTGTTGGAACATTTATTTGAATTAATATTTTAAATTTACTTGTAACAAATTATTTCTATGCTTAAAAGTGATGTTTTATGTTTTCAAAATAATATATTCTTCTACAAAAAAATATTTTTTAGGCTCGAAAAATTCAGATATATTTTTGAAGAAAGATAATATTCATTCAATGAATAGTTACTTCTATCTGGTACGCAGAAATTAATTAATACGCAATATTTTTTATATGCATAAAAATATTTAATTGGAGGAAAAAAATTTTATTTTAATTATTTAACTTAATTTTTAATTTTACATTACGAGATATAAATTTAGAATAAAATAATTAATTTCTAGTATGAGATGTTTTTAAGTTCAAGAAATATCTTATGTATGTTGAGCAATATTTCATTAATATTTAAAAATGTTATTTTCACTGACAGGATAAATGATATTGAAACAAAAAATATTTCACTGATCGCCAGAAAGAATTAGTCCGCAGTACAGAACCCTTTTTAAAAAATGATTACCACATACTTAGAACTTTGTAAGCGGCTTCATTTTGTCAAGTCTACCAAACTTTTCATCTACGAAAACTCTCAAAACCGCTGCGTTTTTTAATAATTAATTATTAAACATGTCAATTTGACGATGTATTGTTATGCAATAACCACATACTTTTTTTTACATGGAACTAAAAGATATTTTTATAACAAAAATCAAATAATGTATGGCCGACAAAAATAATTCTGCGTTAGATGAGTCCACCATTTGAATTATGTCAATAGAATAGGGTTATGTTATGCGATGACCACATAGCCAATTTTTATAGGATTACTTGATAAATAATTATGAAACCATAAGATCATAATGTCCGACAAATTTTCTGCAGATTTTTTTCAGTCCGACAATCGGAACATGTCATTGTTACGTGGTATGGTTTTGTGATTACCACATGTCCAATCTGGGATTTTTTCTGTTTTAAATAAAATGTAGAGTACACTAGAATATGCGGCCGACAAAATTGCTACCGTGATCTAATGGAAATCACAAGAAAATTAATTGAAAATAAGTAGTAGTACCCTGTAGAACTCAACTGTCTTAGGACAATTATTTTATGTCTAAATTATTCTAAATAAGACATAAATATATTAAATTTGAAAAACTTATTTAACAAAAATTTATAAATAGCAATAAAAATAAATAACTTATATATGAGAAAAATGAGCAAAACTTTTAATTTTATAAATAAATTAAAAATGAATTTTTTTTCTTAAAGCATGTTGTTAATTAATGTTTTATTTAATATCATTAACACTATTAAATTTTACATAATATTATTACTTTTAAATTATTATCATTTCTTATTTCTTTTACTGTATTCGTTTGCTAAAATTCGTTTACTAAATTGCAGTATGTCTTTTACAATATTATAATTTGAGATTTTCAAGCATTCCCACATTATATTAACAATGTGTCAAAAAAAACCTTAATTTTTTTATAGATTCCTTTAAAAAATTATGTATTTAAAAGTTTAATTATTAAATAGTTAAATATAAACAATGAATTAATATTTCTAATAATAATAACGATTCTTTAATTGATAAGTAAACACTAAAATCTAAGTTTCATATAAAGAAATATTTTAGTGGTACGTATAGAATTATTTATCAGTCTAATACCCTAGTAGAAATTAAAACAATCTTTTTACCATTTTATGCCTATTGCTTTGAAATGAAGAGTTGAAAATGGGAATTTTTATGGCTATTTCTTTAACCAATATAAAATGTTTTTCTACCTGTGTAATGCTGATAAAATAATAACATTTTATGCTCATTTTCGAGGATTAAAATGTGATCTTAGAAAAATATTCATAATTAAATCTTTATAAAGAAAGAATTCATGCTGCATATTTTAGCGATAAAATGTTAAATTATAAAAAATGGAAAAATATCGATTTAATAGACAATTAAAAAAAAAGTTTGAATAAAAATTGAAAAAAAAATGATTTCAAATTAACATGAATTATTTTTAGCACTGCAAATTTACTTTTTTACAAAGAATGAAATTTTTAGAAATTTCATTTTTTATTTTAACCTATTGAGTCCGAGACCCCTTTCCCAGTTAAAAAGTAAATATTTTTTCATATGTTTGACTTATTTTGAGTTCCTCTAGGTGCGCTTTGGAAGTTTAAGAAACCTAAAGCATCCATAAGCCCATTTTCTGTAATGTGTCGTATACGACACATGAGGGATTAACGATTTATTTTGTTAAGAATTTTATTATCTATAACGAATAATAAATAGTTAATAAAAAATAATTAATTTCATGTCATTGTCTACGCATGTACCGCGTACAACACATACCTACTCTCTAAATGCCCCATTAAGGGGACACCAGGTACTATTAAAACTTGAAAAATTCGAATATGAATAAGTAAAAATTTATTGCTTTTATCCAAAAGCAAAAACTTTTTTGAAAAAATATTTATTTTTCAGAAGACTTTTTATTTCTGAAACTTTTATTTATCTTAAAAATTCAACTGATGGTCTCCGTTCACATTCTGGTACTAAAAACAGATTGGTCGCAAAGTTTTTTCATGAGTTTTCATCGGATATTTATGAAATTTGGTGGAGATTTTTAAAATTATATTAGAATTAATGACCATAGCAAATTATAATTAGAATTAATGAGCATAGCAAATTATAATTAGAATTAATGAGCATAGCAAATTATAATTAGAATTAATGAGCATAGCAAATTATAATTAGAATTAATGAGCATAGCAAATTATAATTAGAATTAATGAGCATAGCAAATTATAATTAGAATTAATGAGCCTAGCAAATTATAAATATATATATATATGCTAATTTGTGTATTAACTTATTATTTATAAAAATAAATAAACAAATTTTTAAAAAAATTGATTTTTTTTAGAAAATTTTTTTATTATTAGAATTTTTTAGGAATGTCTCTCGCTCATGTGGATTCTAAGATGATTTTGGAAATCTCCACCAAAATTCATCAAGATCAGATAAAAACTTTTAAAAAAACCTTGCGACCAATCTGTTTTTAGTAGATAAAAGTTTCAGAAATAAAAAGTCTTTTGAAACATAAGTATTTTTTCAAAAAATTTATTTCTTTGGATAAAAGCAATAAATTTTTAATTATTCACATTTGAATTTTTCAAGTTTTAATAGTACCTGGTCCCCTTAATCAGATAATTATATTAAAAAATAAGAGGCATGTTTTATTAATAGTATTTTGATCCTTCTATGAAAATCTTTTATTAAGATGACACAAAAATGACGTATAATTTTTGGCGTTATGAAAATAACAACCATAGCTGCAAAATTAGATATAGATATAGATATAGATATTTATTTATTTTGTAATAAGAGTACAAAAAGGCGTGTAATACGTGAAATAGTAAGTAATAATTCTATAAAAAGTATTGCACATAATAAGATAAGATATCACAGTCAATTATTAAAATTAATATATAATACTGTATCAGTAAGTCACCATGTAAAAGTGATATCACAGACTTTTCTAAATACACGCAAAAAACATAAATTACAATAAAAAACAGTCTTAAATATCTATCAGTCATTGAATTAAAATACATAATTTAAAAGAGGAATCACTGTCATGACATCAATAAAAATAAAATTAGACAATACTATAAAAATAAAATTGAACAATACAATAACAAAATAATAGTAAATAATTAAAAAATAAAATAATAATTACATTTAAAAACAATACCGAAGATGTCATGACTTCTAATAAAAACAGAACCACTCATACTTTCCGCATACATTCATCCATCATTCACGCTAATAAATATATTTACACCTTAAATCTATATATAGGACAAAACAAAATAAATTAACACAAAAATTAAAATACTTAAAATTAATTTCACTCGAGGTCGAGTAAGTACGTCCTCAAAGCCGACTTAAACCTGCCGAGCGATGGAAGATTTTTTATATAAGCAGGCAGGGAGTTCCAAAAATGCGCACCTTGAACTTGAAAGGAATTTCTTCCAGTCTCAGTACGCATGAAGGGCACCGCGAAGTCCTTGATCTCTCCCCTAGTGGCTACCCTAGGTACATATCTAGTGAAGAGACTCACTAGATACTCGGGAGTATTCATGCGCACGATTTTGTACATAAGTACAGCCATAAAATACTGTCTCCTTGAATCAGTACGCAGCCAACCAAGCGCAGCTCTATGTGGAGAGATATGATCGCCCAATCCTACGCCTAATACATATCTCACACATGAATTTTGTAGTCTTTGTAATTGTCTTCTCAACCCCTGCGAAGCATCAAGCAGAACTACTGAGCAGTAGCCCAGGTGCGGAAATAGCAAGGCAGATACGAGTTGTTTACGCAGGGCCTCAGTGGTGTACCGACGAAAGAACCGTAAACTATACATTATCCTTTTAAATTTTTTAGTCACCATATTAATATGCGGCTCCCAAGACAACTTAGCATCAAGCACAACACCAAGGCTCGTAACGGTATCAGAGAAAGATATGCCGACACCTCCCTCAAGCTCAATCGTTCTTGGCTCACCAGCATAAAAGTCATTAATAAAACGACTACTGCCAAAAACGATAGCCTTAGTTTTGCTTGCATTTAATGTGAGAGAAGCATCGACAGCCCATCCCGACACCGCCCTGGCCGCCCTCTGCATAATACGAATACCTTCATTCAGATGTTCATAAGGGACCTGAGTATAAATTTGGAGGTCATCAGCATATAATATGTGCTTGACACAACAGGGGTCGAGCGTGTCACGTATGTTATTAATGTAAAGGCAGAACAACAGAGGCCCCAGCACTGAACCCTGTGGAACTCCTAGATTGGTTGTTAGCCAATCCGAATCCTCTTTTAAATGTGTAGAAACCATTTGTTTCCTACCTGATAAATAGGAGTTGATCCACTCGAGTGCAGCCCTAGAAAACCCCATCAATCTAAGCCTCGCAAGCAATTTTGAAAGGGAGATCGTGTCGAATGCCTTACTAAAGTCAAATAGGAGTATTATCGTGGCAAGTTTCTTGTCAAGACCTGATCTTATGTCGTCTGTAAGTTTAAGTATGGTAGTCTGCGTAGAATGATGCTTTCTGAAGCCAGTCTGCAAAGAGTCAAGTATTGTGTGTCATAATATACTCCTGCAGTTGGTTATGGGCAATCTTCTCAAGAACCTTTGAAAGAAAACATAATATTGCTATGGGCCTAAAATCTTTAGGCATTTTAGGTGCAGGGCACTTCTTTAAAGGTACAATACGTGCGCGCTTCCAAAGGCAAGGGAAGACCCCCCGTGCAAAAAGAGGAATTGAACAGAGTCACAAGATGCTCTCCAATAACCGGAAGTGCTTTAAGTATCACTCTGCGGGATGCCATCCTCGCCACAAGCCTGTGATAAAAAATGCGAAATCGCAAGGATTACATCATTAATATTAATTGGCTTAAAGACAAAACCACTTTCACTACACTCAGAAAGAATCCTTTTACGTTCCGCAGTATCATCGTGTGGCGAGACCGACACCCCCGCAAAATTTGCATTAAGCTCATCTGGAGTGAATCCATTCAAGTCCCCTTGAGGTCCGGATAGGAGTCCCAGGTCTTTTAACTCCTTCCAGACATTACCTCCAGCAAGAGCATCGAATAGTCTATTATGATAATAATTTGTTTTAGCTTATTCCGTCCGTTCATCTATTGTTTTACGCAGCTGCGAAAATTCTGGGAGATATCACTCCTCCTTCGTCCGTTTGAATCTACGATATGTGGTATCTCTCTTGTGCCGCATCTGCGACAACTTTTTATCAATCCAAGGAAATTTATCTTTACCAATTTTAAGTGTTTTTAGTGGCGCTAGATTTTGTATTGCCGCCGTAAGGTTGTCACAGAGGCAGCCAAGTGCAGATTCTGGGTCAACTGTACCAACTATAAATGGCGTCCAATCACAGCCGGCCAAACTCTGTACCAATAAGTTTGGACAGATATCTTTGTAATTTCTATACTTAATTATTTTATTATCTGTCTTGATGTGATGACAAGAAATACATACATCAATTAAGTTGTGCCGACTGTGAGAATTCGTGGGTAAGTTGCGTGCGTCAAGTACTGTGTCATTATCGTCAACAAGAATCAGGTCAATCCACGTGTGAGACGTTGGAGTTTGATGCGTGGCACCGTGCTGAACCAACTGTAACGAAAGCTCAGCCGACAATTTATTAATAAATTTGGCATCACTGCTCTTACGCAGGAGATCGGCATTCAGGTCTCCCATTATAATTTTATGAGAGTATTCGGAAGCAAAATTTCTCAAGTCATCCAAAAAATCGGTAGTTTTAAAAAAAGAAATTGCAGGAGGTCGATAAATAACAGAAACCAACACGGCTTCGGAGCTGCCCAATTGCACGGAACAAAAAATATACTCAGGTACCTCCGGTTTACCTTCACTATGATTAGTTTGAGTATCCGAAGTAGCCAAAATAGTGCACTTTAAATTGTCTTTAACATACAAAGCAACTCCTCCACCACGCAAGTTTCTGTCCTGTCTGAATACTTTATACCCTTTGACCCGAATGACGTCATCCGAAACAGATGGACCCAGCCAGGTCTCAGCCACTCCAAATATGTCGCAAGAAGGACCATCACTCAGAAACTCACGTACCTGCCCAATGTGAGCCCTCAACGAAGTCACATTCAGAAAGCACGCTCGCAGTTCACCCCTCCTCCCTGTACGACTCTCAAAGGAGGCCTGGTGCAGTCATTGGGGAGAGGCCACACTCGACGTTACTCCATTATTTGTACCTAATAATTGGTTTGTCGACATATTTCGTTGATGTTCAGAGGCTTCATTATTATCACATATATTATTATTATTACACTTAATATTCGATGGAGTTTCAGAATTTACATTAATTACATGCACACCGTCTTTTAATTTCTTACTTTCTGTCAATAAATTATCTAAATCATTTTCATTAAAAAATTTGTGAGCTCTCTCCCCTCTCTTCCTCCTTACCAGAAATTTACCATGTCTGTGCCAAACAAATTTAAAGCCTTTTTCTTTGGCATACTTTTTTAACTTTTTAAAATTAACATATTTTTCTTTAGGCAAAAATTCATTAATAAATATCAAGCCGTGGCGTTTGATGGCTGGAAGACTGCCAAGGAGGGAGGGATTAAGATCCGCTGTTGAAAAACCAGTGAATTGTCGTTTAGCCTCAAACACCTTATGCACCAGGTTCTCCTCAGAAAGTCTAACCAGCAATGAGAACGGACCCCCCGGGCCGCCATTGATCCCACGATCTGTAGACACCTCGTTTACATCATCATGTTTAGCGATTTTCTTAACTGAGATTACATTTGTACGCTTGATTGTCGGAAGAGTGGTACCAAGAACGGCACAGGCGTAATCATCAGGCCCAACATTAACTGCTGAACAGTCAAACTTGCCAGAGATCACCAATGTACCGCTCCCAGAGCCACACTCCGTCTCAACTTGACGAGGTGCCTCCTCACTAATTACAGTATGAGTGTGTGGTGTTTGTGGCATTTCTACAGATTTAGATGTGTGTAATGTATGCTCATTCATTCCCGTGAGATTCGCGACGGCCTGCGCCACGCTAGCTACCCCGGTTGTAAGGTCAAAGAAACCCTTGTCCACTCCATGAAACTCGTTATTAAGGAAAGTTTGAATATTATCAAATTTACAACTAATTGTTTTATTATATGTTTCAATTTTATTATTTAGAGCGGACAAGAAATTCCTTTCCGAAGTGACTATTATTTCCCTAAGTTTGCGATTTTCCTCTAACAGCTGCATCTGCCCAATTTCTAATTTTTTAATATATTCATTCTGTGTATCAATTTTGGACACAATATCCCGCAGGCCTTTGTCAAAATTTTTAACTTGGCTCTCTACAGCCAAAAATCAATCAAAAGAATTTAGTATTGTGTCAAGCCTGCCAGATACAGCTGCCTGCAATGAGGAAGAATCTAAGTCACCTCGGACTACATCAGCATTATTTTTCATAAAATTATTACTATTACTATTATTATTCGGGGCAGCGAGCGCAGCGCCACCTCCCAATAGTTTATCAGATAAAGGAATACTTTTTCTACTTCTCCCTCCATTCGCCGTGGCACTGCTGTTGTTGGACAAAGTTTGCGATGATAAAGCAGTTTCCACTCTTTCAGGCTGCTTCTGTGAGGTGTTGACAGATGTCACTTTCGAGTCAGTTCTTGATGGTGTAGAGGCACTGATTGGCTGATTAGGAGCAGCTTTGCGTGCGACCTGTAGAACTCCATTAGCCTTGATGCTTCCACCGGCAGACGACCTTGAATTGTTTCTTATTTTTTCCATGCATCTTTTGCACTCGTATTTTGTGCCACTTTCCATTTTTGAGCGAGTCATGCATTTCGCATGACAGCGCTGCCGGCATGTAAAACACAAATGGAGCTTTACCATGCTCCATTTATCATTAGTGGATAACTTACAGATCGCACAACTGTCCATAACTCCAACCTCTTGTGTATACTCCTTAAAGGGTAAGGTAAACTTCTATATTATTGGTCGAGGAGTAGGTTGAGAAATCAGCCACCAGGATCTCTGCCTGCAGATGAAAATTGCCTCCCAATTAACCTCAAAACTGTAACAATTCTAACCTCCAAAGTGCAGCGTCCTGATGTAAATTATGAGATAAAATGCAAGGACCGCCAATAAAACTGATGATTTATAGCTGAAACGGTGCCTTGCAAATTGAGGGTGCAAGAATTTGTAAGAAAAACACCCTAGGGCACAAAAATGCAGTACCAGAACAAAAACAACAAGAGTGAAAAATAAAGCGTGTTTAACTACTTACAGATGGAGAGAGAAGATTATTCTAAGAATTTAATTTTTTTTCATTTTCGTACTTATAAAAATATTGGTAAAAATTAGAAAAAAAAAATAATTTCAAAAATTAAAAAATTTAAATGTATTTTTCTATGTCTACTTGATCATACTAACTAGTTTCATTTGTGCAAAATATGAATTTAAGTTTTATTAGATAATTTTGAACTACGTGTTCTTTATATGACACATACATAGGTGACGCGTTAATTATAAATCTTTTTTTGTCGGTCTGACGTAAAGATACAATATTTTTGTAGGTCATTGCCCTTTTAATACATAAAATAATATTACATGACACGTCATACCCTTGTCCGACATATGATAATCACAAAACCATACCTCGTAACAATGACATGTTCCGATTGTCGGACTAAAAAAAATCTGCAGAAAATTTGTCGGACATTATGATCTTATGGTTTCATAATTAATTATCAAGCAATCCCATAAAAATTAGCTATGTGGTCATCGCACAACATAACCCCGTCCTATCGACATAATTCAAATGGTAGACTCATCTAACGCAGAATTATTTTTGTCGGCCATACATTATTTGATTTTTGTTATAAAAATATCTTTTAGTTCCATGTAAAAAAAAGTATGTGTTAATACAATAACAATACATCGTCGAATCGACATGTTTAATAATTAATTATTAAAAAACGCAGCGGTTTCGAGAGTTTTCGTAGATGAAAAGTTTGGTAGACTTGACAAAATGAAGCCGCTTACAAAGTTCTAAGTATGTGGTAATCATTTTTTAAAAAGGGTTCTGCACTGCAGACTAAATCTATTCGATACAATGAAATTTTTTTCGTTACAAAGAAATTTTTTTTCCATTGTAGCTATTTGATCAAGTAACAGTTTTATCATCCATCATCTATTCTTATCATGGAGCGACAACGACAGAATTAGATTCAAGTAACAACTGCTACTTGAGTTAGGTCTATGAATAGGAGTCTAAGATCGTCTATGATAATGAAAATTTATATGGTTGGAATGTAAATATTCAAAATAGATTAAATAACAAATACAATTTTCTTCATTAAGAAATAATAAGTTGATTGAAAAAAAATTTTCTCTTATTTATTTTTAGTCTATTTTCAATTATAATAAATTTTATTGAAAACACAGCAATTTATTTTAACATATTTTAACAATGAAAATAATACTTTTAATTTATTTAGAAATAATACTTTTAATTTATTGAGAAATAATACTTTTAATTTATTTAGAAATAATACTTTTAATCTTATTTAAATAATGAAAATAATTTCAATTTATAAAATTCATAGTAAAGGATTAAATATTTTCATCTTACCTGCAAGAAATAAAATGTTGGCTCTCGAATATTCGCCTTGGTGACTCAAAGGATTACAGTGAAGTTGACAGTGGTTGTTTTCGACGAACTAAAATCCGTTTTTATCAAAGTCCTCACAATCGTCTGACACAAAAGACACAAGAGTATCTTTTTTTTGTACTTTTCTAATACATCGGCTTTGTTCCAGATGCTTCTCGGGATTGCGCACGCCGTATTCGCAAAATTTATATATATATATATATATATACATCGCGAGAATGCGGAACAAAGCCCATGTATTACTTATATATAGATATATATATATACATATATATATATATATATATATGTCTTGCATCTTATGGATGCGCTCACAGACTTTTCATTGTCTTGCTTACAGAATTACGTTCGCATATAAATGGCTGTGTCCAACACGCTTTTCAAAGTTGCGCACCAGTAATGCTTAGTATATTGCTGTGTCCGAAAATCTAGTGCAGATACTGAGGGTTTCTTTATAGATAAGTTGTATCGACCAATTAGGATGCTTTTTCAGAGCTATTTAACGCGTGATAAATTTCGTGAATACGGCGTGCGCTACCCCGAGAAGCATCTGGAACAAAGCCGATGTATTAGAATAGTAAAAAAAAAGATACTCTTGTGTCTTTTAAGCCAGACGATTGTAAGGACTTTGATAATAACGGATTTCACTTCGTTAAAAATAACTACTGTCAAGTTCACTGTAATCCTTTGAGTCACCAAGGCGAATATTCGAGAGCCAACATTTTATTTCTTGCAGGTAAGATAAAAATATTCAATCCTTTACTAAAACCGATCCTTGATCTAATAGCTACACTGGAAAAAAAATTTCTTTGTAACGAAAAATATTTTACTGTATCGGATAGATTCTTTCTGGCAATCGGTGCAATATTTTTTGTATCAATATCATTTATTCCGTAGGTGAAAATAACATTTTTAAATATCAATGAAATATTACTCAACGTACATAAGATATTTCTTAAACTTAGAAATATCTCATACTAAAAATTATTAATTTTATTTTAACTTAATATTTCGTAATATTAATATGAAAATTAAGTTAGATAATTAAAATAAAATTTTTTTCCTTCAGTAAAATATTTTTATGCATCTAAAAAATATTTCGAATCAACTAATTTTTTCGTACTAAATATTGACCAGGGGGAATTTTTGATGGTTTTTCCTGGTCTCCTAGTTCTATTTTACAGAGAAAAATTCAGAAAAATTTTCCCGGGGATTAAACTCCGGTCTATTACAGCATGAGCCAAGAGCCTCAGCCCCTGCGCTACGACCGATTCTACTTATCGGTATGAACTTATTTTGAATAAATGAGAATCGGAAGAGTGTAAATATGTATAAATTTAAAGAACAAGCCGAAAAAAATCATCTCCACTGAAAATATTGTATGAACTTTCATGTGAGATCTCATATGAAATCGCCTATGAAATCTCATATATATTCGTTTAATTTTGAAATATATGCGAGATCTTATATCAGATCGCACATACATTTATTTTATTTTAAAAATTTAACGAATATACATTCGATTTCATATGCGATCTTATAGGCGATTTCTTGTGACATCTCATATGCAATCTCGTGTGCAATCTCATATGTGACCTCACATGGAATCTCTTGTTACGTCACAACGTATCTTTTATATTACTTTTTAATTTACAATTTTTAAAATATCTTTTCATTAATATGACATTGATGAACTAATTAAACGGTCATCAAACAATAAAAGAATGTGTTTACCTAAGCAGTAAAGAAACTTAAAGTTGATATTGAGCAAACGAAATTCTTCGATTCAAAATTACAAAACCAAACTCACATTTTGAAATTATTTATAAGAAGAACAAGATCCACTTTTACCTAATGAAATTATGTCAAAGATAAAAAATTATAAAAGCCGACTGAAATTGACGACAGTGGGCACTACCCCAGGATCATCGTTGGTACCAAGTCGTAAATCCTGTAATTCAAATTCCAAATTCAAATTCAAATTCTAATAAAGTTATTGTACTCAATATTTAATTATTTTTACAAGTGTCAATAAATATCTTAAAAGTTTCTTATATTCGACTCGAGTCTTATTTCAAATCGTGCCTATATTTATTCTTTGTCTGTCTGTATCCAGTCTTCATCTACTTGAATCAATTAAGGTAAGAATATTCAATTTATATATTCTCTATTCAAATACTCTAAATAAATATTCTTCAATATATTTCAATTGTGAGAAACGGTTTACTCAATTAAATATTGGTGGAGTTCAATTCACCACTAGATTATACATATATTTATCTTTCATAATTATAATTTAATAATGAATTCAAATATTTCAAATTAATTCAAATTCATATTTAAAATCATACAAAAATATTCGACATAATAAAATCATACATTTTCATTTAGTCCTGGTGCAAGCCAGGACTTAACATTTTGGTTCCGGTACGAATTAGTTTGACCGTAACATTTTGGTTCCGGTACAAACTTTTTAATTGAGGAATCGTATTGAATATATTGAGGGATCATTAGAGAAAATTCTCTATATAGATATATATATATATATATATATATATATATATATATATACGAAGTGCATAAAAATATATATGAAGGACCAATTATAAATACAGTGTTTAAAAGTGAATTAAGAAAACGCAAAAGTGCGTCAAATAAAATATTATATTCCCACGGGCACAAAAAATATTATACGCAAAATAGCGTCCATTGAATAAATTATTTATACGCGAAGTGCAATATTTAAAGCGAATAGCGTCATTAAAAATAAACACGAAGTGTGTCATTAAATATTAATAGTGTTATCTAAAACAAATAAATATATATACGCGAAGTGCATTATTAGCGAATTGCGTCAATTAATAAAAATATATATATTGTATTAAAATACATATATCATACGCATAGTGCGTAATTAAAATATACAATCGTGAAGTGCGCGATTAAACATTATTTTCAATTAAAATAATTGAATAAATAAATTCATATATTCTTAATAATTGTAAAACATTTTTTCATTTTAGTTATATTAAAAAGTTTCTTGCATTGATTTATAATATCAGTAATCTGATACATTAACAATTCACTAAAATCGTAAAAATAACATAATTTTTAATACATAATTTTGAAACTGAAATACATTTCGGTGAATAAAAAAAAAAAAAGCCTGACTCAACATTAAGTGTTGGAAGTCAGAACAAAACGGCATTTAAAAAAATAGACGCAGGTATAGTGGTAATCAAATAACTATAAAAAGTATCGAACTCATAAAAATTTTGACTCAGCAAAATTACCGTATGAGATACTCGCGGATATTTTCAACAACAGTAGGTCAAAGAAAGCAAAGAATCTAAAGCAAAAGTCAGCATTTTTATCTATTTTTAAAGTAGGTCAGTGTCAAAGAAATTTATTAAATAAGTTTCAAAATATTTTAAATATATATGTTTAAGAACGTAATTGTAAACAGTGTAAAAAAAAAACATGATCAGCAATATTCATAACAATTTTTATGATTAATAACGAGTTCAGACTATATATCAACAAGATCATTATTAATACAACATGGATCGCTTAATATTGATAAATAATAAAAGTATCTATAATAACATTTGCACATTAACACCATATTACACATTTACTTTGTAATATCTTAATGGAACATATGAAATTCCCTTCACAAAATAATTAAGATCTAAATATCATAATGGATTATGATGATGATTATTTGTTTGAACTTTTACCAGAATTCGATAGTAAAAATATATTACCTGAAGAATATGTTGATAAAATAAAATTAGCAAGAAGTTTAGCTAACGATCAAAGGAAACTGTTTTTAATTGCAAAGTTGAAACTTAGAGGTAGCATCTCTTCTATTATACATCGAGCAAAAATCAACAATATAGATGATTTTATATTAGCATTAAATTTTCTGTATCCAAATGATGAACTTACTGACTATGAACAAAAAAATTATTGTATATATTGTGAAACAACAGGTCATTCACGTGAAAATTGCAAGAAAATAAGTGATCTACGACTTTTTGATCCATCGTATAATAGAAATAAAGAATACTGTGATAATACATCTGTTAATGAACCAGAAACGTCAACTCATAAAACTGCAGAATTTAAAACACATAATATGAACAATCTAATTATAGACGATAAAACATCTACACCTTTTGATATAACAAATATCAAAATTAACGAAAAAGCAAATGATGAAAAAACAAACATAGAACATCAAGAAAATGTTCAAGCTAATACTATTTTATTAGCCAAGAAAACTACTAGAGAAGTTAAATACAATGAACCTCATATAAATTATATAAAAACAAAAGAATTTGAATGTATTCCAATTGAATCTAAACAAACTGAAAAATTGTTAAGTAATCAAGTTGTAATACATCAAGTTCCAGTTTTAGAAGATTTCGAAACAGTGCATTCATATGTTTCGACCACAAGAAATGACACAAAAACAATAAATTGTGTAGAAAAAGAAAAATCGTATACAAATGATCTCAAACAAAATAAAGAATGCGAAAATAATTTAAAAAATGCAAAAGAAGAGCCAATAATTTTCGAAAATATTGACCCATTAATGAATGACTTTATAGAATACGAAAACATAATTGGAAATTTCTCACCAGAACTGAACAATTCTGAAATAATCCAAGAGACTAATTTTACACAAGAAGCACAAATTATTTACAGCGATAATTCTGTATTACAATCCAAAGATGGGCCAGACCTTGATGAATTGATTCAACTATGTTTAAATAAAACAAATCTTGCCAGCAAAAATAATATATCCAAACTCATTAAAAACGACACAGCTAATAACAAAGATGATTCTCTACAAGAAAATAATAAATTTTTGAAAATACAAGAATGCTTCACAACAAATAGCTCTAATAATTTAAATAAAAATCAAAATAAAATGGTGTTTGATAAATATATCAAATACACTAATATTATCAAAATAAAACCAAAACAATTAAATAATGAGACGTATCTAAAAAACAAAATTATTCCCTAAAATAAGAATATCACATTAACTCATAATCAGCAAGATTCAAATAAAAAAATAATTAATAACAATATATTTAAATACTTTGATTTATCATTAAAAATTGTAAATAACATCAAACAAATCAGAAACACATTTAATTTCTACTATTATATCATGAACAAAAATTATAAATATTTTAGAAAAAAATCTAATCTCTTTTTCTCTTTTTCAGGAATTTTTACACATTTCATAAATTTTTAAATCTCTATAATTTCATTTTTTATATTCTAGTTCATTTATATCATTTATGTTTTATTGATAAAACAATTTTTTATAAAATAAGAAAAATCTGTAAGTTTTCAAAATATGGCTTGTAAATTTACAGATTGCCGATTTAAGAGTTCTATCAACTTAAATCAATCAATTTAAATAATAAGAAATATTTACATTTAAATCAATTGATCAACAATGAATGGAATTCATCTATATTAAGAAATTTAAATCAATTAATTAAATCAATAGGTTAATTAATAATTTAATAAAATATGTAAAATCATTATATACATTATCTATTTATAAATCAATCTTTTTATCTACACTTTCACCTTTATTTTTCATTCAAAAGAAACATATTGTAAAAGAAATCTAACATTTAGTTATAACTATCATTGAACTTATAAATGTATATTTTGTCTTATATTTTTATTTATAAATCAATTACTTTTGTCTCTGAATTTAAGGTATACAAGCATATATTATCTAATATATATTCGTAAAACTGATTTCATTTTTCAACACGAAAAATAAATTTACAAAAAAAAGAAAGGAAAAGTTAAATACTTTCATCCAAATGCAACATGAACCAATATTCAAATGAATATTTCAACTTCTAAATTTATTTAGAATTCGTATTACAAAAATAAAAGAAAAATTATTATAAAAAAGTCTTTATAAAGACTTAAAAAAAAATTTTATTTTACAATTACAATTTATGTAAAGTAAAAAAAAATGATAAACTTTATTATAAGTTCTATAATTAATGAAAGAACTAAGTTCAATCTTCATTCTAAACTCTAAAATTATTTAGAGTACATGTTTGTCAAAATAAAGACAAGCAAAGATCAGTTTACGTTTAAGTTAGATTTATGTTAAATTTACCATACAAATTACAGACAAAAGCAGAAAATTTTGAAAAATTTACTAACTATTATTATATATAAATTAACTGAAATAATAAAATTTACTTTTCCAACTTATGTTAGATCTCTTCTTAAAATTTATAGCTTTTCATAAATGTCAAAATAAATCTCAATAACTTGTATATATACAAAAATTTTAGTACGACTCTTAATTAGATCATTATCATAACTAGATCATATTTAATATTAATTACGAATTATTAATAACTATAATCTATATATTTTTAGTTAATTTTAAGTTTTCTTTTTAATATACCTAGCTATTTTAATTTTATACCAGACCTATGTTCAGGTAAACTAGTACCACCTCTGTAAGAATTTGCATTGTAAACTATATTACGTATAGGATTTTACTTTTGGTTTAATGAATATAGCCACATTTAGTGTATTAAGTGAAAATATGAAAATAGGAATTTAGAAAATTTTTCTTCCTATTGCTTAGTTGTCACCTGCGCAATTATCTTAAGCCGGGAGGGAAGTGAATGAATATTCACTTATATTTGAACAATTATAAGAACCTATAGATTATATTCGACTGTTATTTTTTGAAATTTAGAAAAAAAAAAAAAAAACATTTCTTATATTTGGACTTGAACAATTGTTATTATTTTGACAAATCTAATATTATTTTATAATTATTTTACATGACACGTTATTTGTTATTTTTTGTTACGGAATATCTCATAAGCTAGAATACAAGATTTATAAACATATTAAAAAAATATTTATAAGCAAATCACGAATAATTTCAAGCAATCTCCTATTAGAAAAAAACCATATATTTAAAATATTACAAATTTAAAATAGCAACATAATTTGAGAATTTTTCATCTTCCTTTTTTTTCCATACCAATACTCATACATTAACAATTATATAATAGGAAAATCCATCGAATAATAGTATGGAGACATTCAAATAAAATATTTTAATGAATATAATATTTAAATAGATTTTAAGATATTTTTGTAAATTGTTTAATAACTGTATTATTTTCATTTTTGTTTTTTCGTGCCTATAAACAAAATCTTGAGCCCCAAGGTGTACGAAATAAAACGTACCCTTGTGCATTAGTATCTATTTAAATAGAAAAATATCTATATTTATCAATTAAGCTTGTAATAATTATCTGTAAATTGTTCGATAACTGTTTTGTTTTTCTTTTTCTTTCGATTGCCTATCCTTCCGATATGCAATCTCTTGAGCCCCAAGGTGTTACGTCACAACGTATCTTTTATATTACTTTTTAATTTACAATTTTTAAAATATCTTTTCATTAATATGACATTGATGAACTAATTAAACGGTCATCGAACAATAAAAGAATGTGTTAACCTAAGCAGTAAAGAAACTTAAAGTTGATATTGAGCAAACGAAATTTTTCGATTCAAAATTACAAAACCAAACTCACATTTTGAAATTATTTATAAGAAGAACAAGATCCACTTTTACCTAATGAAATTATGTCAAAGATAAAAAATTATAAAAGCCGACTGAAATTGACGACAGTGGGCACTACCCCAGGATCATCGTTGGTACCAAGTCGTAAATCCTGTAATTCAAATTCCAAATTCAAATTTAAATCCTAATAAAGTTATTGTATTCAATATTTAATTATTTTTACAAGTGTCAATAAATATCTTAAAAGTTTCTTATATTCGACTCGAGTCTTATTTCAAATCATGCCTATATTTATTCTTTGTCTGTCTGTATCCAGTCTTCATCTACTTGAATCAATTAAGGTAAGAATATTCAATTTATATATTCTCTATTCAAATACTCTAAATAAATATTCTTCAATATATTTCAATTGTGAGAAACGGTTTACTCAATTAAATATTGGTGGAGTTCAATTCACCACTAGATTATACATATATTTATCTTTCATAATTATAATTTAATAATAAATTCAAATATTTCAAATTAATTCAAATTCATATTTAAAATCATACAAAAATATTCAACATAATAAAATCATACATTTTCATTTAGTCCTGGTGCAAGCCAGGACTTAACACTCTTATATATTCTATTAGATTTAAAAAATTTTAAAAAGGTATTCATTACTTTTTATTTCTTTTGTCTTGTTCTTTAAATTTTGACAAATTTTGATATTAGCTATATTAGTAAAATCATTTTAGTTGAAATGAAAAATCCTTTGAAGCTGTTATTTTTTTATGAATTTCGATCGCAAATTATACATCAAAGTTGACAAACCTTACCTCAAAATACTATAAATTGAAAACTTGTATATGACTTTTCAAGTATAAGATTTCGGTAGATTTCCATAGTTGTCCGTACTCAAGTTGAATCCTACTACTTTTTTTCTTGAAGCGAAAAAACCCGATTAAATTCTTTATTTACTCATAAACTTAGATCAGAAATATTATCAAAAGGGGAAGCTTCATCATGCCCTTACTGTATTTAATTACACTAATATTTTAAATACGTATTCGAACACCAGAACATTATCATATTCGATAAATTGAGTGGAGCCATAAGACCCCTCGCATCTTTTCCAGGGTCAGTAGTTCTTATTTTTGCTACTTTATTTAATTCGCATTGTATTTCATGGTGTCACTTTCCAATTAAAGATTAGCTTTCAACCAAGTTTACCGATCGAAAATAGCCAAAAAAGATATTTAGTTTTTATTTTTATTTTTTTGACTTGTTTTATGAATATTAACAAATTTACATGCTTCCATTTCTCATTCGTTAAAATAAATAGATATTTACAAGTAAAAGCAATTCTGATATACATTTTTATCAAAAATAAACGAAATTACTTCTTTCGCTACTTTCGATCGGAAAAAAATGTCTAAAACTTCGTCTAAAACTGACCTTTAACATGAAGAATATTATAATAATAAAATATGTGTATTACCTTACTTTTAACGTTTAGACTTATATTGCATACAAATATAATTCTTATTATGAAAACTATGTGAATAGTCTGTATGGATATGATTATATATCATGGTTTGAAATTGTATTCAAGCACGATTTAAAAAGTTTTCAGATTACGTTAGATTTACACAACTCAATTAGAAAAACGAGCAATAAGATTGCGATAATACTCTAAAATAAAAGTAAAATTAATCATTCGTAAGTTATAAAAACCTATATGATTTGAATCTTCATGATGCAATTGTAAACGATATGTAAAAATAATTTATTTGTATGATAGAAAAAAGATATTAAGAACTAAGTCACTGTCTGTTCATTGAAGGTAGTTTGTGATAATGTTCTAAGACATAAATAAAACTGCAACTGTTTTTACGGCGACATGCGAATTGTGTAACAATTGGTAAGACGTGTTATGCCGTAAATCTAAACCAGATGCAGCGTGCGTCATAGAACGACACTATCTATTGATTAGAAAAACTGTCTTTAATCAGTGGACTGACCCCGAGCCTCGTGGATATGATTTCGTCTGTGATATAAAATAAGTAACTCAATTTGTGAATTCACAAATTTTCTACAAACTTTGGCATACGAACGGCATCGCTCCAGACCTCACTGAAAAGTGATGGCCTTCTCTAGTGTAAAAGGCGATATGAATAATTGTAGTGACTAGTTTCTCAACTATTACTTGTAAATATCGTCTAAATCTTCGTAAAAAATTTGTTTGTTTTTATTATTATTTGATCGCCAAGTATAATTATGCTCGAATATAGTTTCAAACCATAATCCATAATACCATGCTTTAGGTAACGATTGTTTTGTAGATGTAGAGTAAAATCATTCATTCATAATGTTAGAATATATAAAAATTATTTGAATTATAGACTTAATTTTATATTGTATGTCGTTGACATTGATTGCAGCTATAAGTGTAGGAGGAAATAAAATTTTTTTGGGACATGAGATCTCACGTGAGATCTTATGTGAGATCGGATATCGGGAAAAATGAATTCTTTTGCACATGAGATCTCATTTGAGATGTCACGTCAGATCGGGTATCAGAAAAAATAAAATTTCGCGGCACATAAGATCTCACGTTAGATCTAAACTAAATAATTCAACTAAACTGGAAATAACTGGAAATAACTAAAAATAACTAGGAACAGCTGAAAATATCTGGTATTTCTGTCTTCAACTAAGAATTTTATAACAGTTGCTTACAGTTATTCTTGGTTATGTCCACTTGTTTACAGATATTTCCATTTGTTTTTATTTTTTTCGCTACAGCTAGTATATTGAAATTTTTAGCACTGGTATGCACCAATTCGTTAACGGTAGTCAGGGTTGCAAATGTTTGCAGGTACACAGCAACTGAACATGGGTCCGACTATTCCCAAGATACCTGCCTAGTAACTGGTAAATGAACGGACCAGTTACCACTTACTAAGTATGTAACTGGAGACTTTTGCAGTCCTATATTTTACCCAATTCCATTGCCAGTTATTAACAGGATTTCGGAGCTGCAGCAATCGAGTTTTGCTTTTTTTGACTTCAAAAAGGAGGAGATTCTCAATTCGACTGAATTTTTTTTTTTATTTTAACAATATCTTATTAAATTTATATATTAAATAAATATAATGACTTATCCGCACTAAGGCTATATTAATACAATAATTTTCGTTAAAAAAAATCATTTGAACTTGTTATTTTTTTATGAGCTTGGATTGGAAATTAAATATCAAACTCGACATACCTAACTTCAAAATACGATACACTGAAAGTTTTTATTATAACTTTGTATGTATAATAATTTGATGAATTTCTTGAGTTGTCCGCACTAGAGTTTAAATTTACAAGTTTTTTTTTTGTAGCAAAAAAACTTGATTAAACGCATCGTTTATTTATAAGTTAGGATTGGAAATATTATTAGAAGGCGGACAGCTTTGTCATGCTCTTAACGATAACGATAACTAATGCTTGTTTAACAAAAATCCAACGGTTGTTGCAGACCAGCACAAGCTATAACAGGGTGTGCGTCGGATAACTGGTTGGACTATTTGCTAGTTACTTGCACTCTAACTGATAACTGATCGGACCATTTAGCAGTTACTTCCTCTGTAAGTGGTAACTGGTGCAAGTATTCTCAATTACCTGACCATTTTAAATGAAAAACCATTTCCGATGATTTACTAGTTATTATTAAGGAACTGGTAAATGGTCGGACCATTTGCCAGTTACTGGGTGAGGAACTGGAAATGGTTGGACCAGTTCGCAGTTACTGGGTGAGTAACTAGCCGAATCAATTAATTGGCAGTTATTGGGTGGAAAACTAGTAAATGGTCAAAGCGATTAGTTAGCAGTTACCGGGTGGGTAACTGGTAAATGGTTGGACCATTTAGTAGTTACTGGGTGAGTAAATGGTGAATGGTCGGACAAGTTGATAGTTACTTAGTGAGTAACTGGAAATGTTTGGACCATTTACCAGTTACTGGGTAAGTAAATGGTAAATAGTCGGACCAGTGAGTAGTTACTATGTGAGTAACTGGAACTGATCGGACCATTTACCAGTTACTTGCTCTGTAAATGGGAACTGATCAGATCATTTACCAGTTACTTGCTCTGTAAATGGGAACTATACAGATCATTTACCAGTTACTGGCTCTGTAACTGGCAAAAGGTCAGACCATTTACCATTTACTTGCTCTGTAAATGGTAAATGATGCGAGTATTTTCAATGACTTGACCATTTCAAATGAAAAATCATTTCCTCATTTACAACTCTGATTGTGTATGTGTGCATGCGTATATGAGTAACTGTATGTGTATGGATACATGTATGTGTGTATGTGTGTGTGCATGTTTATGTGTGTGTATGTGTATGTTTGTATGTGTATGTATGTATGTGTATGTGTGTATGTGTATGTTAAAGGTACACGTGTGTATGTGTATGTGTATATATGTATGTTAAAGGTTTATGTGTGTATGTGTATGTATGTGACAATAATGCAAAAGATATTCACGTAAAAAAAAGTCTTAATTTTTTACTCTAATGTAATAGTAGTAATAGTAATTTTTTTTAATTTATTTTTTGGAACTGCAGTCAAGCTAATTTTAACAACATATTATAAACATTTTTGAATTATGCTGTACATAATTATGCAGTTCTCAAATATAGACTTTGCTAGGTTTAATTGTTGTCAGTCAACATCGTGACGATTTTTTTTATGTAAAAGCTATAGCTTTTATTAAACAATTGATTTTTGTTTCTAATTTCTATAAAATAAAAGATGATTAGACTATGTTAAAAATGATAATTCATTTTGTACAACCATGAATTCGTTGCCTCTGGTAACCAACAATAAATTTATTGGAATAGTCATTTTTAGCACAACAGCATACTTGTATATCACAGAACAACAATCAAGTCAACATTCTGCTAAAAATTTAATTTTATGCAAATCAAATGCAAATCAATTATATAAATGTAAATAAGATAAATGTTAAGACAAATGTTAATGTAAAAAATTTGAATATCACTATATTTGTACTAGTAAAGTAAATGAAGAGAGGAAGCTGAATACTATCAATTAATCGTGATTGCAATCATATCAATAAAATATTAATGAAGATATTATTTTTTCATTATTGTAATGTAATATCAGACTTACTTATAATTAAGAGAAGAAGTTTTGTATTATCTAGTAGTTATAATTATAATCGTGCAATACTCATTAGTTATTATTATAATCACAATAATAAAATGTAAATAAAAATTATCAATTTTCATTATTACAACAGAATATTAAAGTAAGAGAAAGATGTGAGACGGAGCCAAGAGGGGGGGGGGACATAAATCCAAGGGGGTAAGTGTGAGGTTTTAGGGGAACAATTTAGAAGAAGAATTAGAGGTCGTCAGTGGCTTATTCGGTAGAGCGATGGATTCGTAATCTCGAGGCTCCAAGTTCGATTCTCGCTCTCGGCTGAATGATGCAAGCACCATTGTACGTTACATGTGCTTTGTTTACACTGACGACCATCCATCGCTAATTAGCATCGCAACGATAGCATGAAATACAGCGCCGTCAAATAAAAAAATTAAAAAAACAAGAAGAATTACATCGTAATTTGAGAAATAGCTATATCGAGAGGGGGCCAAGGGAGGGAGGGGTTGAAGTTGCTAAAATCCTGATCTTACAATCATATATATATATATATATATATATATATATATATATATTTATTCTGTATATGTGTATTATATAAAAAAAATAAAATATATGAAATAATTATCAATTAAAAATATCAATTATTTTATATTAAATGTTATTTTATTTAAGTGTAATGTGTACGTCGTATAAAGTATCTTTGAATAGCCCATCAATTTGGCAATTTCATTCCTTGACAATTGATAAATTAATTCATTAGAACATTCAAAGATATAAATTTTATTGGTCGATATAATATAGCGTTAAAATTAAAAATTATTGATTTGAATTTAAAAAAATGATCATAATTATTTTATAGATCAAACATCCGTAATATATTACAATGTCAACGTTTAAGTAATTTTCAAAACAATTTGAAAGTAATTACTTTCTGTTTGAATACAAATACCTACATAAATATATATGATCACATATGTATTTGTGTAAAGTGATTGTCAACAAATAATTCAATTATTATTTCATATATTAAATAAGAATAGTTTTGTTTATTTTGATTTAGACATTTGAAAAATACATCATCCATTGTGATTAATAACCATTTTTACATCATTCAATTTATTAATATTACGTTTTAACGTTATAATATTAAACAAAATTGAATTATAATTAGAGTGTGAATTAGTCATCAGTGTGAGTTTGTGTGTGTGTGTGTGTGTGTGTGTGTGTGTGTGTGTGTGTGTGTGTGTGTGTGTGTGTGAGTGTCGGTGTTAGAGAACAATCATGATGTGTGTAGGTGTGTTAAACGTAAAGTATTTTGTCAGTTAATATGCGTATTGATACGAATTATTGAACGTATATATTATGGTGTTTTTGTGTATTGGCATAATTTTGTGTATTTGTGCTGTGCGACGATCATTCATGTATAGGTGTGTGTATGTGTGTATGTAAGTTAGAGCGCAGGCGTG
This sequence comes from Anastatus disparis, assembly GCA_017163975.1. Taxonomy (NCBI): domain Eukaryota; kingdom Metazoa; phylum Arthropoda; class Insecta; order Hymenoptera; family Eupelmidae; genus Anastatus; species Anastatus disparis. The sequence goes on along the minus strand of JAFFSR010000315.1, from coordinate 139,322 downwards.
ATGTTCGTGTCAACTGAATAGTTAAATGTACTATATTATTATCACGTATGTGTATGTTTTTATGTATTGGTGTGTTTGTGAGTGTCCATAAGTATATGTTCATAGCAGTGAAGAAGTTTATGTTGGCAAATTGCGTATAAGTCGGTATCCGTGGGTGTGTGTGTGCGTGCATGCGTGTGTGTATGTGCGTGTGTGTGCGCGTGTATATGTGTGTGTTTGTGTATGTATATATTATGTTAGTATATGTGTATTTGTGTGTATTTGTGTATGTATATATTATGTTAGTATGTTTGTATTTATTTGTTTATATATTATGTGAGTGTGTATGAGTGAGTGTTGTGTGTATGTATGGTATGTGCGTGTATGTATGGTACGTGCGTGTATGTATGTGCGAGTACATGTGTGCGTATATATCGTGTCTATGTATATTAGTGAAAGTGTTTACATTATTTGAAGTGTGTCATTTTGTATTTATGCTACTGTGTATATTTCTGTGTGTATATTAGTTGGTTCGTCATTGTCCCTTAGTATATATGTTAATTGGGGCGCTATATACAGTGCGTCTGTATGATAGCGTACTCGAGAAAATTTTCGTGTCAGCTAAAAAGTGACTCGTATTTTGTATTATTGTTACGTATGTGTATGTTTTTATGTGTGTTGTGGGTTTGTCGGTGTTCGTAAGTATATTTCTATAGCATTAAAGAAGTTTATGTTGGTGAATCGCGTATAAATTTGTGTGTGTGTGTGTGTGTATGTGTATGTGTGTGTATGTGTGTGTGTGTGTGTGTGTGTGTGTGTTTTTAAGCGCCAGCGTGTAAGTGTATGTATGTGTGTGTAGATATATGTTTGCATGTGTGTGTAAATGTATGTGTATGTTCGTTTATGTATGTGTTTGTAAATGTATGGTGTAGAAGTGTGTATCGATAAAGTGTTCATCTCGGTTGAAAAGTTTTTTTTATAGTATTTGTAGCTCAAAATGTATGTTCTTATAAGTGTAAGTGGGTTTGTCTATGTCAGTTGATATGTGTTTGTAGCAGAGTAAAAGTGTATGTTTGTTAAGTGCCTGTTTATAAGATAGTATGCATGTGTGTTCAATTTGGTTTTGGTGGTAGCGTATATATCGGTATGTGTGTATGTTGATAAATATGTGAATAACGATAGGTGTGTAAATTCTATCATGAGTTTTTTGTGTATGTGTGTGTGTATCAGTATATTTCTCTGTGCTTTAGTGAGATTTCCAGTGTGATTGTCGGTCTATGTATATTTATGTATATATGTGTTGTAAGATTCTCTAAGATTTTATTTAAATTAAAGTCAATAAAATGATTTCATTTAAGTATTAATTGACTCAACATACAATATTGAAACTCAGAGAAGCTTATGTGTACCTTTATTCGGGTTCTACCGAGCAAAGAAATTTATAATTTAGTAAAGCCTAGTAAACAAACAGCGTAGAGAAAAGAATCTATAATACACTGAATTCCTTTATTATTTCACGCGATATTTATAATGACTTTAGTGGCCGCGAACAGAATATTATTTAACCGATAAATGCACACACAAACTTCGTTGAGTTTAACTCGAGAACATTCGTTTCGCGCTACTAACGTTGAATTTAAGAAACATAGGGGTACCCCTTGCTTCTATCTCTCTCTTTTTCGAGACTTCGAATTCATATTAAATAATCGCTGGACATTAGGTATGCGTTATTTAACATTCGTGAAGTATATTTTCGTTTTACGATTGGTATACCTCATCAAACACGCATCAACCAACTATAATTTCGATGATTTATTTTCTACATAAGATAATTTCTTTGTATTTTGCTGTAGCCAGATGTATATGTATTAACGATAAGGTAGCTTAATGCCAAGATTAGAACATCAAACGAACCTTAGTTAACTTTAATTTATGGGGAAAAGTATCGTTTCTTTCATTTATGGAAATAACGAAACTTATGTCCCTTTCGCGCTAATGTAATTTAAAGAAAGAAAAAGAGATTCTAATTAGTTTTAATGAGGAATACCATCGATCTACGAATAAATATATATATTAATTTTCGTGGTGAAGCCACTTACAGAATTTGTTTGTCATTAATACTAACACGGGCACAACCCCGCGTGTTAAATTTATGATATATCAATTCGTAATTTATAATGTATTTGTTTTAATTTAGTGTGAGACTTGTATGTGCGGAGCTAATCCGTATGTAGCCGGTACACCATGTCCGACTACTTCGGGATCACTTGCTCGTGTAGGAAGGACACTAGGTTAAAGGAAAAGTGCTGGTTGATATACTTGGCCCCTTGTTGCCTTTTAGAATTTATCAAACTATTTTATGACTCTCGATTTTAACAGGCATGTAGACCAAAATAAACGGGTATGTAGACCAAACATGCGTCGATCTACTTCACCGTATTTTACTCCATTTTAAAAGAATACAATTACCAACTCGGATTTTAGTTTTAAAAGTTTATTTAATCGAAGGCAAGCAAAAGAGTGATTCTTCTGTACATTTTTCTTCTTCTCGTAAGCTCGCATTCGAGCCGCCGACGTTCGTATCGCCTCTCTTACACTATGAGAAGGGATATTACATGTATCTTAAACGTACAGCGCGTTGGTAATAGTAGGGTGTATGGGAGTATCTGCGCGCACGTGAAAGCGCGTTCGGTTCTCGTTCGAGAACCGATTAAAGCAATGCGTCACAGTGTGTACGTTTATATATGTGTCTGTATATACGTGCATGTACATTCGAGTGTGTGTGTGTGTGTGTGTGTGTGTGTGTGTGTGTGTGTGTGTGTGTGTGCGTGTTTGTGCGTTCATTCGTGTTTGTGTACGTGCGTTCGGGTGCGTGTGTATATTTCTGCATTCATGTTTGTATGTATTATGTAAGTGTGTGTATATTTTTATGTTTTATGTGAGTGTGTGTAAGTTTGTGATGTGTGTGTATGGTATGTATGTGTATGTCTGTGCGTAAATATGTATGCATATGTATAGTGTGTATGTGTATTAGTGAAATGCGAACGTCAGTTAAAAAGTGTGCCATATTGTATTCGTGACACTGTGTATGTTTTAGTGTGCCTATTAGTTGGTTTGTCTGTGTCTATAAGTGTATGTGTTGATAAGAGTATCTATATATTGTGTGCCTGTACGAGTTTGTTTTAGTGAAAATGTTCGTGTCAGCTAAAAAGTAAGTCATTTTTCATTATTATCAGTATGTCTATGTTTTTTGTGTTAGTGGATTTATTGGTGCCACTTAGTATATGTTCATTGTAGTGAAGACGTTTATGTTGGTAAATTGAGTAAAAGTTGGTTTAGGTTTGTTCGTGTGTGTGTGTATGTGTGTGTGTGTGTGTGTGTATTTTTATGTGTGCGTGCATGCGTGTAAGTGTATGTGCGTGTATTTGTGTGTCTATGTATTATGTAAGTGTGTATGAGTGCGTGTTGTGCGTATGTATGGTATGTGTCTATGTATGTGCGTGTATATGTGTGCGTATATATCGTGTGTATGTGTATTAGTGAAAGTGTTCGCGTCAATTAAAAAGTTTATCATTTTCTTTTCATACTACTGTGTATGTTTCTGTATGCGTATATATCACGTATATGTGTATTAGCGAAAGTGTTCACGTCATTTAAAAACTGTGTCATTTCGTATTCGTGCCACTGTGTATGTTTCTGTGTGTATATTAGTTGGTTCGTCATTGTCCCTTAGTATATATGTTAATAGGGGCACTATATACAGCGCGTCTGTATGATAGTGTACTCGACAAAATTTTCGTATCAGCTAAAAAGTGGGTCGTATTGTTAGGTATGTGCATGTTTTTATGTGTGTTGTGGGTTTGTCAGTATCCGTAAGTATATTTCTGTAGCAGTAAAGAAGCTTATGTTGGTAATTTGCTTATAAATTCGTATGTGTGTGCGTGCTTGTTTGCGTGTGGGTTTGTCCGTGTGTGTCCGTGTGTGTGCGTGTGTGCGTGCGTGTGTATGTGTGTGTGTGTGTGTGTATGTCTGTGTGTAATATAAAATATATATTCAATCGATGGTTTTATTTTTGTTTTCTAAAACACTCATAGTTCGCTTTAATTTTTTTTTTTCATATTTATACATTTACCTATAATTTTGCAGATCCTTATCGATGGAAATATGCATTTTTAAAAATAAATGTAAAATAATTTTAAATGTGAACAATTATTATGAATTATAATTTAATACCAGTTTTTGAAAGGCTAACACACAACAAAATTCCATATTAAATTTAATATTTTATATTTATACATACAATATGATTGGCTAAAAGGAAACTTATTCTGTATACATATAGATATTATCATTTTTTCAGTGATAAACAAACGATTGTTAGATTAGTACAACAAACAACATATCTATGCTTTCACTTTTTAAAGTTCGAAAAAAATTAAATACATATTTTATATTGAAATACTATTGTCAAGGAAATCAGCGAATTTATATGTAATAATATAATAAATAAATATGCAACCGAGCGACGTTAGGAACGAGGTGAATTTTAGGTTTATATATTATTAATAAAGAAGGCTTGTTTCCTCTTTTTGTTAAACAAACGATTTACAACTAACTGGTGAATAACTTACCAACCAAATGGTTGTAATTCAATTTAAAACTTTTGAGTTATAAAAAAAAAATAATAATAAAAGAAATGTGAAAAAGAAATAAAAATTTTTGCTAATATCTTTTTTATTTAAAATTTTGCAAATATCTTCATACACGTCTAAACTTGCAGAATAAATGTTCAAACTTTCTTGCTTTTAGAGCGAATGGAGTATTATTATCTACCAAATAAAGTAAATTTCTAGGCTTTCACAAAAAAAACTAACTGGAGATATATGTATCAGCCAGATAGTTGTTAATCAATGCAAAACCCTTGCCTTTTGTCTAGAAATATATCAGATAATAATAACTCTTGAGATAAAAAGGTAGTAGGAAATAAAATAATCTATAAACATACAAAAAAGAACAAAAGAAAACTCTCTATTTAGCTAAAAATATTTTCCTTTTTACACATAAAAATGCCTCCAAAGAAAAGAACAATCAAAGAAAAGCAGGATGACTTGAAGAAATCGTTCAATCAGATACTGATGGACGATCATAATCGAACTGCTTGGGAGCAAAGTATCCAAGAAAATCTCCAGCAAATACTGCAATATATGGATGCAAACGAGGCTAGGTTGAAAACCTTGGAGGAACAACTAGACAGCTATAATGCTGAAAATAAAAATAGAGAGGAAGAGTCAAGAAAAATAGAAATCTCAAGTTCAAATGCAGTCAAGGAAAATACTAACAAAATAAATCTTCTAACTGAAAATTTCAACAGAACAAAATCAGAGCTTGATGAACTTAAGCCAGTGATGCAAGTAAACATCACAAACTATGAGGTTCTGAAAACAAAAATGAACGGTTTTGAGAAAAACCAAGATGAAAAGAGAATTGAACATTTAGAGCAAGTAAAAGCGCTCATTGAAAATGTTACAGCCTCTCGAGTGACATAGAGACTGCAGAAAAAAAGATTGAGGAAATAACTGGCTTAATAAGAAATGTAATCGTTGAAGCTGAGGAAAGATTAGCGAGCAGAATCTTCGATGGTATCAGAAATCAGATTCTAAACTTGATTTCTGAGCAACTAGAAGCAGAAGAGATGTACATCCCTCAAATCTCTCAAGCTAAGCAGCAAGTATCAAATCTCGAGAAAGAACTACAAAAGAAATCTCGAGAGATTGAATTTCCTACGATAAAAAACGATGAATTGCAAGAAATGTGCTTTAAAAATAAAAGAGATGTAGATCAGATAGACATGGTTTTAACTGATCACTCAAAAGATTTGAAAAACCTATCGTTGGAAAATAGAGGGCTTAAGGCTCTAGAAAACAGAGTTGAAAATTTTCAAAAATGTTTTAGAGCTCAAAACATCAAGGAGTTTAACGAGAAATAGATCTCTATCTCCTACAAATGAACCTCTCACATTTAAAAATAAATGGAAGGACACAACAGCAAACATAAGCTCTGGGACCCCAGAAAATAAAAAATAACACCATCAAAGTTTAAGGCTGAAGAATCATAGTCTCCCATGAAGTATCTTAGAAATATCAAAAGATACTTCAAGATCACAGTCTGAGGGGACTGAAATGCTGTATACTTTATCAAATTCCCTAGAAAGAAATGCTGTCACATGGTGGGATATTATTGAAGAAAGCCTAACCTCATTTGATGAATTTAAAACCAAATTCAAGGAGAGATTCATAAATGATGTGATGCAAGACGAAATTGAGAGGAAAATAGAATCAGGCAAATACAGCCCAAATGGAAAGCTATCAAGAGTCAAGTATATAACCTATCTCATAAGCAAAGCAAAAATGATAGGATCGTACTCAGAAAAAGAACTGATACGAAAACTGTCTAGTCATCATGACTTGGACATCAAATTTGCAGTAAGAGCGCAAAAAATTATTGAGATTATCGAATTTTTGGGCTTATTAGCCATGAAGGACTCAGGAAGCCAAAAACAACCAAAATGGCAAAATGAGAACAAGGCTCAATATCCAGAAACGAGAACTAATAATAGATATAACAACGATAGTTATAATAAGCAAACAAACAACAGCTCATGGTCAAATAATAGAAACAACGAGCAGAAAGGATACTATCATGAACATAAGAATCCAAATAGGAATACAAACCATAAGTGGCCTAGAGAGAATACAAAAGACATCTCAGTACTACAAAGGGCTGAAATGTTAAAGAATGAAAAAACATCTGTCGGAGATCAGATAATAGTGATCCAACCAAGCACGGCAAAATCACAGCAACAGGAAGACTAAGAAGTATTGCACAATGCAACTCGGATAAAGAGACAAATAGATCTCAGCATGATGCAACAAAAGAAGTAATAAGCAGCCTAAGAGAATTTTTCACCAATGAAAAGAACACTGAGATGAAATACTCTTAAAAAATAATACAATGTCCAGAAATAGACATTAAATTAAATGACATAAAGGTAAAAACATTAGTAGACACGGGCAGTCAAGTCACGTGCATTTCCGAAACATTTTATAATACAAACGTAACAAAATTTAAAAAATGTCCAACGCTCCCAATAGTCGGAAAAATTGTAAGAGAAGCAGTTGGTGAAAAATTGACAAGATTGAAAAAGCAACTCTTAATTAAAGTTAATATAAAAGATATAAAAAAGGACATAATTTTTGTAGTAATTCCTAGACTCATAAGAGAGTGCATTTTAGGTATAGATGCGCAAAAGGAATTTGGTTTTGTAATAAACGTGCTTAAAGAAACAATAAATTTCAAAGGAAATAGCACCATAATTTGTCTAAATTATAACAGCCTAAGTATCAACGAAAACGAAGCGTCTCAACATATGATTGAAACAATCGATGAAGGCGAGTATTTAGATCAATTCGAGAATAACAAAGAATTTCATATAAATGAACATAATACACACCCAGAGGTAGCAAATCACGAGCATTATCTTCAGAATACTGAATTAGATTTTCTAGAAGGAAACAAGAATTCAGAAGAAATAAATGAAAAACAGATAAAAGAAAATCTCGAAAAGTGCAAAGCACAAGAAAAAAATATAAAAAGATAAAAAGAATTGATCGAAAAATACAGAGAAATATTTTCGAAGAAACCAGGGCTAATCAAAGAATTCGAGTATGTATTGAAAGTAAAGAATACCGAACCCTTTTTCATAAAACCATATCCAATATCTTTAAATAACAGAGACAAAGTAAGGGAAAAAATACGAAAAATGTTGACGCAAAAAATAATAAGAAAGTCTAATAGCACGTACATCAGCCCAATAGTTCCAGTAATGAAGAAAAATGGTTCAATAAGACTGAAAATAAAGTAAAATGGAAGTGGAGGAGCAACAAACAAAAAGCATTTGAAGATATAAAAAATTTGTTCATAAAAAACATTATTCTAACGTATCCTGATCCAAGAAAACCTTACTATCTAAGAACTGACGCAAGCGAACTAGCCATAGGCGCAGTTCTATCTTAACTGAATGTGAATGATGAAGAAATTATAATCACTTTCATAAGCCGCACACTAAAAGTCAACGAAATTACTTTCTTTACTACTGCGAAAGAATTATTAGCTATTGTGTGGAACTTAATAAAACTAGACACCTACATCAAAGATGCTAAGATCTACATGAAAACAGATCGCCAGGCCCTCGCTTTTCTTTTTAAAAATCGCTTTACAAGCCAAAGAATTACCAGATAGATTCTAGCAATACAAGATTTAGACATAGAAATTGAATATGTCAAAGGAAAAGAGAATGTAGTACCTGATCTTTTAACAAGGTACCCAAATTTTTACTCTAATTCTCGAATACAACCCTCAGAACTATTAATAGCTGCTCTGAAGTTGAAAGGGTTAAGTAGAGAGACAATAAAAAATCTAAAAAATATGAAAGAATTGCAGCATGCAGATGAAAAAATAAAAAATATAAAAGAAAAAATAAAGACAACAGAAATCAAAGAAAATATAAATTTTCCCTACAAAATCATGAACGAAAAAGTCTATAAAAGAAATCATTTAAACAATTATAAAATTATGTTGCCAACTTCAATCATGCAAGACTTTATGATAGAAATACATGAAAACTATAGACATATAGGTCCAAACAAATTTAAAAAAATGATGGAATAAGACTTTTACATCAATAATGCAAGACATGTTATTCACAAGCTGATTTCAACTTGTGACTCATGTCAAAGAAATAAAATTTGCAGCGAATCATGCATGGCTCCAATGGAATATATAGTACCAAAAAGGCTAAATGAACTCTTATCTGTCGACTTCTTTGGTCCATTACCTTCTTCAACAGCAGGTATGAAACATATTCTGGTAACCATTGATGCATTTAGTAAATATGTCGTGTTATATCTAGTAAGAAAAGCAAATGCCAAAATAGTTACCATGAAAATCTTCGATGATTACATCCCTAAGTATGGAAAACCAAAAACCATACTATGTGATCATTGTTCACAGTTTATTGCCAAACACTATCTTAAAAAACTAGAAGATAATGACATAAGAACAGCTTTTTCCTCTATTAGACACCCACAAAGCAACATCGTTGGAAGAGTCAATAGAGAGTTAGGAAGTTTTTTGAAACGTTCAGCAATGAAAACCATGCTGAATGGGTAAAATACATTCCACTAATTGAAGAAATAATCAATGAACCGTATCATAGTACAACAGAATATACACCAAAAGAACTGCATCTAAACATCAAACCAGAAAGAAAATAGAAAAAATATATAAAAAACAAAGCACCAATGAGAAATATCTCTCACGCAGAAAAAATCTTTTTAGCAAAAGAAAAAATAATGAAAAAAAGAGAAAAAAAAAGCAAATAAGTTTAATGAAAAATACGAACATCGATTTATAAAATTTCAAATAAATGATCAAGTTTTGTTAAAATCGAATAAATTGTCTAGTATGGAAAATAAAGAGATATCTAAATTCTTCTCTTTGTACGAAGGCCCGTGTAATCAAGAGTCGAATAGGTGATACCACATACATATTGCTTGATACTAAGAATAACACAACAAAAGGTCAATTTCACGTAAATGATCTAAAACCTTATAAGAAGAAGCAATAAATTCTAAGAAAAGTAAACAGAAGAGCTCCACCTACGACACACACAATGAAATACCAAAGTAAGCTTCAAATAAAATTTAGAGAACAGTATCTGTTCAAAGTCAGCTTTTGAATTAATTATATCTTAAGAATTCAATTATACCGGCACACAAAAAAAAAGTGGTCTGACATCGGAATCAGACCACCTGCATGTTTTTCGAGTCGCTGAATTCAAATCCGGGGTCGGTTTGACCCCATCACGTCAGGGTCAAGGTCAGTTCAAGGTCAAATCGAGAAAAAACGGTTTATGCCGAGAAAAATGCCATACCTTTATGTTTTTCAGGTCGCTGAATCCGAATCCGAGGTCGGTTTGACCCCATCACGTCAGGGTCAAGGTCAGTTCAAGGTCGAATCGAGAAGAAACGTTTTATGCCGAGAAAAATGCCATACCTTTATGTTTTTTGGGTCGCTGAATTCGAATCCGGGGTCGGTTTGACCCCATCACGACAGGGTCAAGGTCAGTTTAAGGTTAAATTGAGAAGAAACGGTTTATGCCGAGAAAAATGCCACACCTTTATGTTTTTCGGGTCGCTGAATCCGAATCCGAGGTCGGTTTGACCTCATCGCCGACAGTTTTGCCACAACTCATATAAAATATTAAAAATACTGGAACAGTTTTTTCGTCATTATTAGGTCACATTTGCATGTATTTTGACGTGGTATTTTGGTTACTTTTTATCTTTCTTGTAGTTTTATGAGACTCAAGTCTCTTCTAATCGAAGCACTGGATATTGCAGTTGAGAAAACTGCTTAATTTTTCTTTCGCTTGTAACGTTCTCTTTTGTTTTCAAAGGATTTATTTAGCGGATTTCTAATCCTTTTCGAATTACTGTTATCTTCAGTGTCTCTTTTCAGTAGCCAACAGTAGTCTGCCATCATATTTACGTCCCATTTTCCTTGTCAACGCTGTTCGACTTCTTTCAGATCTTGATGGAAACGCTCACCTTGCTCTTCGCTGTAATCGCCTGAATTCTCTGGAAAATAGCTTACATGAGAATCTAGGAAATGGAGTTTAAGATTCATTAAACATCCCAAACGCTGAAAGTTACTTACCATATTTGCTACGATGGCTTCAAAGTCAGCACTTTTCTCATTTCCCAGAAGTTTCGAGCAACATTTCGAAAACTAAGCCATGCAGCTTTTTTCTAAATCGTTTATTGTATTTATGAAATGTTCATCGTAAAATAGTTTTCTGATCTGAGGTCCATTGAATATCCCGTCTTTCAACTTAGCTTCAGTCAATTGAGGAAATTGATTTGTCAGCTATTGAAAACATTGTCCTTCCTTATTCAAAGCTTTCACAAATTAGCACTTAGCACTTAGCACTAGCACTGAGCTTATTAGCACTTTTTTTTAGCACTTTTGTTACTGTATTTAACAGACAACATTCTGTCGAATGGATAGCTGGGTAGATGAATTGAAACAAACATAAGTTAGTTGTATTAAGAGATGCGTGGTTGAATCCACCATGTTATTTTCTTAGTGTAACGTTCTTTTTTGTTTTGATGTTCTCGTTCGCTTGAATGTCCCCATCTGTCTGCATCTAGGGCACCTCCACGCGGTGACGGCGGGCAACGGAATTGCAACGTTATTCGGCTAAGTCCCTGGATCACGGCTTTCTTGCCGTCATGGCAGGCACGGGTAGTTTACCTATTACGATGCAGGGGATCGAAACCCCAGTATCGGCGGCTGATCTGGGTGAGAAAGCGGGCCCGCAGGCATCGTCATCAAGCGACCGCAGCTTCTTATTGGTTGGCGAATTGGCTGATAAGGAGTATGAGGCTACAAGAAGAACTCATGGCTCAACCAACCATGACTCTTGTCACGACAGAAATATGTTCTGCTTTGTTTGCGGTAGATATAAAGTAAGCAAATTGCGCAGTAAAATGACTAATAAATGTAGAAGTATACATCGTAAATGTTATAAGAGTGTACTTTCCAGTCAAGATGATACGTTTGCTCCAGATAGTATATGCTGCTCTTGTTACAACATGCTGAGACGATGGAATGAAAAGAAAAACAATAAAGTTTTAAAGTACAGCTCACCAGTAATATGGTCTATTCCTGAATCACAAGAAGACTGCTACTTTTACAATACAGCGGTTGAGGGATTAAATGCGAAGACAAAATCAAAAATATGTTACTCAATAGTGTTTTCTGTTGTACCAGCAAATATTTGGGAGTCCAATATTGAAAATATGGATACCAGCACTTCAATGAATGAAGCTTCAACGAGTATTAAAGCAACAGATATAGAAAAAATTGTAGTTAGTGAAGAAGAACCTGAAGACAGCTGGGAACAAGGAGATGAAGATGAGGAATATATTCCAAAAGGGACAAAAAATAAACTGGTAAAACTATTTAATTAACGACAGTTTGAACGATTTTATCAGAAACATGTGTCTACCCAAAGATGTTTCTGAGTATATGGCTGCGGAGCTAAAAAGCCGTGGAATGCTAGAACAGAAAACGAAGTCAACTTTCTACAGGAATCGAGAGGAGACATTCCGCAAATACTTATACAAAGATGAAGAGATCAATTTGGTATATTGTACGGATGTTCGCGGTTTGATGAATGAAATGAAGCAGGATTGTTATGTTCCTAAAGAATGGAGATTGTTTATAGAATCTTAAAAACGGAGTCTCAAGGCAGTACTGCTTCACAATGAAAATGATTACGCAAGTCTGCCAATAGCACACTCGACGCCGTTAAAAGAAAGTTACGAAAATCTCCAATATGTATTAGAGAAAATTCGTTATAATGAGCATAGGTGGCAAATTTGTGGTGATTTGAAAATTATAACGATCCTCCTAGGTCAACAATCAGGATTTACAAAGTATTCATGTTTCTTGTGTTTGTGGAATAGTAGAGATCGCGCGAATCATTACGAAAAAAAGGTTTGGCAAACAAGAGCAGGTCTCGAACCAGGAAATCACAATATAATAGAACAGCCCTTAGTTGATCCATCAAAAGTATTACTTCCGCCTCTCCATATAAAACTCGGGTTAATGAAACAATTTGTGAAGGCTTTGGATAAGAAAGGACAATGTTTTCAATACCTGACAAATCAATTTCCTCAATTGACTGAAGCTAAGTTGAAAGAAGGGATATTCAATGAACCTCAGATCAGAAAACTATTTTACGATGAACATTTCATAAATACAATGAACGATTAAGAAAAATGCTGCATGGCTTAGTTTTCGAAATGTTGCTCGAAACTTCTGGGAAATGAGAAAAGTGCTGACTTTGAAGCCATCGTAGCAAATATGGTAAGTAACTTTCAGCGTTTGGGATATTTAATGAATCTTAAACTCCATTTCCTAGATTCTCATGTTAGCTATTTTCCAGAGAATTCAGGCGATTACAGCGAAGAGCAAGGTGAGCGTTTCCATCAAGATCTGAAAGAAGTCGAACAGCGTTGGCAAGGAAAATGGGACGTAAATATGATGGCAGATTACTGTTGGCTACTGAAAAGAGACACTGAAAATAACAGTAATTCAAAAAGGATTAGAAATCCACTACATAGATCCTTTGGAAACAAAAGAGAACGTTACAAACGAAAGAAGGATCAAGCAGTTTTCTTAACTGCAATATCCAGCGCTTCGATTAGAAGAGACTTGAGTCTCATAAAACTACAAGAAAGATAAAAAGTAACCAAAATACCACGTCAAAATACATGCAAATATGACCTAATAATGACGAAAAAACTGTTCCAGTATTTTTAATATTTTATATGAATTGTGGCAAAACTGTCGGCGATGAGGTCAAACCGACCTCGGATTCGGATTCAGCGACCCGAAAGACATATAGGTATGGCATTTTTCTCAGAATAAACCGTTTCTTCTCGATTTGACCTTGAACTGACCTTGACCCTGACGTGATGAGGTCAAACCGACCCCGGATTCAAGTTCAGCGACCCAAAAAACGTACAGGTATTGTGGTCTGGTTCCGATGTCAGACCACTTTTTTTTGTGTGCCGATGTTATTAGAATAATCGTTGTAAAATTTCTCTTCCAAAGCATCAACATAAAAATTAATAAATTGATAGTTGTATAAATAAGTCATATTTAATCAAAAGAAAAAGTATAAAAAGTGTAAATAGTAAAATAAGCTTAAATAACTATAAATACATAATTGAGCTTGCAGTATTCTACACAGAAAGTAAAATTGTTTTACGTGCTTTATCCTTTTTTAATTGTAATCATTACGATAATATTAATTTAAATATTTGAAAAAAAGGAAAATGAGTAAATACCTCAAGATCATTTTTAAAGAGATGCTGGAGGTGGATAAGAATAGGGTGGTGGTTATGGCAGATGAGGTATGGAACCACTATAAAGTCATAAAACCCAAGAAACCTGAAAAATTTAAAGAAGTAGAAGAAATCATTATGGGGGTGGCGACCAGCACACAGTGATCTAAACAAGTCAACATCATCGACACAGATGCCAGGAACATCGAAAACCAAGAGAGAAAAAATCCTAGTCCCCTTAGGTAACTTCAAAAGAAGAAAAATAAAAGTAAGACCACCACCAGGTAAAGCCAACGACACCGAGGTTGACAGAAAATTAGGCTTAAATCCTTGCTCCGAACCACCTGCCATAATAATCAACAACCGAGAATCACAAACCACTTTATCAGGACCTGAATACGAGGCTGAACAGAAAGCAAAAAAGAAAGCCATCCAATTCATAAAAAATTTTATAGATGCATACAAAAAAAGAGAAGCAGCAGTGGAAGCAAAAAAAATGAAACTTCAAGAAGAAACAAATGATAGGTACTACTTATTCTATGACAACTTCATCGAATTTTCAATAAACCAATTTGAAAAAGATTAGAACAAGTTCCAGGTAAATAATAAAAAAAAAGAAAAAAATTATTACTAACAAAAAAAAAACTACACTTCAATCTTCAAAAAAAAGAGGAAAAAGCCAAAACAATACACTAACCACAATAAACATACACAATACCTATGAATCACATGAAACACACTCCTACTTGGGAAAATTAAATTTCCTCAAAACATTTTACTTTTTAGAAAATTTCTTTTGCGTTTCAGCGCACTGAACACTTACACACTTACAAAGACCAATTATATTAATCCTCTCTCAATCTCTTCTGTCCATAGGAAAACCTCGAGACGAAGAAAGAGAAAAAATTAATTGAAGATGAAAGAAAGAGAAAGAGAAGATAAAACTCTCAATTTTTGTATGAATAAATTGAATAAGTTATGACACAGTTAAACTTACAATATACCTGTAAACTGCGGCATCTGGTTTTATATGCTGTCTAATCCTAGCAATTATAATTGCAACTGTTTTTAAAAATTAGGCTGATTCTCGCTTGAATTCTTCACTTACACAAGAATATTCCTCTAACATTAAAAGTTCAGAGGTTATTTTTATAACACTAGGGCCATTCAACGGATTTTCTTTTCTGAAGGTTGCTATAGATTTAATATCATCAAGAACTTTTTTATAATCAACAAGAGAGTCTTTGTCTTCCATATACGTTAGATACATAGAATCTACACCATAAAGAATTTGAACACTATCACTCACAGTATTTTCAACTGTCACATCATAATGTAAACAAAGATCTTCTAAACTCTTACCAATCTTCTTTGCATGTACCCAGTTTCAGCAATTTTAACACAAAGTATTTTTTGATTTCATCCTCATTCTAGTGACATTTTAATTTTGCAAATAGACTATGCATTGAGAAAATTCAAAAATATATTTAGGAATTGATATTTATATCATATATCTGGAAATAAAAGAAATTAAATTAAATAAACTCAAGATGCATAAAATTTATTCATTATAAAATATTACAAAATTGAAAAATTTTGTATTCGTGGATTGTCAAACTGTTGACAAGTACTTTTTTATTTTATTTCCATTCTAGTGACATTTTAATTTTTAAATACTTTTCAACTTAAAAAAAATAATTATAATAAATGAAAATATGATAGAGCGATGATTAGTTCTATTTTTACAATCATTACTCAAAATAAGAATATCAAAAGTCTTTTCCTTTTAGAAGAATGTTACGTAGTGATGATTATTATTATTTTTGTCATTAATTATACTATAATTAAAAATAAACATATAGCAATGACTAATAGTATAAGGTAATTAAGAATGATAATCTAAACCAATATTTAAAGCTACTCTGCTGCATCTTAATTATTTCAGTTACTAGAAAATATTAATCATAATAAAAATAATAATAATAATCATTATCATGATCATCATCATTATCATAAAATATTTAATAATCAAAATAAAAACTATAATAATGACCAATACTTTAATCTTTTAACATCCTAACTTTAAACAATATGAAGTATGTTTTATTTAGGAAAATGTTATTTAATAATAATAATATTTATTTTTATCCTCAAATATATAATTTAATCAAAATTAAGCGAATAACAATAACTTTTCTTTACATTGGTCGAAGACAGAGAAAAATTATAAAATAACAGTGTCTGTATAAAAATTATATTCAGAATATAGTTTTGCTCTTATGGCACCATCAATTGGAATCAAACAGTGCTGGTCCTGAAGATGTTGTACCCGTCTGTTATTGTGAAACCGTTTAGCTAAAAATTTTTTAGTTTGATCATAATTTTTCTGGGTAGAATATTTGAAGGTTATATTTGGCATTCTTTCAGTTGTGCTCAGCCAATGAAATAGATCTTCACTTGTCAAAATTGGCTCAATTGTTGATCTCTGTAGGCTTGCTCTAAGAGCTCCTCTTTTTACTGTTGCCCCAAGACCATCACATGGACCTTTCCCATGGGCTGTGGGATAAAAATGCCATTCAGCGTCTGATCCGAAATCCATTTTATGATGAGCTAAATTAATAACATTTTTGAAATTCTTATACTGTTAGGGGGCACCGTCAGAGAAATAATAAATCTTTTTTATGGAAGAAAATTCATCATTCAAAAAATTCTGAATTATTTTATGGAACGAATAAACTGCTACAGCATCATGAATTAAGCAATTAGAAATTATAACCAAACTTTTATGTTTTGTGATTTCATTTTCTTTGTAATGAATTACGACATTATAGATTGTAGCTTGGGCGTTATTCCAATGGAAACCAGGAGCAGCATCTTGAATCGTGAACGCGTAATTTTCGGCAAAGTCCACAATTATTTGAAATTCATGTGGTTCCAGATGGTCCTTTAATTTTCTTGAATATGAAGATTGTTTGGATGCTATTGTTGCATGAGGAAGTAATCCTTTTACTTTTTCACAAAAATATTTTACAAATTCAGGCGTTTTCTTGATTAAAGTTTCTAAAGTTGTTTGTGGATTATTAATCCACTGCTTGAAAGAAATCGAGGTGACGTAATTATCTTCAAACACTTTTAATAAGAATTTCTCTAGATTGATAGATCCTGGTCATTTCTCGCAGTTGTTTAAATAATACAAGTCAGATGGTGATTCACAAATTAAAAAATCAAAACAATCTACATATGATGTTATTTTCTGTTCTTCATTTTTTGTAAAATTAGATAAATGACTATCTGTAAAAAAAATTAGCCTTCAAAATTGGAAGTACTATTATTTATATTAAGATATATGATCATAATAAATTAAAGTATCTAAAATCATCAACTTTACATTTTGATGATAAGAACAGACACACACGCTGTGAGTCCCACTGCTTCCTGCTAACACACAGTTTTTAGGACGCAACATAGTAAATTTTGTGAGACCAATTTTATTCTCTGGAAATTCCAATTTATAAAGCTGATATAATTCCGTTAAATTCAACAGAATCAGTCGCTTTTGAAGTTTCTCTTTAATTCCATCACTATTTCTTGTACATATTACATCCTTCATGCCAGGCATAGTCCAAGTTATATCATCTCTTAAATAAAAGTTCGTAACTAAAGAGATTATATCACAAGATATGGATTTACCTAAGCAGAAAATATTTTATGTAAAACGAAATATCCATGATATTATTCATTATAAACAACTTTTGTTTGTTTAAAATATTTTTAATACCTATTTAGTTAACATGGTTAATTTGATTATAGACACTTTAAAATATTTTATTTTAAATAGTTAAAATAAAAAAAAATAATGTAAATGTTATCAATATATTAGAAGCACATCTTATATTATTTCTAAAGTATAATAAAGAAATATTTTAAATGCCAATATTAGGTAATATTTAATTTATTATTTTCATTTGAACACAATAACTTTAAAGATACCAAAACTTAACAGATTTTAAAATTCGAAAAAGAATTTTCCTTATATTTTGCATTTGCTTCTCTTACCATGAAATGATTATTCGATATTTATAAATTAAAATATTAAAAGAAAATTGAAATTACATACAAATACTAAAGTAAATACCTATTTTGTGATAAGGTGATGACAAAATCCTCTTGTCTTCGATAAGACTACGAGCATATTTGATCATATGATAAGAAGCATCAAAATATAGTTTTATTTGAGTATAACTCCATGTGATTGGCAACATTGTAATAATTTTTATTTGATTATCTCTTGACGTTGATGGATCATGGAAAATTACTTTCAAGTTATTTAGTAATCCAATAGAATCATTGATAATATACGGTGGTAAAGCAATTGCTGCACAAGAGTCATCCATTCTCAACTCATCTAAAATATCATCCAAATCATTGTTAATGCAATCATTACTAAATCTAGATACAGCCCCTACTGAAGATGGACTTTGTAAACCATCTACTTCTATTACTGCAAGGAATAGAATAGCACAGCAAGAATAAGTTTATATTAGAAACTTTACAGACAAGAAAATACTAAATAAGAAACATGCGAGAAAGATATTATAAAAGCAAATTCAAAAAATTAAAATACATAATTCAATAAATGTCATTTAAATTTTTAACGCATCTTAAGTTTTACAGAACTAGAAAGCTACTACAAAATAATGATTGTTGACAAACACATAATGAAACTACAATAAGAGCTATTTATGTGATGCATCTTATAGGAAGAATTAAATGTTTTAAATACTAATACTCTAAATAAATATTTTTAATTTTGTGAGAATATTTGAAATTTATATATTTTAGTTGATATTTGCAATTAACGGTTACCTACATATTAAACTTTCAATAGGATTTTTGTAAGTTACATTTCTTTGCTATTATAATATTCGTTATAAAATCAAGTAATTTTCTGTTTGAAAATAAAATAATAATATGCAAAATTAACATAAAACAGAAGCAACTATAACTTAAATATTAAACATTCAACAAAAGTTTTGTTAATAAGATTTTTTTGCAAATAATATTACATCTGGAATAAAATAATTGCATGCAAAATTGATATAAAAGATAATCTTTAAGGTAGTTGTCGACCCATTACATCATAAAAAAATTATTTATTATAAAATGCGGTGAAATTTGGTTTATAACTTCAATATAACTTTATAAATAAATAGTTAAATTTTAAGAACGATTAACGGTTTCATAATTATAATATAATATTTTAAATTTGTAATTTGAATGATATTTATTATATAAAATGAAAATTTCAGTTTTATATCTTACTTTTGAAACCGCTGGAGGTTATAAAATTTTAACTATTTATTTGTGAAATTATATTGAAGTTGTGAATTAAATTTTAAAGCATTTTATAATAAACAGTTTTTTATGATGTAAGGAGTCGACAACTACCTTAAACAGAAATTGTATGAATTAAACTTTACCATTTTTATTACATCTAAAATAAATAGCATGCAAAATTTACATAAAACGGAAGCAACTATAACTTAAATATTAAACATTCAACAAAAGTTTTGTAAATAAGATTTTTTCGCAAATAATATTACATCTGGAATAAAATAATTGCATGCAAAATTTATATAAAAGATAATTTTTAAGGTAGTTGTCGACCCATTACATCATAAAAAAATTATTTATTATAAAATGCGTTGAAATTTGGTTTATAACTTCAATATAACTTTATAAATGAAGCGTATAGCTGCAAAAGTAGTTATCTCCAAAAAAAATTTTTTCAAGAAATAACATTTTCTGCTGTACTTATACTTAAAAGTCAGTGTATTTTGTAATACACCATATTTTTTTCATTTCATAAAAAAAGACTATACCTATATTTTGGTCCCATATGATTTTTTCATGATAAATTTTAATGTTCTGTATACGAAAATGCAATAAAAATGAATTCGGAAAAAATGGAGATAGCTACCTTTGCAGCTACACGCTTCAAATAAATAGTTAAATTTTTAGAACGATTAACGGCTTCATAATTATAATATGATATTTCAAATTTGTAATTTTAATGATATTTATTATATAAAATGAAAATTTCAGTTTTATATCTGACTTTTGAAACCGCTGGAGGTTATAAAATTTTAACTATTTATTTGTGAAATTATATTGAAATTTTGAATTAAATTTTAACAGGAGGTCACGTATCTCTGTCCTTTTCTAATCGAAGAAATTATTTTTTTACAAAAACTAATAACTTTAGCAAAAAATGAAGGGAAAGCCGCATCTTGTATCAAAAAAGCAATATTTTCTTTGATAAGAAAAAATTAATTTTATTGCTTCATTCTCAAGAAAACCTTGAAAAACCAAATTGTTTAACCTAACCTCTATGATTTAAGTTTTTCAAGGTTTTCTTGAAAACAAAGCAATAAAATTAATTCTTTCTCATCAAAGAAAATATTGCTTTTTTGATACGAGATGCGGCTTTCTCTTCATTTTTTGCTAAAGTTATTAGTTTTTTTAAAAAACTCAATGCTTCGATTAGAAAAGGACAGAGATACGTGACCTCCTCTTAAAGCATTTGTTAATAAACAGTTTTTTATGATGTAAGGAGTCGACAACTACCTTAAACAGAAATTGTGGGAATTAAACTTTACCATTTTTATTACATCTAAAATAAATAGCATGCAAAATTTACATAAAACAGAAGCAACTATAACCTAAATATTAAATATTCAACATAAATTTTGTTAATAAGTTTTTTTTGCCAATAATATTATGCCTAGAATTAAATAATTGCATGCAAGATTTATAGAAAAGATATTAAATAATTATAAATCATAATTTTCATAAAATATTCAATAGATGAACACCAACATTGCAGGTCATTATAATCATTATAAGCACGTTTTCTGCATGTTGAACATATTCTTTCATCTAATGTAACATTAATCAAAACTTTTTTAATATTTTCTGACACTTTCTGTAATGACTTAGTTTTTCGATGATTCTTCAATTTATAAGGATTACAACATTTAATATAACTCACTAATTTACTTGAGAATCCCATTTTAATATTTAAATATTTTGTTATATTATATTTATTATAATTGATTGATAAAAATTAAACATCGATGTTATTGTTGTAAACTCGAGCATGAAAAACCATAGAGTGACAAATTCTGAGTACGAAATCAAACATAAGAGAATGGAAGCTCGGTTGGGACTGGGGACTGGAGAATTGCCCCGAAACGATAAATTTAGTGTATCGATATATGCTATCTTTGTTTAGCACATTGATTTTATATCTTCTGTCTCTGTGATAAAGAGTTGTGCAATTTTCTAGAGCGACCCCCTTGGGACATCGCGATCACGCACATACATACATATAGTACGTTATACGGTTGGTGGTGCTATACATCTATACTACATAAGTAAAGAATAATTTATGTATCTCTAATCCTAAAGAAATAATCTCTCTTATTGGTTAAACTCATTATTATCCTATAAAATACTTAAACGAAAAATGATTAGATTCGAATGTATGGAAGTAACTCAAGTAATGATTGTGTCATCTGTCTGTTTTCTCATCATGAGGAAAATAAGACGGAATGATGTTTGATTCATGTAAGCTGAGAACTGAGAACTGAGTAACGACTACAACTTTCTGCCTGAGGTCCGAATTTATAGTCATTGTTCAAACTCAAGCATTGAGGTTTAAATTCATAAACAAAACTGAAGTACTGGTTACATCCTGTGTCTTTTTTTGTTATCATGAGAGAAACAGAGACAGAATGAGATTTGAGTAACGAATCTTTACTTTAGTTAGGTCTATGAATTCGAACCTGAAAGACGGAATGAGATTTTATTATGAGAGAGACAAAGACAGAACGATGTTTGAGAATGGAGCATACTCAATACTTGAGTTTGAGCAACAACTATAAATTCGGGCCTAAGGTTGGAATTCAAACTCAAGCACCTACACAGCATGAAAGATTGCTGCAAGGTTTCAGTAATAAGAATTTTATTACTGAAACCTTGCAGCAACCTTTCATGCTGTGTGGGCAATAACTCAACTCAAATTACGGTGTTACTTACGTATCGATGTTACTTGAGTAACGTTTATAAATTTAAAAAAATATGTTTAAATTTAGCTAGGGTAAAGATTTTAATCAAGGGGCGCGGTAGCGCCCCGGAGGGCTACTCCTGAGCGATAAACTTAGTGTATCGATATATACTATCTTTGTTTAGCACATTGATTTCATATCTTCTGTCTCTGTGATACAGAGCTGTGCAATTTTGTAGAGCAGCCCCCCCGATGACAAGTAGGCAAAGCAATCGAGCGCTCTAAGCCTTTTATACGTTATGTTTTCGTAATTAACTTTGCAATTGAAAAATATTTTTAAATATTTTTTTATTGCTGAATCTTTATAAAATTATTTTATTTTTGTTTTTATAAGATTCAACATAATTTGATGAATACCATAATTTTTTTTTTTAAATTTCTGTAATTGTTATTACTATTTAAATTTATGTAACTTGTTGTTACTTTATCATTATTAATTTTCAGCTGCATTTTCACCTTTATTTACTTTTTTACTGAAATAACTTTTATCATAAAATTATCATAAAAATGAATAAGTCAAAGAAACTTTTAATTCTAAACTGTTAAAATAATTATAAACAAGTATTTTAACAACTATGTGAAATATTTATTGTTTAATAAAATAAGTTTCTAAAAAATTTATTTTCTAATAATTGTTAGTTTTATAATTATAAAATGTTGCAATATTAGTATACCATGGAAATTGATAGTTTATATAATTACAGAATGTGTAGCAATGAAATATCATATTTTCAATATTTTAAAGAAGCAATCTTATTCTTAAGAGAAATTCAATGGTTGTATAAAATGCCAGTAACTAAAATTCTCAAAATGTTAAAACTGCAAATCTTTGACAAAGAACTATGTTTTCTGATTCATTACCACCTGTGAAATATATATGTTATAACATAAACACAAAAGTTTCAAGAAACATAGAATTAATTATAGAAAAAGAATTTGGAGAAATAGGAAAAGTGTTTATCTAATTAGTATTCACGCTTGTGGTGATCTAAGTGCGTATACACCTCAAATATATTTGGAGGTAAAAATGGTCCATCTTCTTATTTTAGTATCTTGTTGTTTGAACATAAATTTGAAGAAATAGAAAATGTTTGTCTAATTAGTTTTTTGCTTGTGGTGATCTAAGTGCATATAAATCTCAAATATATTTAGAGATGAAAATGGGCCATCTTCTTATTTTAGTATCTTGTTGTTATCATAAATTAACTCTTAAAAACACAAAATTAAAGAAAGTGACGAGAAAGAGTATTTTAATTATTTTCCATTGTAAAAAAAATTTAAACAAGCTATTGAAAGTGTTGATGTAGATATTGGAAAATTCTTTAAACGACCATTCTTAACCTTTTAAGGACGGGACTGGTCGATATATCGACCACTCAAGTATCATAATATTTTTGAGTGTTTTAACATAATATTATCCTCAAAATCACTCAAAAATATTATGATACTTAAGTGGTCGATATATCGACCAGTCCCGTCCTTAAAAGGTTAAGACTTGCTTGTCAAGAAACATCAGATAGATGGCTTACAATGAGCGTTGAAGCTCATAATGAACATTATTTTTATGTTGTTGCAAGAGCTGTTTTGGAATTATATGGAGCTAAAAGTAAATACTTTAAATTATAAATTTTAATAACTCTCAATATATGAAAATTTTATTTTTAGATAATCTTTAATCAAAAAAGCTTGTTCAAAAAGGTGCGAGAAAATCACAGTATTCCAGTTTTAAAAATTATTTAGAAGATTGTATCAATCGATATAAATAAATAAAGAATATCACTTGTGATAACAAACAAAAAAACTGTGAAATGTCTTGGAATGATAAAATCTTGATGAGATTAAAATATGGAATCTACATCTAAGCTGCAAATCATTGACAGAGCAAATTCTAAACTGATTAAGAATGTTACATGTTATTATTTTTTTAAGGAATTTGTTGATTTCTATTGAAGTTATATTTTAAAGTTAAAACTAAAATTTAGAGTTAAAATAATTTTATACTTTATAAGTATAATTCATTCTTCACATGAGATTTTTATATTTTTGTAATAATTATTACAAAGTAAAATTGAAACTTGCGTTACTATAATTATATTTAAACAAACCAAAATTGTATTATTTTTTTATTAAAAAATATTAACTAATACACATTAAACTTTAATGAACATAAGAAATCAATGATCAAACATAATTTTTAAATTTTTTCATGCTTTATTTTAAGCATTTGACATTTATAATTATTATAAGATTATTTGTAAAGTATGTACAATCAATTACATATTTATATCTGCTTAAAATTATCTTTATATCAAACAAAGTATGAAAAAAGAAGTACAATAATTGTTTCAAAAATGAAAATTAACTTTGAATATTAAAAAAATAAATGTACCTTGTATAATAAGAAAGAAGTAAATTTTTTTACAATATTCAATTATTTATATTAATAAAAATTTAAACAATAAAGTTTAAAATTATGAGGGTGAAGAAATAAACAGATTTGTATGTATATTTCAAAATTGAATACTTTAAAAAGCTTACCTTTAAAAAGATGTATAGTGGGCAAGTATGCTTGGCGATTTATTTTAATTAATGATTTTAAACATTTTGATGTCTTTAACATATTATAAACTATTTTTAGTAATAAAATCAAACCTTGACATTAGAATTTCATGAAATCACGAAATAAATGTCATATAATAAAGGTAATAAAACTATGAGATCTTACCATAATTTTTAACAAAAGATTTTTCAATTTTTTTTCTTTATAAATTAACGTTGAATTTCAGTAACAAAATTGTATTATTTCTTGTTATCTTTTTTCTATCATTTATTTAAAAATATTCTAAAATTTTTTAAATTTTATTAAATATTTACAAAATTACTTGCCAGGCCCATGGGTAAATATTTTATGTCAATGTTTAAAGTTAAGAAATTTGTATATAACATATGTACATATAAACTTTTATTTTATGTAACATTACAGATATAATGGAACATAACATGTAAGTATTAAAATCATTTTCTACTTATAACACGTTTCTAATTTTCAATAACGGTAATATAATTCTGTAATATTATTTTAATCAATTATTGGAATTTATAGTTATCGAAATCAAATAAGAAAAAGGATCTGAATATTTTAATATCTAATATTTATAAAAATCTTAATTTATTGGATTACATAAAACTTTTATATAAATAATCATTCCTAAATGTATAATACGTATTTAAATAATTTTTCAATACATATGTATTATATATTTATAAACTCATCTTATTTTAAATATTTAAAATCATAATAACAATTTATTGAAGTACATAAATATGTTTTGGTTGTGAGTGTATTTTGAGGATGTCTAAATAATGAACAGTTGATATTTCAATTCAGATTCTAAATTAACACTTAAATTATTAAAAAATAGATCTCTTTTAAGATATTTAAAAATCATTTGTTTGTATATTGCATTATCTATAATCGAAGAACCAAATCCACAGTATATATGTTTTAAATTGAAAATTCTATTTTATTTTTTAATATTCAAAGTTCTATAGCTCTTGTCTCAGTTCTATGCCTAAGATGAGACAAAGCTCACTTCAAGATATTATAAAAAGACATAACATAGTGCAACCTGAGTGAAATCAACCTGGTCGAACACCAGAAATTCAAAATTACATGAAAGTACAAAATGAACCAATCAGAAGACAGCAATTCTGAGATTTAAAAAAATTTGTGTAGATTCTATTCATAATTTGCAACAATAAATATATTTATAAGTAAATCTCTAAAATCCTTAGTTTTTGAGGAAAAAAATAATTAAGTTGGTAATTTAACAAAAAAAATTGAAAAATTACAATATTCTATTACTTATTACTCGTAATCCCTTTGACCTATGCCTCTAAAAATTTTTATGTATATTTTGGGTATTAAATGGAACCTCTTCACGGATTTTCAGCAAATTCTATTTTTTTTGTCAGTCGAGTTGACATGAAACGTCCCATATGTATATGTATATATGTATATGTATATATGTGTATGTATATATGAAGCGACAGAAGCAAAATTGGCAGGTAAACAAATAGTAGAAAAATCTGATGAAATATTAACAAATAAAATATATATGAATAAAAATTTTTATATTTCTACATTAAAACAAATTGAAAAAAATGACAAAAAATTTTACGAGAAAAATATTTCTAAGAATGGAAATTATGATTTAGGCTTAACTACAAAATTGGAAGAACTAATGGCTGAAGTTGCTTCATTAAAATCAGAAATGGCAAACAGGAAGAAAAGTAAAGAAAAGAGAAGAAAAATAGAAAAGAAAAGAACTGATGATTTGTTTGCTTTAATTGTTAAAGGGAGGAACGCCATGTAAAACTTCAATATTGAAACTTTTGATAAAATGAGAGAAGAGTTCAAAAGAAAAATGACGACAGTTGATATGGCAGGAACGATAGATAAAATTAAAGACAGCAAAACGACAGTTAAGGTATGATTTTGAAAATGATATATTTAACACTAAAGGTTTCGAGAATTCGACAGTTCTAGATGAACAGGAATTGTCACGCTCGATTCAGAGAGAGGTTAATAAAAGATTTAATATAGAAAATGATGGTGTTCTAAATATTTCTAGGCAGTTGACAGAAACTGTTAAAACAGGACTGACTGGAAAAGAGAGATAAAAAAAACATGACTAAAAACTAACGACTCAAATAATATATGAAAACTTTTTAGATTACTTTCTGTCTGAATTAAGATTATTGGATTTGTTGTATGTTGTAGACAGTACAGTTTTAGTAAATGAAAATTTATCTGAAAGTATAAAAGATAAACACAGATATAAAGTGCGTGATATTTTAATTAATAGAATTGATAAAGATTATTAATGCTAGAGTAATGAAAATAAAAGATCCAATTGAATTGTTAAACAAAATTAAAGAAATTAAAGTAAGCGAAGTAAATGCGACTCCATCTAGTATAAAGAAAAACTATGCAACATATAATATAATCCAGTAAAAGAAAAGGCAGTAAATCTTATTTATAGATTTGAAGGAATAGTAAGAAATTATATTAACATGCCAAAAGTTGAAAGGTTGTCTGAAGAAGACAAAAGAGACGCTTTCTATAATGCTATAATAAGCAAAGTAAATCAAGTAGAAGGAATAGATTTTATGACAGATAGTGTGACAGAAAAAGGTTTATCTTATGATAAATTAAGATAACTTATTATGCAGATTGAAAGCCGTCAGACGACAGATAAGCCTTTAACGACAGCTATGACAGCCAATACAGGCACCATACAAAAGGTACGATGTTATGAGTGTGACGGCTATGGACATTATGCTAGCGACTGCCCGCGACAGGGATCCGGCATGAAAAAATGCTTTTATTGTCAGAGTTTTACACGTGATCATGTGTCCGCAACATGTCCAAAACGTCAGGGATATTGGAGACAGGATGACAGCAAAAAGTAGGAAACAAAACATTATACGAATAGATTTAAAGAAAGTACAGGTCAGACAGCAGTCAAATATAAAATAACTAACTCAAGTTACCACAACAATCAAAAACAATCGAAATTTGACAATAAAAGAAGACAAGAAAATAACATAAAATACAACAGCGGAAAATATCAAAAGAAAGGCAGTCTGAATCAATTGAAACCTAAAAATGAGAAGACTAATATACAGAGTGATGAGTATCAAGCAATCGAAAAAGACAGTAAGCGAATGACTTTGTTTAACATAATGAATATAAACAATGAAACATTGGAAAAATTAATACTGGCTAAATTCATAGCTGACAGTGGCGCGACAGAACATTTAACAAACTTAAAATTGATTTTCAAGACATTTATAAAACAACCAGATAAAATCCAATGCGCGAACAAAGACAGAGAAGCAATTCTTAAATCGAAGGGAGAGGAAAGTATTTAATTCAACATGACAGATAATAAGCATATAACTTGAGACAGAGTAATTTATGCAGAAAATTTGAATGAGAATTTGTTGTCACTGCGTAAATTTGCAGTTAAAAGACTAAGTATTTATTTGTACAACAAAATAATAGATATATATGATCCAGTTTCCAATCAGTCTTTCTTGACAGGAATTTATGAAAAACCATATTGGCTGATTGGATTCGAAACAGACTATAATAAGCAAGAAAATAAAAACATAAAACAAAGACAGACAATAGCTTACTTGATGACTAGAGGAATGACAAAAAGGCAGTTAAACAAAGAAGATGATCAAGTTAGTAAATTTGAAGAAAATCAAACAGCCATAAAGACTAAAAAATATTTAGATTTCCAAAATACAATTTCAGACAGATTAATACATAAGTCCAATGATATTGAAGTAAACGAAGAACCTAGATGTGAAATTGAAGGAATAAAACAATTAAATGATAAAAACTTAAATGCTCAAGCTATGTTATGGCATATCAGAATGGGTCATGCATCAGTTGAATATCTTAAGATATTACAGAAAAAATTTCCAGAAATCAAGACTTTACAAACTGCTATATTTGATGATGCAATTGCAAACTGTGAAGTACAAAGGAAGTTTTGGAAAAACTGGAAGCAGAAAATCAATTAGCTTGTCCAGATACGCCTCAGCATAATGGAGTTGCAGAGAGGTTCAACCAAACGATACAAAAGAAAGTTAGGTATGATTCTGGTTTCCCAGAAAACATGTGGGACTTAGCATTGAGTGCAGAAGTATATGTATACAATAGGACACCTCATGCAACTAATAACATGATATCACCAATAGAGAAATTTAAAGGAAACTACAAGACAGATCTTAATCAGATAAAACGTTTTAGATGCTTTGCATGTATGAAAGTGCAAAGAAAAGTTTGTCCAAAATTCCGATTTATTGCAAAACTAGTCCTCTTAGTAGGATATAAAGAAACTGGATATGTCATACTGAAACCAGAAAAAGGAAAACTCTATGAGAGCAGAGACGTCAGATTCAACGAAAAACTAGTTTACAGAGACAGATATTACAAGACAGATATACTAAACTGGAAATACATAAATGAGGAAGTAAAGACAAATAAATGGTTTGTAAAATTCTTTAATGAAGA
Organism: Anastatus disparis; assembly: GCA_017163975.1. Lineage (NCBI taxonomy): Eukaryota > Metazoa > Arthropoda > Insecta > Hymenoptera > Eupelmidae > Anastatus > Anastatus disparis. The sequence continues at coordinate 110,146 of JAFFSR010000315.1, read as the reverse complement.
CGAACAAAATAATGAAAAATTGCAAGAAATGGAGGGAGAAAAGACAAAAACCTGTAGGACGACCGAGAAAATTAAGACCAAACACAGAAAGTACGACTGATAATGAAACTCACGCATTACTAGCTGAAATAAACGGAGATCCAAGTTCATATACTGAAGCAATGAAGTCAAAAGAACGACAGAAATGAACAGAAGCTATTAACGAAGAATTACATTCTATGTACAAGAATAATGTATGGAAACAAGTAAACAGATCTACTGTATTGAATAACGACAGAAAGCCAAACATCATCGATTCTAAATGGGTATTCAAACGAAAGACAGAATCGAATGGCAAAGAAAAATATGCAAGATTGGTAATACGTGGCTTCAAAAACAGAAACATTTATGATTTACAAGAGACATACGCACCAGTTTCTCGTTTACCTTTAATTAGATCAATACTAGCCATCGCTAATGAATTGGATTTAGAAATATGAAAGACAGCATTTTTGAATGGATATTTATACAGTGAAGTATGCATGGAAATACCAGAAGGAATGAAAGTCTCAGAAGAAATTAAAAGAAATAAAATCTGCAAATTGGAAAAGGCACTATATGGTCTAAAGGTTAGTCCAAAATGTTGGAATGAAAGATTCAAAAAGGCAGTTGAAAAATATGGATTAAAACCATTCAACAATAAACCATGTTTATTTACTCAACGAGAAAAGGAGAGGTTTTTGATTTTATATGTAGATGATATCTTGTTAATATGCAACGATATGCAAATGCTAGAAAAGATGAAATCAAACTTAAAGAATGAGTTTGAAATGACAGAAATTGGAGAGCCTAAAAACTTTTTATGCTTAGAAATCAAAAGAAATCGACAGAAAGAAATTTTAAGTATAAAACAAGAAAAGGACATTAATAGAATACTGGAAAAATTTAGATTTCATGAATCACACCTACAACAAACTCCTATGATGACTAACCAAATGGCAACTCAAGAAAGAAGACAACGAGAAGAAGCAGAAAAGACTGAAGAAAATTTAATGACAGAAAATGCAAACAATATACCCTATCGAGAAGTAGAGGGTACTTTAATGTATCTTTCAAATGCAAGTAGACCAGATATCACCTATGCACTGAACATACTTAGTAAACATCAAAACAATCCTACTGTCAGTGATTGCAAAATTGTAGAACGAGTTTTTAAGTATTTGAAAAGTACTAAAAATCTTGAATTAAATTACACAGGACAGACTAAAGATCTTCAAGGCTTTTCAGATGCAAGTTTTGTAGACTGCAAAGGTTCATTAAAAACTAGTGGCTATGCAATTAAATTATTTGGAGACACTGTAGCCTGGAAAACTCACCGACAGAGATATGTGGCATTATTAACATGTCAAGCGGAGTATGTTACAATGAGCGAGTGTGCTCAGGAATTAGTCTCATTGTATCTTATATTAAAGGAATTGTTAAAAAGAGAATTAGCACCTATGTTATTATGGTGTGATAACAAGGCAGCAAAAGCAAGCGTTAAGACTAGAGGCGGAAACAAATTAAGACATATGACCGAAATAAAAGAAGAAAATAAAAGAACATTATGTAAGGGAATGTGTAACTAGTGTTTTGGTAAATGCCAGTTGGATTTCCTCTAAAAATCAGATAGTTAATGTATTTACAAAACCTTTGTCATTTAAATTACATGAACGACTGACCAAACAAATACTTAATGACTGATAATATTGACTGATTATATTTCTGATATGTATTTTAGTTGAGTTATTAACAAACTTCTCCTTTATATTACAGGAACTAAATGAACGATCAGACAGAAACAATAAGAACGAGGGAGATGCTACAATTCTTTTTAATTAAAATTTGTATGAGTGTGAGAGGGAGTGTTGAGAATATACACACTCATACTGGATGTCGCTACTTATTGAGAATTTTCAGTAGACAGTTGAAGAGCAACAAGTTTTGTCTCGTCGTCGTTCAGTTCAAGTCCGTCTGTCAAAGACTTGTATTTCTTGTATTTCGAAGGCTTGTATTTCTTTATAGAGAGAGATCATTTAAATTAGTTTATTTTTTATAAGATTAAATAAAGGCTTTTCATTAATATAAAATTGTGCTCTACATTTAATAATTATTTAACAATTTGAAATCATAAAAAAGTTTTTAAATAATTGATTTTGATGAAAATTTTGTTAATATTATATTTGATATATCAAATGTTTGTTTATGTCTTAAGATTTATAGGATTATTCTGGTATAATTCCTTTTTATTTTTTTGACTTATTTTTACATTTTGTAAGATATATAAAAAATTTTTTACTAAAATTTAGAAATTTCTTTACTTCAATAATCAAAAATAAGTGACGTAATCTTTATTAATATTTATAAGATCATTAAATCATTACTTAATTTCAATTATTTTAATTTATATATATATATATATATATATATATATATATATATATATATATATATATATATATAAAATAAAATAATTGTGAAATATTAGACTTACTTTGTACAATGCTTACTTTTATAATTTTTTAGTCTTCTATATTTTCTTAATAATATTAGCTAATCTTAATAAATATGCAGAATAAATTTGATTGTGATTAATATAATATTCTGCTATTGGTTAACGTATTCGGATTTTATATTCTTTAATTCTACTAACGTAAGATTTTTAATATTCCGGTACTTTATTCCAATTATTTTATTCAAGTTTTGAATTTCCACTCTCGCCAATGTATAAATTGATAATATTATTTTATCGAAAAATTTCTCCATTATCAGGAGTATTATCATTTAGGCTTTTTGTATAATATTCAAATTCTTTCTTATAATTTGAATGATCTTTTATTTGATTATTTAATTCTTCTATAATTTGTTGATCAATTGCATTATCTACTTCAACATAATTGCCTTTAATTGGATTACATTCCATCATTTTTGTAATCATTTTGTATATTATTTATGTACACATTTGAGTTATATTGGCTGATTCCATTCAGATTCATGCAGGCCGTCACTGATCGAATTTTTTTTTTGTTCTAAGTAATAAAAATACCTTTTATTATGTATATGAAGATAAAATTTACCTCATAGTACGCTCAAAATTTTTTTTTTTTTACTACAGCAGTTTTAGTGTTGAATGTAAAAACGAAAATTCAAAAATTGAAAATGAACCTCTACTTTTAAATGACTATAGCTCCGTCAATTTTTAACCTTTTTGGGCGTTCTTTTAACGAAAGTGTGCGAAATTTGGTCTCGTTTTAAATGCGATCTCGATTTTTGTAATACAATTTGATCTCGCTGAGTTATTTACGAAAAACCGAAAAAAAGCGATTTTTTTGTCCTCAGGCCGCAAAATGAATTTTTGTGTCCTGTATACGGAGCACAAAATAGTGTATTCTTGTCCTAGGCCGCAAAAGAAGAATGTGTATATCCAATATATTATTTTAATAAAAGTTCACAGAAAAACCTTCTCGACATCGCTGATTCTTGGAATTAAACTTAATGAACTGCTCGCTTTCCTTAATATCGCTATCCTTTTCTCACATATACTATACTGGGTATGCGTTAACGAATAACGCAGACTCAATATAAGTGTGAAAGAAAAGGAAAGAGCAAGAGAAAGACATAGTAACAAGTTTCGTGTGTTAAAACTTTAATTTTCTTTTTTAAATAATATTTTTTAATTATAATTTTTATAGTTTAGCTTTGTTTTATCTTTTGTTGTATTTTTATTTAATTTTAATGTTGTATTTTAACAGTTATTAGTTGTTTTTATAATCGAACATTTTTTATTCTATTTTTTTAAAAGTTTTTTTTTTTTTTAAATGATGTTTTTTTTTAAATGATGTTTTTTAATTATAATTTTTATAGTTTAGCTTTTTTTTATAATTTATTGTATTTTTGTATAATTTTAATTTTATATTTCAACAATTATTATTGGTTTTTATAATCGAATTTTTTTTTATTGTATTTTGAGAATTATTAGTTATTTATTATTTATAATTGATTTTTTTTATAAAATTCTTTTATATTTTAAGAATTATCAATTATTTTTTTGTAGGCGGGGGGGCTAAGACCCAGCTTTCGCTTAGCGGCCTTCGGCCAAAAAAAAGTATGTACAGTCACGGCCACAAACGTATCATTCTTGCTCGTGCAGCTGGAGCGGCCTCGCTACGCTCGGCCCCTCAGCATGCACTCGCCAAGAATGATACGTTTTGCGGCCTTGACGCATAATATACTATTTTTCAAACACGATTTTCTCAAAAACTATATTTTTTGTTTTTTTTAAATTTTTATATGATCTTATACATAAAAAATACTAACTTTTAGGGTAGGTGAAAATATGCGATTTTGCCTTATTTTTTTTAAACAGATTTTTAAACGTTTTTTTTATATTTTCGATTTTAAAACATTGATACCATGGCGCATCGTACTATTTTTTCCAACTTTACGTGTTCTTACAGCTATTTTTATGCTTTTATTTATTAATATATCAAAAATATCAACAATAATCTTTAAAATAAACCCCGGATCGAATATTTTGATCAATTAGAACAAAAGTTATGATGATTTAAAGTTTAAAAAAAATGCTGAAACTTTAAATAAATATGATATTTACAGATGCTTTGAATAATTATGAAAAAGAGAATAAACAAGACATTGCAGATTTTAATCAGAAAAATAAAATTTACTGAATAAAACTAGCACAATTAAAAATTTCTTAATAGAGTTAAGAGAGCGTGCTCTCACTGTAAGAGCTCATAAATTGGTCAAAGAAATTCAACGTATAGCAATTGAAGAGGTTAAACTTTTAGCGAAAAATAATGACTTCCAATTAGTTATTCATGTCGATTTTGCAGAAAATTGGACAGTTCTGCTTCAAAATGAAATTCAAAGCTATCATTAGAGTAAAAACCAAATATCAATATTTACGTCAGTATGCTATTTTGGAAATGATAAGACAGTCAGTTATGTCACCGTCTCTGACGATATTAAACATGATTCGTCTCATGCCCTAATGACTATAAATTTAATTATCGACAACTTAAAACAAAAACATATTGCGCAAGATCTTGATGAAATCATAACCATTTCTGATGGAGCTGCCAGTCATTTTAAAAATAGATATCAATTCTATGAGTTTCAAAACTCAAAAGTAAACAGAAAATGGCTTTTTTTCTGCAACAGGTCATGGCAAAGGCGCTTGTGATGGTATTGGTGGTTAAGTTATACATTATGCTACCACGCATAATCTGTCCAAGAAGAATGCAGATTTTATTAGAAACGCTGAAAATTTCGCCACTCACGTATCAAAATATACTCCGTCGATTAACATTCTTGTTATCCGCAAGGATGAGTTAGAAGTTTTTCGACAGACAAAAAAAATGAAATAGTTAGGAAATGCAAAAGAAATTAAAGGTATTCAAAAGATTCACTGTAAAAAAAGTAAACGAAACCAAATCTACACTGCCAAAACTTCGAGACATGAGTGGCAAGAAGTAAATTGAAAGGTTTTATTCAAATTCAGATTTTTTTATTCACATTAGTTCTCAATTCATTAGTGTTCATTTCTTAATTGTATCGCATATTATTTGTTCATTTGGAATGACCAAATAATATATTTTAATATTTACAAAATTCACCTTTTCAAAATTTGAAATTCAAATTCAAAATTCAAAATTCAAAATTCAAAGTAAATATATTTATTTAAAGTTCCAGCATTTTTTTTTAAACTTTAAATCGTCATAACTTTTGTTCTAATTGATCAAAATATTCGATCCAGGGTTTATTTTTAAGATTATTGTTGATATTTTTGATATATTAATGAATAAAAGCATAAAAATAGTTGTAAGAACACGTAAAGTTGGAAAAATAGTACGATGCGCCATGGTATCAATGTTTTAAAATCGAAAATATAAAAAAAACGTTTAAAAATCTGTTTAAAAAAAATAAGGCAAAATCGCATATTTTCACCTACCCTAAAAGTTATTATTTTTTATGTATAAAATCATATAAAAATTAAAAAAAAAAAAAAAATATAGTTTTTGAGAAAATCGTGTTTGAAAAAAATCGCTTTTTTTCGGTTTTTCGTAAATAACTCAGCGAGATCAAATTGTATTACAAAAATCGAGATCGCATTTAAAACGAGACCAAATTTCGCACACTTTCGTTAAAAGAACGCCCAAAAAGGTTAAAAATTGACGGAGCTATAATCATTTAAAAGTAGAGGTTCATTTTCAATTTATGAATTTTCGTTTTTACATCCAACACTAAAACTGCTGTAGTAAAAAAAAAAAAATTTTGAGCGTTCTATGAGGTAAATTTTATCTTCATATACATAATAAAGGGTATTTTTGTTACTTAAAACAAAAAAAAAAATTCGATCAGTGACGGCCTGCATGAATCTGAATGGAATCAGCTACTTACTTAAATTTAAAAAACCGGACAGATTCTCAAAGTAGATAAAATTTCCTATCATTTTATATTAAAGATATAGAAATATTTCGTTCGCTAACCTACATTATTTCGTTATAAGCAAACAAAATTCTAAAAAATTCAAAATTTTTTCTGCTCTAAATTATTCTAGCTTATTCATCAACATTTGAAAGTGATATATAACAATTTATCATTAAAGCTGAGATTCTGACATTTCCTTAACACATGTTGAACTTCAAAAAATATTTATTAGTAGTCGAGTTATAAGGTTTTTTACCAGGGCGTTTCGCGCTTTTGCTACGTCTCTATGTTTTTTTGCAATATATTTGTCATATCTCTGGTTCTAATTACACAGGCCCACAAAATGAAAAAAAATGTCTGAACTTTTGACCGGACATACATATTCCCATGTATTTTTCGACGCTGAATCCGAATCTGTAATAAAAATATAGGGTTTTCCTACCTTTTCTCAGAGTTTTATTGAAAAAACCTCATTTTTTACGGTTTTTTTGCAGTTTTTCGAGTCTAGAAAAAACAAATCATGAGATACGGTTAATTGGACTTCAAAATCGAATTCTACGGGAAAAAATACACGGGAAACCATACCTTCAAATTTTTTTAACGCGATTCTAGTCCTCTGTATGGGGCTGAAAAGATGAGGAAATCGGTAAAAGTCGAAATTTTGCCTAAAATGGATTTAAACAATATTAAAATTTAATCATGCGTCTTTTGAAGAGTCGATAAACATTGGAAATACTATCCTGGGGGTTTTTCAGATTGCTGATCATGAATTTGAAGTCAGATTGTGTAAAAACTACTTCTAGAGGGCGGTGACAAGAACTGTATATGGTAAATTTATCGATTTTTTAAAAATTTTACGTCTGAAATACTAATTTTAGAGTCTTTCACAGCATTGACTGTAAATTCAAGATATTAACTTAGCCTATTGTGTACGTTAAACTTAACATTTTGTCTATGTTTGTCTCTCTCTCTCTCTCTCTCTCTCTCTCTCTTCCGATGTTTTTTTTAAATTGGCTTACGCTTACGTACACGTTTCTCTTCGAATGACCGATGTAGTGGATTTCTGACACGTTTTTGTCCTTTTTCGCAGCTGTTTCTCTTTTTATCATCCAGCAGTAATCTGCTAACATGTTGATACCCCAGTTTCCTTGAAATCTACGTTCAAACTCCTTTAAATCTTGATGAAATCGTTCACCATGCTCTTCACTAAAGTCTCCGTTATTTTCAGGAAACTGATCAACGTGTGAATCAAGAAAATGAAGTTTTAAGTTCATTAGACAACCCAATTTTTCAAAATTACGTACCATTCTTTTCACAATAGCTTTATAATTCGTGTCTTTGGCATTACCCAAAAATTTCGTCGATACCTCTTTAAAACTTAACCATGCTGCCTTTTCAACATCAGTCATGCTTTGTTCAAAGTTTTCGTCTCTAAATAAAGTTCGGATTTCAGGACCATCAAAAATACCTTCATTTAATTTAGCATCAGATTTATGGGGAAATACTTTGCTTATATATTGGAAGCATTGACCGTCCTTGTCCAAAGCTTTAACTAATTGCTTTATCAATCCAAGCTTTATATGCAGAGGCGGTATCAAAATTTTCGAAGGATTAACGAGTGGATCTTTTATAACATTCTGTTTTCCAGGTTCAAACGATTCTCTTGATGGCCAAATTTTCTTTTTATAGTGTTTTTCTCTATCTCTGCTATCAAACATGCATAAATAACATGGGTACTTCGTAAATCCAGATTGTTGTCCAAGTATCATAGATAAAATCTTTAAATCGCCACATATTTGCCATTTATGTTCTCTATATTTTATTTTCGTTAAAAGTAGTTCAAGATTGGAATACTCTTCTTTAAGTACTGCTGAATGTGCTAATGGTATAGGAGCATATTTATTTGTGATATTGAGGAGTACTGCTTTAAGGCTGCGCTTTGATGAATCAATGAATAGTCGCCAATTTTCAGGTTTGTATATGTTGGGTTTCAATTCATCAATAAGACCTTTCACGTCCGTGCAATAAACCATATTAGAATCATTCTTGAAATAATTTCTAAAGCGCTCTTCTCGATTACGATATGCACATACTTTAGTACCCTTTGTCAACATATTTCGTCTCTTAAACTCTGAAGCCATAAACTCTGATTGTTCCTTAGATAAACCACTCTTTCTAAATAAATCGTTCAGACTTTTTTGATCAAACTTTTCAACAGTTCGTTCTTCACCCTTAGGAATATACTCTTCATCACTATCCAGAGAATGTTCTTCAGGTGAACTTAGATCTTCTTCATTTGGTGTGTTTGTGTCAGAGACAATTTGATCTGTCAATTTTTTATTTATACTTATTCTGTTGTAAAACTGGGTACTGTTGTTTAGAAAGGAATTCGGTTTCATTTTAAAGCTCCGTTCAGTTAATCACTGTTGTACACTGTCATTGATCTTAAAGCATTGTTTATAAACGAATGGGACTTATGATCTTTTTCCAAAGCTATATATATATATATATATATATATATATATATATATATATATATCAGTACTCTATAAGGGTACCTAAAAAAACCTGCTGCTGCGAAGTATTGGTCACGATGACAACTGCCCTGAAAATGGGATGTGTAGAATGATTCGGTGTACTCAATACTTTGCAGTAACGAACCCAGCGAAGGCGCGCTGTCCTGCAGGGGAGCACTAGGATGTGAGAATGATGCCGTAGTGTGTCCGACGACGAGTTGACATTGTCCTCGTCAAAGTCGGAAAGCTCTCATACTTAGGCCTGGGGAGGTATGAGAGTTATCACCCCTAGGACGGCGGACTCACCTGCGATCGGAACAGGATTCCTAGTGTGTGGGGTTTAATTCAACAATATGGCTAATTCAAATTTTCAACCTTTTTTAAACTGCGCTGGTACATCCAATAACAGTTTTAACCATACGTGTAATGGATCTCAAGATAATTTCTGTTATGTATGTTCAGAATATATTGGACAACGAAACAAAAGAAAAATCACAGATAATATTAATTTTATCTATCAAAAATGTTTTGATATTGAGATTTCTCAACAGGATAAAATTTGGGTTCCTCATTATATATGTGCTTCATGTTATGCCATGATGAATCGATACAACACCAGTCAGGCTAGGTCCAAATTAAAATTTACTATACCTACAAAGTGGAAGGAACCAAAAGATGAAAATGATTGCTATTTTTGTTTAACAAAGATACAAGGTTTAGACAAGATACAGAAAAAAGGAATAGTATATCCTAATACTTCTTGTATAGAATTTCCATCCAAGAATTTTATAGATATTTTTGAAAATAAAGATTCGAGAGATAGTTTTACAACAGGCTTAGGGAATCTAAATGTAGATGAAAACTCGACAGATGGAACAACTGAAAATCTGATTGCCGCAGACGGAAGCTCATCAAATGAAGAAGATCTAAGTTCACCTGAAGAACATTCTCTGGATAGTGATGAAGAGTATATTCCTAAGGGTGAAGAACGAACTGTTGAAAAGTTTGATCAAAAAAGTCTGAACGATTTATTTAGAAAGAGTGGTTTATCTAAGGAACAATCAGAGTTTATGGCTTCAGAGTTTAAGAGACGAAATATGTTGACAAAGGGTACTAAAGTATGTGCATATCGTAATCGAGAAGAGCGCTTTAGAAATTATTTCAAGAATGATTCTAATATGGTTTATTGCACGGACGTGAAAGGTCTTATTGATGAATTGAAACCCAACATATACAAACCTGAAAATTGGCGACTATTCATTGATTCATCAAAGCGCAGCCTTAAAGCAGTACTCCTCAATATCACAAATAAATATGCTCCTATACCATTAGCACATTCAGCAGTACTTAAAGAAGAGTATTCCAATCTTGAACTACTTTTAACGAAAATAAAATATAGAGAACATAAATGGCAAATATGTGGCGATTTAAAGATTTTATCTATGATACTTGGACAACAATCTGGATTTACGAAGTACCCATGTTATTTATGCATGTTTGATAGCAGAGATAGAGAAAAACACTATAAAAAGAAAATTTGGCCATCAAGAGAATCGTTTGAACCTGGAAAACAGAATGTTATAAAAGATCCACTCGTTAATCCTTCGAAAATTTTGATACCGCCTCTGCATATAAAGCTTGGATTGATAAAGCAATTAGTTAAAGCTTTGGACAAGGACGGTCAATGCTTCCAATATATAAGCAAAGTATTTCCCCATAAATCTGATGCTAAATTAAATGAAGGTATTTTTGATGGTCCTGAAATCCGAACTTTATTTAGAGACGAAAACTTTGAACAAAGCATGACTGATGTTGAAAAGGCAGCATGGTTAAGTTTTAAAGAGGTATCGACGAAATTTTTGGGTAATGCCAAAGACACGAATTATAAAGCTATTGTGAAAAGAATGGTACGTAATTTTGAAAAATTGGGTTGTCTAATGAACTTAAAACTTCATTTTCTTGATTCACACGTTGATCAGTTTCCTGAAAATAACGGAGACTTTAGTGAAGAGCATGGTGAACGATTTCATCAAGATTTAAAGGAGTTTGAACGTAGATTTCAAGGAAACTGGGGTATCAACATGTTAGCAGATTACTGCTGGATGATAAAAAGAGAAACAGCTGCGAAAAAGGACAAAAACGTGTCAGAAATCCACTACATCGGTCATTCGAAGAGAAACGTGTACGTAAGCGTAAGCCAATTTAAAAAAAACATCGGAGAGAGAGAGAGAGAGAGAGAGAGAGAGAGAGACAAACATAGACAAAATGTTAAGTTTAACGTACACAATAGGCTAAGTTAATATCTTGAATTTACAGTCAATGCTGTGAAAGACTCTAAAATTAGTATTTCAGACGTAAAATTTTTAAAAAATCGATAAATTTACCATATACAGTTCTTGTCACCGCCCTCTAGAAGTAGTTTTTACACAATCTGACTTCAAATTCATGATCAGCAATCTGAAAAACCCCCAGGATAGTATTTCCAATGTTTATCGACTCTTCAAAAGACGCATGATTAAATTTTAATATTGTTTAAATCCATTTTAGGCAAAATTTCGACTTTTACCGATTTCCTCATCTTTTCAGCCCCATACAGAGGACTAGAATCGCGTTAAAAAAATTTGAAGGTATGGTTTCCCGTGTATTTTTTCCCGTAGAATTCGATTTTGAAGTCCAATTAACCGTATCTCATGATTTGTTTTTTCTAGACTCGAAAAACTGCAAAAAAACCGTAAAAAATGAGGTTTTTTCAATAAAACTCTGAGAAAAGGTAGGAAAACCCTATATTTTTATTACAGATTCGGATTCAGCGTCGAAAAATACATGGGAATATGTATGTCCGGTCAAAAGTTCAGACATTTTTTTTCATTTTGTGGGCCTGTGTTATTAATGCGTAGAAAAAAAAGATCAAATCGTTTTTTGTTTGAAAAATATTAATAATTTTTTCACATTTTATTCTAATTTCCTTTTTTACATAAGACTTGTTATTCGTGCATGTATTTATTTATAACTATAAAATGTTACTAGATTTTTAAACGCTCATGGTTATTTAGCAAAAGAAGATTGAACTTTTTTAAAATGAAAGCCGGGTTCAAATCCTTTCGCAATAGTAGTTACAGCATCTAAAAATATTATTTGCTTCTAAAAATATAGAGCAATGAAAATTGGACTTAAATTCCTATTCATAACATTAATTAGCAATAAATGCTAAAATTTAGTCTAATTTTTATTGCTCTATACATGGAGAAAAAAATTAAATTTTTAGATGCTGTAACTACTGTTTCTAAAGGATTTGAACCCGGCTTTCATTTAAAAATAAATAATGTGGCAGTCTGGGACTAGCCGACAAAAGTGAAACTTCTCTAGGAAAATTATAGAACTCATGAATAGTATATTACGACCCATGGCCAAAAAAGTAAGAAAGGTCTCAGACAACATGTAATTTATGGCCAAGGCGAAGCCGAGGTTTACTAACATGTGATCTGAGGCTTTCTTATGTACTGACCAAGGGTTGTATACTATTTTTCTGCTCGACGGCGTCAGAAAGCGACAACTTTGTTTTGGGCAGCGGACAAAAAGTTGTCGCTTACTGGCTAGAGGGCATAAAAAATTATTTATTCTTATTTATTGTATTTTAAAAATAATTTTTAATTTAGGATTTTTAAAGAATTAATTCTTTTTGATTGCAAATAGAATGTATAAAATTTCTGTTGTAATATTTATTTCACAAAAATACAATTTTTTAATTTTCATTTGCCATTATCAAAACTTTAATCTTTAGGAAAAAAGTTACTGCAGTGATCGTGCTAGCGTAAGACTTACGCTGGCACAGCCATGATTTCTCGGAAACAACTGGAGTAACAAAATCGTTTCCGGACGAAAATGTCAGTAAAAAAAATTTTTTAGAAAAAAAAAACCGACTTCAAAAAACGTAATTTAGAAATGTAATGCTATAAAAAGAAAAAAATTATACTTTTTAATCAATAAATTATTCAAATTCAACTTTTTTAAGTCAGCGCTAGAATTTTAATCAATTTATTGTTCTAATTTAATTTTTTGAAGTCAGCGCCGAAATTTTAATTAATTAAGGGGAACCACTAGCTAGAAATAAACTGATTAAAATTATTAAGATGGCCAGCTGAAATTTTTTTTACATGTAGCTTTTTGCTTATCTCTAACAATGCCGCATCGAAATTGGGAAAAAAATATTTTTCCATAGTTTTTTTTTGGTTTTTTTAATTGAAAAAAAAAATTGATAATTTTTTGAAGATAAAAAGTGTTAAAATCAAATTAACGACAAACCTATACGAGAGATTTTAGCTATTATTATTACGAACATTTTAAAAAAAGAAAATTGCAGATCCGTTGAATAACAAAAAAGTAGTAGCGATTTTAAAATCTTTCGGACTTTCCAAGTAAAATTTTTTTTTCTTCATTTTTGCCGTAAAAATCTTTGAAGTGGTCTTTTTTCAAAAAGTTATATTTGAATGAAAATAAATTTATGATACTGAATATACAGAGTTATTATTGTATGTAATTATTATTGTATATAAATATTAGTGTATATACTTTTAAAATTAATAAATTATAGTACATTATTTTGTATAAAAAAAAATCAAAAATTTAGCAGACTCCAATAAAATTACAACATGTGTTATTCTTCATTCTCACATGATACAAATTTTCTTTATTCGTACGTTTGTTGTACAACTAGTATTTGTTTACATCACGAGGTTTGTAAAATTCTTATGATTTATCGACAACACGCAGTTCTCATTCTCTTTATACGATTCTTGTATCTAGTTCAGTCATTGAAGCATTTCAGCTTGAAATTTTGTCGGTTAGGATAGATTAACATCAAAATTTGTCAGTAGGTAAAGAATAGTCCAAAAAATAAAAGTTATATGATGCCGATGTGCGCTTTTGCCCAGGGGGCGGGAGCCGCCCCTTCTCGGGGACGGTGAGAAAAAAAAACCATATAATTCAATGTAAAAATCAATTTAGAGCAAAAAGTTTTTTATGAGTTTTTTTGTTAAATGAATACTTTTCGAGTTACAGGTGATTGGAAACATAGATTTTTAGTGTAAAAAAGCATGTTTTTTGACGGTTTTTCATGAAATAACTTGAAAAGTTTTAATTTTATCAAAAAACTCATAAGTAACAAAAATAAAGCTTGTAGAAAAACAAAACGATTCCATTTTTAATCATTATTTTACAATACATAACGAATTATAAATTATTGAATATTAATACTGTTACGCTTGAAACTTTAAGAGTAATATTCAACGTTAAATAACAGAAAAATGGCATACTTTTTGAGGAAAATGTATATAATATTTTTTGAAGGTATTGAGATCACCTTTTAAATTAATTTTGTTTCGAGTCAAAAGTATGAAAATTAAAGGAGTTACAAGGAAAATAAAATTATTTTATATAGTTTGACAATAAAATTTCAATATTAAAACCACTGTCATTAAGACAGATTTTGAAATATAAAGAAATCCTTTTAGGGTTTATCTTATTTAGGTACCAACTATGTGTTCTAGAAGTTTTAGCAATTTAGGATGCTTATTTTTTTTTAAAATCAAGTTTATATAAAAAAAAAAAATTTTTTATTTTTCAAAAATTCATCCTTTTTTTAAAATATCTCAATAATTAACAGATGTACGTAAAAAGTACCGAAGATAAAAAATATAGCTTTTTTTTTCATGAATATTTTGCTATTTTTTCATTTTTGTCCGATAGAAATCAACTGAGATATTAGTGTTAGAATTCTGTAATCAGAGCCAAGTACCACCTATTTTTGGCCCTTCAAACTAAAAAATCTCAAAAAATAAAACTTTTTAAAAATTGATATTCACATAACTTGAAGATGATACAATTACCTACAGAATCCATTTTGGAGCAATTAAAAAGCTTAAAAAGTAGCGGAGTTATCATAAAAAAACCAATTGTACTTTTTCAGTAAAATTTTCGGAGCGCATAAATTCGTTTATTTTCGAGTATTTTAGATACATACACATAAATATTTTACAGCTTCTTTGAGTCTGTGCCGTAAATAGCTTCTATTCTTTTCAGTTCTTATATGTATATTTTGTAAGTGGACACATATATATATAAATATCATATAAGTATAAACTCAGGTAGAAGAAAAGAAATGAGACTATGTAGCATGCCGATTTGAAACAGTTGCCGTGTGCGATATATACGTCTATACAAATAAGAGTTCTATACCTTTTCTCTTCTTTTTCTTACCTGTCTTTGTGTGTGTGTGTGTGTGTGTGTGTGTGTTCGTGTGTGTGTGTGTGTGTGTGTGTGTGTGTGTGTGTGTGTGTGTGTGTGTGTGTGTGTGTGTGTGTGTGTGTGTGTGTGTGTGTGTGTGTGTGTGTCAGGAGACTAAAGTCGGAATATTCCAGTGAAAATTCCCAACATTTCCCCGAAAGGAAAATGGAGTCTTCTATAAAGCTTTCATGAAATCTTTCGTTGCAATGATTCATCAATCTTTCACAGGAATCTTTCTTGGAAGGTTTGCGGAAGCTTCCAGGAGCCTTCCACTGGAATGTTTCAATGACGATTTCCAATATTTCGCTGAAAGGTAAACGGAGTCTTCTATTCAAGCTTCCGTAAAATCTTTTGGTGCAATGATTCATCAATCTTTCAACGGAATCTTCCTTGGAAGGTTTACGGAATCTTCCAGGAGACTTAAGTCGGAACATCCCAGTGAAAATTCCGAACATTTCCCCGAAAGGAAAATGAAGTCTTCTATAAAGCTTCCATGCAATCTTTCGGTGCAATAATTCATCAATCTTCCAACGGAATCTTTCTTGGAAGGTTTACGGAAGCTTTCAGGAGCCTTCCACTGGAATATTTCAATGACAATTTCCAATATTTCGCTGAAAGATAAACGGAGTCTTCCATTGAAGCTTCCATGAAATCTCTCGGTGCAATGATTAATCAATCTTACAACGGAATCTTCATTGGAAGATTTACGGAAGCTTTTAGAAGCCTTTTACTGAAATGTTTCAATGACAATTTCCAATATTTTGCTGAAAGGTGAACGAAGTCTTCCATCCAAGCTTCCATGAAATCCTTCAGTGCAATGATTCATTAATCTTCCAACGGGATCTTCCTTGGAAGCTTTACGGAAGCTTTTAGGAGACTTCCACTGGAATGTTTCGATGACGATTACCAATATTTCGCTAAAAGGTAAACGAAGTCTTCTATTCAAGCTTTCGTGAAATCTTTTGGTGCAATGATACATCAATTTTTCAACGGGATCTTCCTTCGAAGGTTTACGGAATCTTGCAGGAGACTTGAGTCGGAATATTCCAGTGGAAATTCTGAACATTTCCCCGAAAGTAAAACGAAGTCTTCTATAAAGCTTCCATGAAATCTTTCGGTGCAATGATTCATCAATCTTCCAACGGAAGCTTCCTTGGAAGGTTTACGGTGGCTTCCAGGGGTTCTTCGTAGAAAGTTTCCTTTGCAATATTTCAGGAATATTTTGTTTTCTTCTATAAAACTTCCATACATATTTCAATGAAATATTCCATTGGAATATTTCGGAATATTACAATGATATCTTTCATGCTGTGTGGGACAGCAGCATGACACAGAATCCATTTATCTTCTCAATAATATACGTTTTGGCGAATTGACAACTGCTCAATTAGAATTATTATGTGAAAAAAGAAGAGTTTCATTAGTTGGAGAATTCGAAGGTGGTGCTGCTGTTAGAATATATCCAACGATAAAAGTAGTAGATGAATATAATTTAAAAATGACTGACATTATGTCGAGATTGCGTCGTATATAGGGATATATCTGGAACTTTTTAATTTTGAGAAATTGTCTTCACAACAATTGAAAAGTCTATAATACAAGTTTCTGGAGTGGCACACACTTCAATAAGGGCTTGAATTACTCGTTTCTGTAAGTAGAATATGTAATTAAATTTTAGTATCGATTGAACAAACGTTGTTCACGGTATATAATTTTATACATAAAAAATGATACTTTTTTCATATTTTTCTACGTGGGTTTCTTGAGCTATAAAAAAAGTAACGTACTTTCGATCATTCTTACATTTTTTGAGCATAATGAATATGGTAAAAAGAACAGTTTAAGCCTACCCTGGTACATGTGCCTCTTTTTAGGAAGCTGTTAGACTATTTTTAATGTTAGTGTAATTTTCATCTAAAAATTACCAAAAAATAAAAATTGCTAAAACTCATCTAAAAATTTCCAAAAAATAAAAATTGCTAAAACTCTAGAAATTTATTCTTTTTGTTATCTAAAATATGCAAAAAAAATTGAAGAATCAAGATTGAAAGAATCAAGAGCTACAGGACCTTGAAATTTGAAAATTTTTTAACATTTTTGGAAAAGTCCCAAATTTATCATTTTTTTTCTAAAAATTCTAATGTTTTAGAGTAAAATACAGAAGTACACTTCTTGTTGTAAATGAAGAGAAGAGCTTGTATGGCTCGATGAAAATTGGCTTTTACGGGCTAATTTTTTTCTATTTCCAACTTTTAAATAAATTTTGGATCATGTAAGTCAGAGCCACCAATAAGGAGTTATGACAGTTTGAAATATACATTTTCACGTATTATTTATTTTTATATAATAGCCTGTCACATACTAAACATAAGCATCTGGTTTTAATGCTCAAAAACTAAGGAAATAAGTTTAACAATCATATAGTAGGATGATATTCATCAATTAAAAGTTTAATTATTAATTAAACAACACTCATTATTATAATTACAATAACTTTGCATTATCGCAAACTCAAATAATTATTTTTCAATTAAAATTTACTTACTTTAAAGAGTTGTTTCATCAATAAAAAAGTATAATTAAATATTCACTATTTTCTTCGCCTTAACTTTCTATAAAAAGTATCTGTTAAATGGGAAATGATGATATAATTTTGGAACACACACTGTCAAAAGAAATAATAGTGGCTTCCATTACATCTAAATTCAGGATCAGTATCATCTTCTAAGTGAGCTGTTACGAATTGAGTACTGATTCTTACATTAGCATTAATAATTTCATTAATACCCGATACACCTTGAGTAATGTTCATAGATGCAACATCAACAAAATGAAAAGTTTTGAAGGTTATTTAAGTACCCCGTTCTCCAATACTTTGTGCAACTAAAGCACCAACTGCAGTGCCTGGTTCAATTTTGGCTTTCATATATTTTTCTTCACTTGTATGAATAAATTGAACAAGTTTTGACACAGTTAAACTTTAATATATCTGTAAAGTGGGTCATCTAGTTTAATATATTGTCTAATCCTAGCAATTATAATTACAACTGTTTTAAAAATTGAGCTAATTCTTGCTTAAGGGGCGTTACAGGTAAAATCTTGTTTTTTAATAAAAAAATGACGATTTTCATTATTAATTTTTGACTCATAGCACCTACAACATAATCCATGCGTTATGTTGTTCAAAACCATCTAAAGAATCTATGAAAAAATTTCAGCAAAAAATATTAAAAACTGTGGAACTAGTAGTATTTTAAATGCTGCCTCATTTACCTTACCTCCAAATCAAGCAGCAGTTAAAATACTACTAGTTTTACAGTTTTTAATATTTTGTGCTGAAATTTTTTCATAGATTCTTTAGATGATTTTGAACAACATCACGCATGGATTATGTTGTAGGTGCTATGAGTCGTAAATTAAAAATTAAAAGCGTCTTTTTTTTATTAAAAAACAAGATTTCACATGCACCCCCCTTCAATTCTCCACTTACACAAGAATATTCCTTTGACATCAAAAGTTTAGAGGTTACTTTTATAACACTAGGGCCATCTAATGGATTTTAAATTTTGTACGTTGCTATGGATTTAATATCATCAAGAACTCTTTCATAATCAACAAGACAGTCTTTACCTTCCATATACGTTGCGTCCATAGAATCTACACCATAAAGAATTTGAGCAATATCACTTACAGAATTTCTAACTGTCATATTATAATGTAAACAAAGATCTCCTAAACTCTTACCAATCTTCTTTGCGTGCACCCAGTTTCAGCCATACTAACAGATGTATCTACAAGACTTTCTCTTCCAGCAATAGTGAGAAAAAAATTCTGTCGGCGTTCACCAGAATAAAAAGAATTTTCAACAAAACCTTTTGCAGCTGGAATTTTATAATATTTTTCAAAGTTAGATAAAGCTATGTCTTTAAATCCATTAGACCCAGGATGACCACTATTAGCTTGTTGTCCTACACAAACGATCATTTGTGAAATATTAATAAAACTTTCCTTGGATCCTGATAATGCCATAACCAAGGGACTATTACTAGGATGAAGTTCTTTCAAACGGATTTTACCAGCATGGTCACGAATAACTGAAAGTTTCTTCAAAATCATGGCTTTAAGACTTTTTTTTCAAAACAACCAGGTTGACAAGGCAATCGACCACTTTCCGTCTTATGAATATACTTAATACGCATACACTGAAAAAACTGTAGGCGCCTTCCCTTACCACAGCGAGGAGATGCTATACTAAACGTGAATACATCGGTGCTATATTAAATTAAAGCTATCCTCGCTGCGCTTTTGGGCTCGCTGCTTTCCCAAAATTAGAGACGAGTAGAGACGAGAGAATTTTGAGAAGGCAGCGCGCCTAAAAACGTAGCGAGGATCTCTCTCACGCGCACGAGGATCGCTTTTATGCGCAGAACGCTGCGTATTCATATTTAGTATAGTTTCTCACCCGCAATTTTTTCAGTGTAGCCATTGTTAACGGCATGTCGGAGCTGCAGCAATTGAGTTTTGCTTTTTTTATTTTATCAATATCTTTTTAATTTCATAAATTAAACAAATATAATGACTTGTATGCACTAAAGCTATATTAGTACAATAATTTTTGTTAAAATAAAAAATCATTTGGACTTTTTATTTTTTTATGAGCTTTGATTGGAAATTAGATATTAAACTCGACAAACCTAACCTTAAAATACGATACATTGAAAGTTTTTATTATAACTTTGTATGTATAATATTTTGGTGGATTTCTTGGGTTGTCCGCACTAGAGTTTAATCTTACAAATTTTTTCTTTGTAGTAAAAAAAATCGATTAAACGCATCGTTTATTCATAAGTTAGGATTGAAAATATTATTAGAAGGCGGATACCTTGGTCATGCTCTTAAGTCATTCTTGTTTTGCTTTTGTCAAGTAAAATTTTTCTTTTATATCTTTTGGCGAAAATTTCCAGCAACTACAATTTTTTCAATAATATTTTGCATGACATTGAGGAGTTTTCATTCGTGAACAGTAACGTCATACTGAACAGTAACGATTGTCTTTTTTCATGTGAACAATATCCAGTACTTGTTTTTTAAAATGTTAATCATATCTTGCTGATTTCATTTTCATATACTTTAGACTATTAGCAAGTAAAAACATAACCTTGGTAAAGCATCACGCTGTATCGTGTAAGGGTACGTCCACGAACGTAGTTATCTCTCTTTCCGTATTCCAAATCCAAAGATGTTTTACGCTCATTCCTCAGCTTAAGACCTCAAGTGGCGAGTGGCAGAAAATCGAATAAAATGAGGAATGAGAACCATTCCTTCGTTAGATCCTGGGGCCGTATTCTGATACTGTCTCACGAGTGACATAGATCTAAAGAAGCTTTCTGATTAGTCAATAAAGCTTATGTCACTTGTGAGACACTTGCAGAATAACCCCCTAGTTACCATTAGTACTGATAAGAACAAAGTTCTACGTGCATAGCTTATGATTGAAGAATAGATGGTTAAACAGGTTAAATTTATAATAAAATTAAAACGCGATTGAAATGTGTTAAAAATTTGAAATTCTTCACGATAAAGTTACGCGATTCAATTAAAAAATGCTGAAAACTCTAAAAAAATATGAATTTTGAAGTAAAAACTAAGTTAATTATTTACTGAATAACATTACTTCCTTGTGGGCCCGAATTTAAAGTCGATGCTCATACTCAATCTCAAACCTCATTCTGTCTTTGTCTATGTCATGATAAGACCTTATTCTATCATTGTCTCTTGAGGTTGAGACCCTACTATAAATTACAGTCATTGTCATGGACTATACGCATAAAGTTTTTCTTGAACCAACGGTGCTATCTACGGTTTGAACTTATAGTCGAGACTCAACACTTAGTACTCAGATCCCGACCCACAGATCTCAAAAATTCATTGTTTGTGTCCCCTATAAACGTAGACACACGTTTACAGGGAATATGGAACAATGAA
This sequence comes from Anastatus disparis, assembly GCA_017163975.1. NCBI lineage: Eukaryota > Metazoa > Arthropoda > Insecta > Hymenoptera > Eupelmidae > Anastatus > Anastatus disparis. The sequence continues at coordinate 88,895 of JAFFSR010000315.1, read as the reverse complement.
ACCTTAAGATCTGAGGGTTGAGAACTGAGCGCTGAGTGTTGAGTGTAGACTACAAATTCGAGCCTACATATTTAAAAAAAAAAAAGAATCATTTTTTTGACACGCAAGTAACAAGCACACGTTTAAAATAATAATATATTGGATTACAAGGAATCGAAAACTTCAATATCTAGTACATACATAAACGTCCATAGATACTCCTAGCTGCTCACTTCATGAAGTATGAACAGACTATACTTTAGTTTTTTAAGCAGAACTCCAGTGGATCGGGATTCGATTCCTCGGGAAAATTTTGGAAAAATTTTTTCTGATTCTTCTCCGAGATATAGAACACGGAGGCCACAAAAACGCTTATAGAAAGCCTCTTGGAGCCTAATGAGTATGTTGTTAAAAGTCCCACTGGGCGATAAAGATGTTCAAAAAAATCCCACTGTGCGATGAAGATGTGTAATAAAGTCCACTGAGCAAGATTTAGATACAAAAGATGTAAAAATAAGAAATCATCAAGGAATTCCTGAGAATCATCGATGGACTAAAATTGTGAAATGGCCGAAGCAGCCTAGCAGCTGATGGCCAATAAAAATCAACTATCAATCAATCTCTGAACTTTTGATGTCAGAGGAATATTCTTGTGTAAGCGAAGAATTTAAGTAAGGTTTGCTCAATTTTTGAAAACAGTTGCAATTATAATTGCTAGGATTAGACAACATATTAAACTAGATGCCCCAATTTACAGGTATATTCAAGTTTAACTGTATCACAACTTGTTCAATTTATTTTTACAAGAAAGGAAAAATATATGAAAGCCAAAATTGGACCAGGCACTGCAGTTGGTGCTTTAATTGCACAAAGTATTGGAGAACGTGGTACTTGAATAACCTTCAAAACTTTTCATTTTGTTGATGTAGCATCTATGAACATTACTCAAGGTGTATCACGTATTAATGAAATTATTAATGCTAATCTAAAAATCAGTACTCCATTTGTAACAGCTCATTTAGAAGATGATACTGATCCTGAATTTAGATGTAATGGAAGCCACTATTATTTCTTTTGACAGTGTGTGTTCCAAAATTATATCATCATTTCCCATTTAACAGATACTTTTTATAGAAAGTTAAGGTGAAGAAAATAGTGAATATTTAATTATCCTTTTTTATTGATGAAACAACTCTTTCAAATATGTAAATTTTTATTAAAAAATATTTATTTGAGTTAGCGATAACTCAAAGTCTTATTTGCCTTCGAAAGTAATTGTAATTATAATAATAACGAGTGTTGTTTAATTAATAATTAAACTTTAAATTGATAAATAACATTCTACTATATAACTTTTAAACTTATTTTATTAGCTTTTTAATATTAAAACCGGAAGCTTATGTTTAGTATGTGAAAGGCTATTTTAAATAAGAAAAACAAATAATACCTGAAAATGTATATGGGTATATCTCTGGAACCTTTAAATTTTTACGAACAGGGTTTTATAGGAATTCAAAAGTTTATAATTCAAGTTCCTAAGATTGCACAGGCTTAAACCAGCTTAAAATTTTCGTTTCAAAGAGTAGAATATGTACTCAAACTTTAGTGGCAATGGAAAAATAGTTACCAACGATATACAATTTTATACGTCAATAATGATGCATTTTTCATAATTTTCTACACGTGTTTCTTACGATACATAAAAGTAACTTACTTTTAATCGTATTTTAATTTTTACATCATAATTTACATAATAAAAACAACAATTTAAGATTACGTCGATTGATGTGCTATGCTTTATTAATTAGTTTCACCATTTTTAAGGTATGTGTAATTTTTGCATGGATAATTACACGGTCCTTTGAAAAAGGGGACACCCTTGTGTTAAATTGAATGGAGGTGTTTATAAAACTTTATAGCAAACAAGTGCATATTTCTAACAAAATTATTCTTCAAAGAATTATTTCTAAATTAATGTACTATTTAAAAAAAATTGTATATTAAGAGGAGGTCACGTATCTCTGTCCTTTTCTAATCAAAGAAATGATTTTTTTACAAAAACTAATAACTTTATCAAAAAATGAAGAGAAAGCCGCAAAAAAGCAATATTTTCTTTAATAAGAAAAAATTAATTTTATTGCTTCGTTCTCAAGAAAACCTTGAAAAACCGAATTGTCCACCCTAACTTCTATGATTTAAGTTTTTCAAGGTTTTCTTGAAAATGAAGCAATAAAATTAATTCTTTCTTATCAAAGAAAATATTGCTTTTTTTATTACGAGATGCAGCTTTCTCTTCATTTTTTGCTAAAGTTGTTAGTTTGTGTAAAAAACTCAATTCTTCGATTAGAAAAAGACAGAGATACGTGACCTCCTCTTAAAGTATAACAATTCTGTTCATTAGAAAGGCAAATAGCAAACAACTAATTTGTTAATACAGTGCTGGAAAATACTAATTAATTGACAGAAAATTTTAAAAAATCTATTTTAGTCGAACATATTATACCAATGCTACTCGAATATTACAAAAAATATTATATTGGTCATTGGAATACTGCTCCTTGGATGGAAAAAAAATCTCATCAATAATAATTTAAAATAAACCATTTTGAAGCTATGAACAAATGTTGTTGATCTGAAACTAAGCCGCAGTTACATTTTTTATGATCATCAAAAAAATTAGAAATTGATCTTACAAAAGTTAATTTTGTGAAGTTTTCACAAAAAAAAATCCCAAAAATCATTTTAAAATATACATTGTTCTTGATTATTTTTAAAGAATGTCTACCCCTTCACAATCAACAAAATTAAGTAATCAAATGATGAACCTGTTCAACAGTCAAAAAATTCTCTTGATGAATTTATCAAATTAGAAAATTATTTTATTTATATTATTCTACAATTGAAGATGCTATCCAATTTTAAGTATACAATAAATAATAATTATTTGCACAAAAAATATATGGTAACTATATACAACTGTATACTATAACCGATAATATTTGAGTTATGCAAAAAAAAATGTAAAGGTTAATATACATTTAACTTAATAAGCAATGAACAGGGACTGACTTTAGGATCCATGGCGTAAAAAGAGCAGACATGTGTCTATTCTCTTTACACCATGAAATATGAAATTAATAGGCATTGGACAGCAAAATTTTCAAATGCGGCCAAGGAACGTGTAACGTATAACGAAAAACATCTATTAAAGAAAGGCTCTTAGGCTGTTTTCAGACTGGTATGATTTAACTGTGAACCAGGGTTTGTTAGTTGGTTTGCACTAAGCACCGGTGCTAGGCCGTTATGTAGTACCACCTGTTATTAAATCATAAACTATGCATGCAGAGTTCTTATCAAACCAACCCTGCTATAAATTCCATCTTCTGTACGTTCTCGGAAAATTTGTACACCATCTACGGTGATGTGCGATCGATGCTTGAAGTTCCTTAATCTTTTCCACTTCTTCAATCGACAATCATACATCATCGTAAATAATGATCTGTTCAAATATTTCGTGAAATGTACTTCATAATCATGACTCCAGTCTGAGAACGGCCTTATAAAATACCTAAGTCCTGGTTTGAAAGCATAACCAAAATAAACTTTCTTAATTGCGCATTGAAAAATAAGGAAAATTTTTTATTGCAATTTTGCGCAAAGGACAATATTTGAGAGAAACTGGAAAAATGATTGTATAAGGAAAAAACCTAGAAAAAATTTTTTACGATTAAATACTTAATGTTTCGCAATATAGAGCGTTTCATTTTTACGCTAAGATAAAATTTTCATAAATCGAGTAATAAAAATTCTTATTACATTTATTATTAAAGGCTTAGAATGTGCTGTTGTAATACAAACACGTACCTACAGTACATAAACTAATGATTACAATATGCAATGCATGCGTATATTTCTGATATATGAAATGACTCAATTATTTAATTGAATTGATTGAATCATGCTTATTTGAATTTAATACTGTAAATGTATAATGTACTGTACTGTACAATTCACTTTGATACTTTAATTTAGTAACTGTAAATAAGCATACCTGCGGTTCTAGGGCATCTGTCAGGCTTTTTAAAAGCTGGAACAGATTTTTTCGCTTAATTTTAAATAATTATAATTAGAAAATTATTCCGAGATATCTAAGATACTATTATAATATTTAGTATATACACGAAGAAAAAATTTAAGCTATAGGGGCATAAATTTGTAACCCCACCATTGCTTTGTGTGTATTAAGCTGCCACATCCGTGTAACTTTGCTAAAACTGCCAAGTTCCTCTACTAGCTTTGATAAGTAAACTATGCGGTGATGGGGATGCATAGACATTGTTATTTCAGTTTAGTGACGCAAAGACGGTCAGTTTCTCCTATATAGTGTCGATTTGTTTTTTCAAATATTCAATTATAAATAAATGTTTTTCAAGACATTTAATTCTCGAACATTCATTTAAAAACAATGGATGAATTTGTGAAAATTAAATTATCAAGTTGGAATTTCGAAAATTTCATAACCTTAAGAGCATCATTATAAAACTAATCTTTATTTTAAATCATTCATATTATTATACATAAATAAAATATTCAATTCATAAATAAAACTTTAGTGCATTTTGAATATTTTTACTCTAAATAAGATTTTTATTAATAATTTTGCAAACTAATTTAAAATAATTTGGAAATTGAAAAAAAAATTTCAATTATAAATTATTATATTTATTATAATTATCAATTCACTTATAAATTATAAATTGTGATGTTTATTAATGCAAAATACAATAATATGATAAGTTATATAAAATTTCTTTCACAGAAGCTGGAGTCGATAAAGGAATTTTTAGAAAAATTGATTCCAATATGTTGGAAAAATTGTTTAAAACAAATAAATATGGATTTCTAAAAAAGTTTTCAAATAGAATGGGTGCATGGAAAAAAACTTTATGTTTGGATGTTAATAGTGATAGTTAAAAAAATCCTGCATGTTTACCAATTCCTTTACCACCACAATCACCAATCATAAATATTACCAATAGTTCAAATAGTATTAGCAATGCTTTATTTGAAAATCAAATTTTAAGTACAAATTATCCAATAAATGCTGCATCGCTACTATCAACTGAAGAAAAAAAAATATATATAATTGCTTTCATACGTATGCTTTATTTTTTGCACATGTAATATTCGAAAAGGCATGCATACTAACTAGGAGTGATTTAGGCGAAGATTCAGGCCTCCGGGTAATGGATTTTGATTAAATTGCATACATTTTCTTTTCATGACACATGAAAGCTTGTACATTTTCAGACTCTCAATCTCAATAGTTTCAGAATTATTATTATATCATATTTTTTTAAGGTATCAAGCCTGAATTTAAGCCTGAATAAAATCATTTAAATGTAGTCATGATTTTTTTTTCTAATAATATTAATTGATCTTTGACCCAAGAATAATTTTAAAAAACCTCACCTACTGCTTAAAATTCTTTTGATTACTCGAAGACTTGATTTTTAAAATTTTGGTACTTGCCATAGACTTTCTCAGCCAATCGTCAACTAATTGATCATGAATTTCCAGAGATCTTCAGTTTATACATCTTCACAAAATAATAGTACTCGAATTCTGATGAGATAAGTTTAAGTTAATGTTAAACTGAATTATTTACTTAAAATTCACAAAAATATTTATTTTTTTCAACTTTTTTAAAACCAAACTTTCAAATTCTTTTTTTTTTAAACTAAAACTATTATTTGGTAAACAGATATAAACTAAAGATTTCTGGAAATTTCGAAGTCAATAAATTAAAAATTGGCTGAGAAAGTCTATGGCAAGTATCAAAATTTAAAGCATCAAGTCTTCAAGTAATCAAAAGAATTTTAAGCATCAGATAAAGTTTTTTAAAATTATTCTTGGGTCAAATTATTGTATTTAATATATATTTAGGGTAAAAAATGTTTTATTAATTATTATTATTATTAGGAGAAAAAAAATCATGACTATATTTAAATTTGATTTTTTAACAGGCTTAAATCATCGGAGTCACATATAATGTATTTTTTCTTTTTATAAACATTTGAGAGTGTCCACAACCTTGATTTTATATTTTTTTTTTTTTTTTTTTTTTTTTTTATTATATTCACGGGCATTACTGCCCTTTTTAACACATAGAAATTCATTTAATACAATACAGTTTGACGTATTATTTAACATGGTGTCAGCCCACGGCAGAGACAGCGAAAAAGCGACCAGACGGGGAATCGATCCCGCGCCAACGGGAATACGAGTCACGCGCCTTAGCCACTACTCCACTAAACTCTACAATATTATTTTTATATTATTATTTTTTCAAGTAATACTTTTAAGAGATAATAGATTGTAATTAGTATAAATTGTTAAATAAACGTAACAAATTATTTGACATTTTGATTATTATCATCAGTGTCGCTAAGATACTTAGAAGATATATTTAAAATTTTATTGAAATCGATTGATATTTATTCAAATTATGGTAATTTATTTTTTTTTTAATATTTGATTGTCATGTAAAAACTTTTCTTGTTTTTAATTTTTTTCTTGAAAAATAGAAATTAAATTAAAAAACAACTAATATAAAAAAAGATACAAGCTGTTGACTTTTAAAACATCATATCTATTTAATATAATATTTTTCAATTTAATATAATACTGAGTGAAAATCAAATTTTTTGCATCCATATTGTATCCAGATTTTATTCAGCGTATAGAGCACCCTTCTATAAGAGTAGTGCTTAATACGCTAAATTTACTATGTTGTAAATTCATACCCGCGCGGACTAGGCTTGAGATCACCAAGCTACAACTGCAAAGTGCGCTTTTATACTCTAGCTTCGCTTTGGTTTTGTTCTTCCTAGCTAAAAGTGCAGAGTTACTACGCCGCTGTAACTTAAGTATTTTCTCCGTGTCAAAGGTAGATGAGAATGCCCAAAAATGAAACTAAAAATGGTTTATTGCTTCTGTAGGCTACAGTACCATTTCTAAAAATCTGAAAAACTTCATTGTGACAGTTTTAAAATATTTTTTTTTTGTCATTTTAATTTTTTTTAAATTTAACTTTAACAATTTCAAACGCTTATAAAATCTGAATTTTGAGCCAAAAATTTTTTGAACTACACCATGTTGTAGGGCTTTCAAAAACCAACAATTTTAAAAAAAGGGAATTTTTTCCGTCCACTGGAAGCCAAGATATCGCTAAAGAACAAAAAAAAAACATTAGCTTAAATAAAGTTATTATTGCTCAGAGAATCTGAGTTTTGGAGTCTCTCTTATTTCAACAAAAACACGCTGCCAAGTGCTTTGGCGGAATGCTTTCTCATAGAGCTCTTTGAGTTTCATTAATTTTTTTATATTTATTTAAATGTGATTTTAATATTAAAAAATTGTCTAACATTAATATTTACTCATATTGTACTTTATAAATTTCGAACATACATGCTAGCTGTTTGCTTTTGCAACATTTATAATTTATTTTAAATCATCAAGTAATACAAAAAAATTTGTTCTATTGAAAAAATGATATAATGTAGTAATAAAAAGAATGATGACAACAAAATTTCTAATCTTTATGAAATGCAATCATATTTATATATAAATACAGTTCATGTTTATGGCTCTATAAAAGAAACTACTCTATGAATACCAATTTTCAATAGCTTCCCGTCTAATTATACAAAAACATAGATAGTATGCGAAATTTGAAGCAAATCCATCGAGTAATTTTTGAGATCTAATTAGCTGAATAAATAACATTTTCTTTTCAAAATTTCTTTTTCAAAATTTTAAAAATGCTCTAAAATTAAAACTACCCTATGAAAATCAATTTTTGAAAATTTCCCTTCTTTCGGCAGTTGTAAATCATTTCCCTGCAAATTTTAGAACAAATCTATCGAATTGTTTACGTAAAATAAAAAAAATAAGAAATAAAAAATAGAAATTTTTTTTTTAAATCTTTAAAATTCTCTAAAGTCGTAACCACACTAAGAAAATTAGTTTTTAAAAGCTTATCTTTTTCAGACAAAATCGAATTGATTGTACAAAAATTTTGGAGAAAATTTATAGTATGGTTTACACAAAATAGAAGATAAATGAAAAATAAAAATTTTTTTTAAATTTTCAAAATGCTCTAAAATTAAAACTGCTCTGAGAAAATATGTTTTCCAAAGCTTGTTTTTTTTCAGACAGTAGCAAATAACTTGCATTTGAATTTTGGAGAAAATCTATCAAATGGTTTTCGTAAAATAGAAAAAAATTAAAAATAAAAATTTTTTTAAAAATTTTAAAAATGCTCTAAAATTAAAAGTGCGCTAAGAAAATCAGTTTTCAAAAGTTTTTCTACTTTTGGCAGTCGAAATTAAGTTCCATACAAATTTTCAAACAAATTCTTCGAGTAGTTTACGTAAAATACAAAATAAATTAAAAATCGAAAGTTTTTTAAAATTCTTAAAATGACTCTAAAGAAAAAACTACGCTGAAGAAACCAATTCTCAATAGCTTCCGCACCAGTTGATCGAAAAATTGAATTGTATGGAAAATTTCAAGTAAATCCATCGAGTAGTTTTTAAGATTTTATTGGTCTAGTAAATAGAAAAATTTTTTTCAAAAATTTCAAAATGCTCTAAAATTAAAACTAAACTAAGAAAATCAGTTTTTTAAAATTTATTTTATTTGGGCAATTACAAATAATTTCCGTGCAAATCTTGAAGCAAATTCATCGAGTAGTAAACACAAAAAAAAACAAAAAAATGAAAAATCGAAATTTTTTTTTTTTTTACAACTTTAAAATGAAAACTACGCTAGAAGAACTAATTACACAGCCACACAAAAAAAAAAATGTCAAAACCCACGGACCAGACCGTATATACCTTATGTTTTTGAGGTCACTGATTCCGAATCCGTAGTCCATTTGACCCCATCACCTCAGGGTCAAGGTCAGGTCGAGGTCAAATTTACAAAATTAACGGCAACCAAGGTTTAACAGTATACATATATGTTTTTGAGGTCGCTGATTCCGAATCCGTGGTCCATTTGACCCCATCACCTCAGGGTCAAGGTCAGGTCAAGGTCAAATTCCCAAAATTAACGGCAACCAAGGTTTAACAGTATACATATATGTTTTTGAGGTCGCTGATTCCGAATCCGTGGTCCATTTGACCCCATCACCTCAGGGTCAAGATCAGGTCAAGGTCAAATTTCCAAAATTAACGGCAACCAAGGTTTAACAGTATACATATATGTTTTTGGAGTTGCCGAATCCGAATCCGTGGCCCGTTTGACTCTATCACCTCATAGTGAAGGTTATTTGAAGGTAAAATCGACAAAATTCTTGTAAAACAAACCAAACTTCATGCCATTTATTTTTTCTTACTATACCTTACACGTTTCTCATCAAATGATCGGTGCAAAGGTTTCCTTTTACGTTTTTTCCCAGTAGTTTTACAATCTCTTTTCAACATCCAGCAGTAGTCGGCCAGCATACTAGCATCCCATCTACCTTGATAACGCTTCTCCATTACTTTAATGTCTTGGTGAAAACGCTCTCCCTGTTCTTCGCTATAATTGCCACAGTTTTCAGGAAAACTATCCAAGTGATTGTGCAGAAAATGTAGTTTGTAATTCATTAGGCAACCCATATTCCCATAGTTCTCAACCATTATAGATACAATTACTTTGTAATTTGGGCTTCTGCGATTACCCAAAAAGTTTTCAGTAACTTCCTTAAAGCTAAGCCATGCAGCTTTCTCAATGTTTGTCATGGAACTAATGAACTGGTAATCAGCCATCATTTTTCTAATTTCAGGACCGTCAAAAATACCTTCCTTCAATTTTGCATCTGATTTACTTGGAAATTTACTTTCCAAGTATTTGAAGCACTGGCTATCTTTATCTAAAGCTTTAACGAATTGTTTCATCACACCAAGTTTTATGTGTAATGGAGGAATGAGAACTCTTTTCGGATCAACCAATGGAGTAGCTATAACGTTACTCTTTCCGACTTCGAGAGATTTTCTTTCAGGCCATTTATGATTTGTATAGTGCTTTGCACGGTCTCTACTATCCCATAAGCACAAGAATCATGGCGTCTTTGTAAATCCAGACTGCTGTCCTAACAATATTCCAGAAACTTTCAAATCACCACATATCCGCCATTTATGCTTATCATACTGAATATTTTGTATTATAATTTTGAGATTATCGTATGTTTCCTTCATTGTAGTGGAGTACGCTATAGGAACTGAGGCATAGTGGTTGCTATTGTGTAGTAATACGGCTTTTAAACTTCTTTTTGATGAATCTATGAACAATCTCCATTCTTCGTCTTTATACACATTAGGTTTAATTTCATTTATTAAACCTTTTACGTCTTTACAATATACTATTTTATCACCATTATGATTCATTTCTTCAAAGTATGGTTCAAAACTTTTGCTTCTTGTTCTGTAAAAAGATACTTTAGTAGATTTTTTCAACTGATTCATGCCTTTTAAAGCTGAAGCTAAATGTTCTGCTCCATCTTTAGGTAAGTTAAGCTCTCTAACTAGGTCGTTTAGTTTATCTTGAGTCCATAACTTTACGCTTTTGTCTTTTTGGCCCGCTGGAAGGAAAATATCGTCATCGTCATCATCATCATCATCATTTTCAATTTCTTCATCACTATAGCTTTCATACGATTCATCTTTGAAGTCATTATTATCAATTCCACCCCCATCAATGCCACCACTGACTTCGTTATCTTCTTCATCATTTTTTTCATCGTCGGTATCTGATTCAATAGATAGCCTCTCAAGAAGATCGAGCTCTTCATCGCTTCCCGATTTTTCGATAGGTCTTTTTACAGAAATAAAATCAGCATAATTCACTGTTGCTTTAATTTTACTTTTAATTCCAATAATTTCGGTATTACAGAAGTAACAATCCTCTCTTCTATCTGGTTGATACCATTCCATTGGGCTATTAAATTTAACTTTGTCATCTTCTTTTGTTTTATTCCACTTACAAAGCATTTGACGACATTGTTTGCAGATACTACATGGAGTCCACTTTTCTATAACTACATCAGTTTCTAATTTGAAGCAAGTTTTGTGAATTTTTTCTGAGATTCTCATTGAAATGTCTTCGAGATTATTGCCGAGTGAATACTCCGCAGACAAAACAAAAAAGATTAGAATTTTTTGTGCAAATATGCCCTTGAGATGTAGAAGGTAAATTTTCCATGATTTTCAGTATAACTCCGCACGTTAGGGATCCTGGTTCGATCGCAGGTGAGTCCACTGTCCCGAAGGTGATAACTCTTATACCTCTCCGGGGCTAAGTATAAGAGCTTTCCGACTTTGACGAGGACAGTGTCAACTCGTCGTCGGACACACTACAGCTTCATCCTCACACCCTAACGTCCCCCTGCGAGGCAGTGCGCTTCCACTGGCATCGTTACCCCGACAAACTTATGAGCGGATCATTCCACACATCCCCGTTTGGGGCAGTGTCACCGTCACAGTTTTTGTCGAGGAAGCAGGTGAAGGCTACGTTGACGAAAAAAATTCATGTTTAATTTTTTCTTATTCATTTAACCGTACATTTGTACAATTAGAAAATGCATGCTTGCTTTCTACACAATTCTTCACGTATATCACAGAACACTCTTATGCAATTTGAAATTGTATAATGTACGATCTCACAATTAAGAGAAAATTAAATATGATCTTTTGTTCTTCAAAGTAGCCTTGTATTAAAATGAAATTAATCAATATTGTACTAAAATTCGCAGATACCGTGGTTTAGGTTTGTTTTGCATGAATCTAGTACATTTCACCTTAAAATTACCTTTACTCAATGTAGCGAGTCCTATGAAAGTGATAGTAATGAAGAAACTGCAGATGATGATGATGATGACGATGACGATATTTTCCTTCCAGCGGGCCAAAAAGACAAAAGCGTAAAGTTATGGACTCAAGATAAACTAAACGACCTAGTTAGAGAGCTTCACTTACCTAAAGATGGAGCAGAACATTTAGCTTCAGCTTTAAAAGGCATGAATCAGTTGGCAAAATCTACTAAAGTATCTTTTTACAGAACAAGAAGCAAAAGTTTCGAACCATACTTTGAAGAAATGAATCATAATGGTGATAAAATAGTATATTGTAAAGACGTAAAAGGTTTAATGAATGAAATTAAACCTAATGTGTATAGAGACGAAGAATGGAGATTGTTCATAGATTCATCAAAAAGAAGTTTAAAAGCCGTATTACTACACAATAGCAACTACTATGCCTCAGTTCCTATAGCGCACTCCACTACAATGAAGGAAACATACGATAATCTCAAAATTATAATACAAAATATTCAGTTTGATAAGCATAAATGGCGGATATGTGGTGATTTGAAAGTTTCTGGAATATTGTTAGGACAGCAGTCTGGATTTACAAAGACGCCATGTTTCTTGTGCTTATGGGATAGTAGAGACCGTGCAAAGCACTATACAAATCATAAATGGCCTGAAAAAAAATCTCTCGAAGTCGGAAAGAGTAACGTTATAGCTACTCCATTGGTTGATCCGAAAAGAGTTCTCATTCCTCCATTACACATAAAACTTGGTGTGATGAAACAATTCGTTAAAGCTTTAGATAAAGATAGCCAGTGCTTCAAATACTTGGAAAGTAAATTTCCAAGTAAATCAGATGCGAAATTGAAGGAAGGTATTTTTGACGGTCCTGAAATTAGAAAAATGATGGCTGATGACCAGTTCATTAGTTCCATGACAAACATTGAGAAAGCTGCATGGCTTAGCTTTAAGGAAGTTACTGAAAACTTTTTGGGTAATCGCAGAAGCCCAAATTACAAAGTAATTGTATCTATAATGGTTGAGAACTATGGGAATATGGGTTGCCTAATGAATTACAAACTACATTTTCTGCACAATCACTTGGATAGTTTTCCTGAAAACTGTGGCAATTATAGCGAAGAACAGGGAGAGCGTTTTCACCAAGACATTAAAGTAATGGAGAAGCGTTATCAAGGTAGATGGGATGCTAGTATGCTGGCCGACTACTGCTGGATGTTGAAAAGAGATTGTAAAACTACTGGGAAAAAACGTAAAAGGAAACCCTTGCACCGATCATTTGATGAGAAACGTGTAAGGTATAGTAAGAAAAAATAAATGGCATGAAGTTTGGTTTGTTTTACAAGAATTTTGTCGATTTTACCTTCAAATAACCTTCACTATGAGGTGATGGAGTCAAACGGGCCACGGATTCGGATTCGGCGACTCCAAAAACATATATGTATACTGTTAAACCTTGGTTGCCGTTAATTTTGGAAATTTGACCTTGACCTGACCTTGACCCTAAGGTGATGGGGTCAAATGGACCACGGATTCGGAATCAGCGACCTCAAAAACATATATGTATACTGTTAAACCTTGGTTGCCGTTAATTTTGGAAATTTGACCTTGACCTGACCTTGACCTTCAGGTGATGGGGTCAAATGGACCACGGATTCGGAATCAGCGACCTCAAAAACATATATGTATACTGTTAAACCTTGGTTGCCGTTAATTTTGGGAATTTGACCTTGACCTGACCTTGATTCTGAGGTGATAGGGTCAAATGGACCACGGATTCGGAATCAGCGACCTCAAAAACATATATGTATACTGTTAAACCTTGGTTGCCGTTAATTTTGGAAATTTGACCTTGACCTGACCTTGACCCTGAGGTGATGGGATCAAATGGACCACGGATTCAGAATTAGCGACCTCAAAAACATTCATGTATACTGTTAAACCTTGGTTGCCGTTAATTTTGAAAATTTGACCTTGACCTGACCTTGACCCTCAGGTGATGGGGTCAAATGGACCACGGATTCGGAATCAGCGACCTCAAAAACATATATGTATACTGTTAAACCTTGGTTGCCGTTAATTTTGGAAATTTGACCTAGACCTGACCTTGACCCTGAGGTGATGGGGTCAAATGGACCACGGATTCGGAATCAGCGACCTCAAAAACATATAAGTATACTGTTAAAACTTGGTTGCCGTTAATTTTGGAAATTTGACCTTGACCTGACCTTGACCCTGAGGTGATGGGGTCAAATGGACCACGGATTCGGAATCAGCGACCTCAAAAACTTATATGTATACTGTTAAACCTTGGTTGCCGTTAATTTTGTAAATTTGACCTTGACCTGACCTTGACCCTAAGGTGATGGGGTCAAATGGATCACGGATTCGGAATCAGCGACCTCAAAAACATAAGGTATATATGGTCTGGTCTGTGGGTTTTGACATTTTTTTTTTTTTTGTGTGGCTGTGTTATCAACAGCTTCCCAGCAAGTTAGTCAAGAAACTAAATTCCATGCAAAATTAGAAGCAAATCCATCGAGTAGTTCTCAAGATACAATTTTCTAACTGAAATCATACACACACACACACACACACACACGCACACACACACATATACAGACATTTTCTGGAAACCACTTTATTCGACTTACCGAGTTCAAATATGTACAAATTAATGAAAAAATAGAAAAAAATTTTTCTATCGATACAATGCTTTCTCTATGAGAAAGCAAAATATGTTTTAATTAATTTTGAGGTCATAGCTGCATGAAAAGTTAAACATTTTTTTTGTGTACGTACTTTTCGATGCAAAGAAAGATAACATTTTTTTTTTCAATTTCTGAAGGGGACAATTTTAATCCTCTAAATAGGTTAGACCCTTTATTAAAGAATTTAATATTCTTTGTTGAGAAATTAGAAATTTTTGTTAAAGTTTTTGGTTTTTTGAAAATCCCCAAATTCACACAAGAATGACATCAATACTAAAGCTGAATCCATTTGGTGAAATCCAATTAGTTCATTGGGTCATTAGAAACCATATCGTAAACTGCGGATATTAATGCAAAAATATGAGCAAAATATATGCTAAAAAATATGCATTCCATATTTCAAATATGAACTCTATGTCAAACATAAATTTTATACGTTAAATATGCATTTTATATATTGCAATATACAAAAAAAACGCTGCTAAGTGCTTTAGTGCAATGCTATCTCATAAAGCTCGTTGAGTTATAGTAATTTAATTTAATTTTTTAAAAAGTGTTTTCAATGTAAAAAACAATTTTTATTAAAAAAAAATTAGAAAGAGAAAGAGTGAGAGTGAGTGTGAAAGAGTTATTAGGAAACAGGAAAAGAGAGACAGGGATTGATGAAAATAGTGTAAAAATGGGCATCAATCTGAGATAGAGGGACAGAAAGGAAGTAAAAAAGTGAGAAAAAAGTTAGTGAGAGCGTTAAGTCATAAATTAAAAGAAGTGATTAAAGAGCTACATTGAGAAAATTTATTTTTAAAAGCTCAATTTACTAAGACAGTAGCAAATAATTTGCATACAACTTTTAGAGCAAATCTATTGAGTAGTTTACGTAGAATAGAAAAAAAAAATGAAAAATCAAATTATTTTTTTTTTAAATTTTTTAAATTTTCTAAATTTAAAGCTATACTAAGAAAATCGGTTTTAAAAAGTCATCTTTTTTTTAGCAGTTGCAAATAATTTCCATGCAAATTTCAAAGCAAGTTCATCAAGCAATTGACGTAGAATAAAAGAAAAAAATGAAAAAACCAAAATTTTTTTCCTCATTTTTTAAAATGGTTCTAAAATTAAAATTACACTATTACAAACAATTTTTTATAGGTTCCCGTCTACTTAGACAAAATAATTATAAGTATGCAAAATTTGAAGCAAATCCATCGAGTAGTTTTCGAGATCGAATTAGCTGAATAAATACGATTTTTTTCGAAATTTCTTTTTCAAATGTTCATAATACTCAAAAATTAACACTATGTGAGGAAAACAAGTTTCCGAAAGTTTTCCTTTTTTTGGCAGTCGCAAATAATTTCCCTGCAAATTTTAGAACAAAACTATCAAGTACTTAACGTAAAAAAAAAAATTAAAAAGATAAGGAATAATTTACGAAATTATTAAAATTCTCTAAAATCGTAACTACTCAAAGAAAATTAATTTTCAAGAGCTCATTTTCTTTAAACAATAGCGAATTAATTATATACGCATTTTGGAGTAATCCATCAAAAGGTTCACGTAGAAAAAAAATTGATTTTTTTTCAAAATATACAAAATGTATTAAAATTAAAACTACGCACAGTAGAAAATATTAGAAAATTTCAGCCAAGCGACAATTTCAACTGTACAAACGTGATTATTTCTTAATTCTTCTCTAAAAATGGTATACTTAATAAATCCGAATTCTTCACGCATACACTCATTTTCCATTAAACCGATATATCCATAAATCCGCAAAGCCCTAAACCCATATACCTATAAACTCAAAAACTCATTAACGCATAAACCCATAAATCCATGAACCCACATACTCATAAAGCCACATTCCCATATACCTATATACTTATTAACCCATATATTCCTAAACCCATATACCCATAAACATATATACCTATAGACCCGTATACGCATAAACACATATATCCATGAACCCATATACACATAAGCCCATGTACCCAGATACCCATATACCCATATACCCATACACCTACAATCCATAAATCCATATACCCATGAAACCGTATATTCATGAACTTATATACCCCCGAACCCGTATACGCATGAACTCATAAATCCATTAACTCAGACATCCATAAGCCCAGACAATCATAAATTCATATATCCATATACTCATATGTCCATCAAACCATGTACCCATAAGCCCATATACACATGTACTGACAAACCCATAAACACAAATACCTAAAAACCCATAAACTCATTGACCAATAAACCCGTATGCCCATGAACACATATACCTATAAACCCGTATACGCATGAATCCATATACCCATGAACCCATATACCCATGAAACCATATACCAGAAAACCCATAAGCCCATATATTTATGAACTTATATACCCATGAACTCATATACGCATAAACCCATAAATCCATTAACTCAGACACCCATAAGCCCAGAAAATCATAAATCCGTATACCCATAAACTCATATGCCCATCAAACCACATACCCATAAGCCCATATACACATGTACTGACAAACCCATATACACATATATCTAAGAACTCATAAGCCCATAGACCCATAAACCCATATATCCATGAACATATATATCCATGAAACCATATACCCAAAAACCCATACACCCATAAGCCCATATATTCATGAACTCATATATCCATCAACCTATGTACCCATGAACTCATTTACTCATAAACCAGTATATGCATAAGCCCATATACCTATGAACCCATATACTCATAAATCCTAATACTCATACACTCATAAACCCACATACTCATGGACCCATGAACCCATACATCCAAAAACCCATATATGGGTTTATAGCTTCATGGATTTTTGGGTCTATTGGTGTATGGATTTATATGTATATGGGTTTATGGGTCTATTAGTATATGGATTTATAGGTATATGGATTCATGAGTATATGGATTTATGGGTATAAGGGCTCAAGGGTATATTGGTTCATGGGTATATGGGTACATGAATTTATAGGAATATGGGTTCAATATACACCTATGTGTGTATATAGGTTCATGGGTATATGGGTTTATGGGTACGTGGGATGATAGGATTATGGGTGTATGGGTTCATGGGTTGATGGCTATATGAGTTTATGGATATATGGGTTGATGGGTGTATGGCTTAATGGCTTTATGACTTTCTGGGTGTGGGTTTAAGGATATATGTTTTTATGGGTGTATGATTATATAGGTTTATGAGTGTATGATTATGTAGGTTTATGGGTATATGAGTTCATGCATATGGGGATATCTCTGGAACTTTTTAATTTTGAGATGTCGACCTGACAACAATGGAAAAGTCTATGCTACAAGTTTCTGGAGTGGCACACACTTCAATAAGGGCTTAAATTACTCGTTTCTTGTAGTAGAATATGTAATTAAATTTTGGTATCGATTGGAAAATTGGTACTTACGGTACATAATTTTATACGTCAAAAGTGATACTTTTTTTATATTTTTCTACGTGTGTTTCTTGAGCTATAAAAAAAGTACCATTCTTTCGATCATTCTCAAATCTTCTGAGCATAATGAATATGGTAAAAACAACAGTTTAAACCTAACTTGGTGCATGTGCCCCTCTTTAGGTAGCTGTTTGACTATTTTTAATGTAAGTGTTATTTTTAGGTGAAAATTACAAAATTAAATTTCTTGTTTTTAAATGGTTTGAAAAAAATACGCTATGAAAACTAATTTTCAACAGCTTCCTCCCAGCTAGACAAAAAAATTAATTGTATGCTAAACTGGAAGCAAATCCATCGAGTAGTTTACAAGATTCGATTAGCGTAACGAGCACATACACACACACACGCACACACACACATACATATACATACAAACATTTTCTGGAAACCAGATTTCTCGACTCTCTGAGTCCGAATATGTACAAATTAATGAAAAAAAATACTTTTTCATAGTTGTGGGTATTTAATGGCTAAAACTGCTCAATTCAAAACAGTAAATATATCCCGTTTTATAATACAAGTTGTTAATCGACGTTTCGCTCTACTTTGACAATTTTAGAGCCTTTTTAAGAAAAAATTCTATAACAATATAATATAATTTCTATACTAAGTAATACACAACAAGATTTTAATATATATATATATATATATATATGGGACATTTCACACCAACTTGAAGAACAAAAAAATTAAAATTGCTGAAACTTTGAGAATATATTCTTTTTGTTACCCAAAACATGCAAAAAAATTTTCGAGGATTTAGATTGGAAGGATCAAGAGTTATAAATCCTTGAAATTTTTCAAAATTTTTGAAAAAGTCCTAATTTTATCATTTTTTCGAAAAATTCTGATATTTTAGAGAGGAATTCATAAGAATACTTCTTGTTGTAAATGAAAAGGAGATTTAGCATGATTTTTTACAGATCTGAATTTTAAAGTTTTCGATTGGTTCTTATATGTATTACATAGTAATCGAAATTACTCATTGTTCGTCAATTAAGAAATGGCTTTTCGGGGAATTATTTTCAGCCGGTAGCTGCACGAATCTAGTTTGGAATAAGTTTTTTTAATTAAAATAGTACTTATATCAAATATTATTTTATTGCTATCGTTTAAATATATTTGTCATCTTTAAAGTGCACGACATGGTAATTTAGAGCGCCCTTCCAGGGTGCGATCAGCAAAATGTTTACATCCATCACGCTAACGTTTCACCCAACAGTATTATAAAGTTAATACTTTATAGTTTTAAAAAATTAATTGATATTATCAATTTCATATACTTTAATTATTTAAATTATTTTTCGTTTTGGAATTAATGAAATTTTATCATTTTTATGCTATTGGAAAGATGAAAATTTTACCCTGTTTGTAGAATTTTAGAAAGTATATATTATTATATCGAATCATGCATAATAAGTTGGTACGATGAGAATTGAGTACAACTTGAAACTTGAGTATCGTTACTTGAGTATCGGTTGTTACTTCATTTTTTTATATGAAATATAAGAGAACACAGATATGAGAGTCGTCGGTAAAGATGTTACACTCAATTGAAGTAACAGCTGATACTCAAGTAACGATACTCAAGTTTCAAGTTGTACTCAATTCTCATTCCAACTTATTATGCATGATTCGATATAATAATATATACTTTCTAAAATTCTACACATAGGGTGAAATTTTCATCTTTCAAATAGCATAAAAATGATAAAATTTCATTAATTCAAAAACCAAAAATAATTAAAATAATCAAAGTATATGAAATTGATAATATTAATAAATGTTTTAAAACTATAAAGTATTAACTTTATAATACTGTTGGGTGAAACGTTAGCACAATTGATGTAAACATTTTGCTGATCGCATCCTGGAAGGGCGCTCTAAATTACCATGTCGTGCACTTTAAAGATAACAAGTATATTTAAACGATAGCAATAAAATAATATCTGATATAAGTACTATTTCAATTAAAAAAACTTATTCCAAACTAGATTCGTGCAGCTACCAGCTGATTCACCCTATATCTACTATCTGTTTCTGTAATTAGAAATGCAGTACACACGCGTTTGGGGGTACTGGGAAGAATTAGGATGATTGCTTCCGTTAGGTGGTGTTTGAGTGATAACCCAAAACTATACATTCAGTATATCTGTATATTTCTGTTTATAGTGTTGGATTATATATGTTTGGATATACTGTAGAAGAATATATGCATAGTTTTATGGATTATGATACGAGTTTCACCTGGCGAGACATTTATACGGATTTCTATTAGTATAGTGGGTTTTTAAGGTCTCTGGAAGCGCTTTAACGTAAAAATTAAAAAATTCCGAGTTATTCTCGATATGTTACAACCCAGAGTGTCTCCAAAAATAAAACTTTTCTTAAAAATATTGCAAACGAAAGTGTAGGGTACGAGAGTTAGGCCGTATATAGGGAAAATACGCAAAAAAACCGTTTTTTTCCTTTTTGACGCTGTTCCACCACTTTTAAAAATCTGAAAAAATTTGTACGTACTTTTGGTGCAAAAATAAATATTATATATTTTTTCCAAAGTGTCATCTATCTTAGTTTTCAAAACATCTCAAAAAAAATATTTTCAAACGTCTCTAGAAATTTGAATTTCGCACCTACAAAAAAATCATTGAAAACTATTTTATAGGGCTTGAAAAAACCTAAATTTTAAAAAAAAGAAGAGTAATCTAGCTTAAAAATTGACGGAGATAGAGCTAAGAGACTCAAAAAACGAAAAATTGCGTTTTTGAGGTTAGGTTTAGGTTTAGAGGGCTAAAAATTTCTATAGAGGTATATTTTTTTATATAGAATATGATGGCTATATCAGTTTTTCTCTCTGCTTCTGGGACTAATCCAGTTATCTTACCCGGCTAGACCCTTTCTCTCCAAAACATCAAAATTTTCAGAAAAAAATGATAAAGTTAGGATTTTTCCAAAAATTTTAAATAATTTCTAAATTTTAAGGACCTATAGCTCTTGATTCTCCCAATCTAAATCCTTGAACATTTTTTTACATGTTTTGGGCAACAAAAAGAATATATTCTTAGAGTTTCAGCGAGTTTTATTTTTTTGTTCTTCCAGTTGGTTATTCCAGTTCTTTATATCCAGTTATTTATATATATATATATATATATATATATATATATATATAAATATATATATATATATATATATATATATATATATATATATATTTATATATATAAGAATATTCTACAAATCCCAATATCAATATCTACATATTCTTTAAAACCATTTTTATAATATTAATCAAAATACATTACAATGACTGGTATGTGTAAATAATTTGTTAAATAAATAAATATATATCGTGTTATTATATATAAACACACGTCAATACCAAACTATTTTGATAAAAAAGATTATAAAATCAAATCGGTGCTTTTACATTATCACGCGAGACTAGATAATTATAAGGGTGAGACTATCAAGGTAGCATTCAACTCAAAGTATCTAAAAGATGTTACTTATTTTTTCAACACGGTACCAGAGTGGGAATCATAATAATTTATCTACATCAAATTTGCAAACTTGGTTTGAATTATTGGTATCTTGAATTCCATTACAATTATTGGTTTTAATAATATAAACAACACATATTAATACTAATATTGTAACTTAGAATAATTGTTTTTGAATTTAAAATTCAATCGTTGAATTGAAGTTTTTTAACTAAATATATAGATAGAAATCAAAATTTGTAACTGTATAGGTTTCAATTAACAGATTTTATCGTTTAATTTTATTATGTTATATTTTCAAAGGTTTTTTTTATTAATCAATTTTTTTATTCATGCATTTTTAGATTCATCTAACAAAGAACTTGTTGATTAACTGTTTTTAACTTTTACAAACATGCATAAAAATAACTCAAATCATTACGGCCTTATAAATGATCATTCACAACTAAATGATTTTATTAAAAAACCGTATGTATATTGGTATGATGTTTTTTCTTCGATTGTTTACAAAAATATATAGATATAATGTTTCAGCAGCATTACATGAATTATAAAAAGTGAAAAAAGACCTTTTTTTTATTTACGCAATTTCAATTTGATGTGAGAGATTATTTTGCTCTGATACATTTTCACATATTATTTTTTTGTATTTTACAATAAAATTGGTTACAATATATGGTTACATAATAGTGTACACATGATTAGAGAAACTTGTACTGTGATTACAATTTGATATTATAATCGCTAAGATAAGAGTATAATATTCTATATATTGGTATAGACGGATTGGAAAGCAGAGAGCTAGAAATCATTGGTAGGGTATAATTAAATTTTTTGAGTTTTTCAACAAATGGTTTGCGTTGGGTGTCGCATAAAGGACATTGCCATAGTATATGGTCAAGGTCTTGTATTCCACTTTTACATTCGCATTGTGGGCTTTCTGTAATGTTTATACGTGCGAACGAAGCGTTTAAATTGTAATGTTTGGAACGACATCTATTTATTGTAGATATTATGCTTCTTGTTAGATTTTTTTTTGAGAACCGAGGCTTAGGAGTTGTATTATAATAATTTTGAAAATATAATTTTCCCTTGATATTGCTTTCATTTAAGATGAAATCATGCGTGTTTTTGATAACCGTTTTTTGCGGTCTCTCGACCATACATACGATACAACAAATTAGCTGAGAAAGAGAGGCTCTAGTCCAGCTCAAGCAGTCTGCACAACAGAGTTTAGCAAGCGCCATATAGCGATAAAGATAAGCTCTTTACAATCGTCTGTGTAAAGTAAAGCTAAGCCATTTATAACAAAACAGATTAATAATTACTGTACTTAACATAATTTATAATACATATCAACCAATTTAATTATAATATAAAAGTGTTTTCTTTCCGATCCCGGAACATAAAACCTCTATTCCCAACATGGTAGCTGAGCGTGGTTCAAAAAAGTAAGAAATAAGAATAAAATAAAAGAACGTGGTCGAACAAATGAAAAACGTCGTTGATAAAATAGAAAAAACGTGGTTAGTCAAGTGAAAACGTGGTTGATTATAAAAGTAAAAAAAAAATAATTAAAAGGCAAAAGAAAAGTAAAAATTCATACGACAGAGAATAGGGAAAATTACTACTATTATATTAAAGTGAAGAATTAGGACTTTTTTTTCTTACGTGAATATCTTTTGCATTATTGTCACATACATACATACACATACATACGTGCAGTAATAACATATACATACACACATACACATACATACATACACATTCACACATACACACATACACACACATCGAAACACATACACATACTCATATATACACACACATACACAATATCCGTCTGAGACTCTCTGTCTCTCTATCTCCCTCTTTCCATCTCCGTCTCTCCGTCTTTGTCTCTCCGTCTCCGTTTCTGCGTCTCCGTTTCTCCGTCTTCGTCTTTCTGTCTCCGTCTCTTTGTCTCCGTTATTTCATCTTTGTCTCTTCATCTCCGTTTTTTCGTGTTTGTCTATTTGTCTTTATTTCTCTGTCTTTGTCTCTTTGTCTCTGTTTATCTATCTTTGTCTATTTGTTTCCATCTCTGTCTCTTTGTCTATGTCTCCATCCTTCCGTCTACGTCTCTCCATCTTAATTCTTCTGTTTTTGTCCCTCCGTCTCCATCTTTCCATCTCTCTGTCTCCGTTTGTTCATCTCCATTTCTCTGTTCTGTGTCTCATTTTTCCGTCTCTGTCTTTTTGTCTGTCGGCATGTCCGTCTCCCTATCTTCCTTTTTATGAAATCGTTCCGTGACTCCAATTCCGCCCTTTGACTCTGTTTCTTTGCTTCTGTTCATACACACGTACGTCTACTCATTGATGCTGATGTTTGAGTTAATGATGATGATGATGATAATCATGATCATGATATGTTTATTGATTAATAAATTTCGAATTTTACGTTTCGTCCCAGATCTGTTTATAGGACTCATCAGTAAAGCTGTGTGAGGAGACAATGTAAATAAATAGGCATTATGATAGTTTATTCTGATTAAAAAAAATTTTTAGATAAATATTTTCACTTCTGAACTTATATTTGTAATTAATTAGGAGCATTTCGAGAAATCATCAACTAAAGCTTTTATTCAGGACGCATCAAGGCTTGATTCTATAGTGATTATTTTTAATTATATTTTCTTGTATTATTTGATTTATTCGGATTGTCTTCTTCATTATAACAGATCCGGCTTTAGACGTTACTTTGGATAATAATTTCAGTTCTTTTTTGCTTAGCACTAATATTATTATCCGCGTTTCTTTAATTACCCAGCGCTTACAATAGCAGTCGTATCATTTTTATTAAACAACGTTTACGATAAAAGTCGCGTTTTATCAATAACACCGTACTCACGTTGGCGGTCGAGTTCCTTTAACTGCACAGCATTTAAAATAGCAACCGTGAATACTTAATTACACAGCGCTTACAATAGCAGCCGCGTATTTTTAACCACACAGCGCTCAAAATATTAACCACGAATTTGTAACTACACAGCGTTCAAAATAGCAGCCACATTTTTCAACCACACAGCGCTCAAAATAGCAGCCGCAAATTTGTAACTACACAGCGCTAAAATAGCAACCGTGAATTTTTGATTACACGGCGCTTACAACAGCAGCCGCGTTTTTTTAACTACACAGCGCTCAAAATAGCAGCCGCGAATTTGTTATTATACAGCGCCTACAATAGTTGTTGTGTTTTTTGAACCAGATAGTGCTCTGAAAAGCAGTCGCGAATCTCTAATTACACAGCGCTTACAGTAGTTTTAGCGTTCTTCCCCATCACAGCACTTACAATAGCAACCATTTTTTTTTTCTAGCCACACAGCATTTAAAAAAGCAGTCGCGGTTTTTCAATGACACAGAACTAACAATAGCAGTATTGATTTTTAACCACACAGCGCTAGACTCTACTTCATAATTTTTAATTTTTTTATATTTAATGTTATATAAGAGTTTCAAATATGTTCGATTTTATTTTCTTATTCATTATATTTAATTTTTGTATTGTAGTTTTATAATATTTCTTTGTAAACGATGTTTGTATAGACCATTTTATCTCTAACTTTTCTTGATTTTTTTGTTAATATTATCAATTCTTTTTTATTGGTTGTCTTTAAAAGTGCCACGTATAACTGCCCATGACTGAAAATTGGTGTTGATAAAAATACTCCTACTTTTTCAAATGATCGTCCTTGCGACTTCTTAATAGTCATTGCATGAGCAAGTTTTACAAGAAATTGTTTTCTGGTCATCTGGAATGACAGTTCATCATTTGCTGATGATGAGGTCATACGTAGTGAGAAAAGAGTACTCACTTTTTACACCCTGTTAATATTTGCGCAATAATAGTAAATTGTTTTAATTTCGTTATTACTAATCGATTTTCGTTACAAAGTCCTTCATTCAAATTAACATTTCTTAGAAGCATTATAATAGCTTCTTTTTTTAATTGTATCAATGTGGAGGTGAATCGTTGGGCGTTAAAGAATTTCAAAATTCTGTTAACAAAATTACGTCTAAACTTTTGTCATTTACATCATTTGCTGAGTCAATGCTCAAGTACTCTATTACTAGTTCAATTATTTTTGATAAAATTTTTTCATTCATTTCTGTTACATCTACGGTTTTCGGTGCTAATGTAATATTTTCGTAATAGTCACAATTTTCAATATTTATATTATGCCCGTAAATTCGATCAATTAGGTTGCGCTTTGACAATCTTTTTTTTTGAATTTGTATAACTTTACTTCCGTTTTCATATTTTGAATGAAAAGTCATCAATTTTTAAATTTATTATCTGATTCCGATAAACGTTTATTTTCTTTTAAAGACATACATTAAAAATGTTCCCATAAATAGCTTTTTTTCCACAATTTTCTACTATCTGTGTTCTATTTCCTTTTTTTACTATTGACAATGTTTGTCTAAAATCACCTGATATGATAAATGTTTTCCTTCCATACAAATAGTTATTATCACATACTTTAAACATGTGATCGACAGCTTTAAAAGCGTATTTTGATGTCATTGTGATTTTATCCCACATAAAAATTGATACATTTTTTATTTTTTTACCTATTTCGCTGTTTGCACTAATATCATATATTGTGTCTTCAGATATGCTCAACGGTAATTTAAATGCTGTATGTACTGTCACACCGTCTTGTAATAAATTAGCCGCTATACCTGCCCATGATACAACTAAATAGTTGATTCCGTGAATTTTTAGATAAGTTATAATTATATTTAATAAGTAGCTTTCATCACTTCCACCTGGACCGTATAGATATATATACTTTTCAGTACAATTTGTATTTAATGAATTTATTACTGTATTACAAGAAGTCGCTTAAGCATATGTTAGAGTATCAATAATTGACTCAATATTATTAACATTATTTACTGTACTATATTCAATTACGTTATTTTCAATATAGTATTCTGAAGTAGGTAAATTAAAGTCACCTAATTGGAATCCATTATTAGTTAAAATATCATTAATTATTCTTAATACATATTTTTCACCTTTTTGTTCATTCATTATTTTGTTCGTTCATTTCATAGTTTTTATTCTTTTCGTCCATGTTTTATGTATTCGATTAAAAACATAATTTTGCGGTATATCGGAATAAAAGTAATTATGTGCCTCTAGGTCTCTTTTATTAAGTTCAAACCACGCTGTTAGTTTTGTATTTACATTTTTCTCATCAATTTCGTGTTCGG
This sequence comes from Anastatus disparis, assembly GCA_017163975.1. NCBI lineage: Eukaryota > Metazoa > Arthropoda > Insecta > Hymenoptera > Eupelmidae > Anastatus > Anastatus disparis. Next base: position 62,069 of record JAFFSR010000315.1, on the reverse strand, counting down.
ATCCTACTTTAAAATACACATATCGTTTATTTTTATTATAAACGTCTAATTTCTAAATTATATGAGAAAGTTCACTAATATTATATTCCAATATGCGATGCATAGTTCCTGGTGGGCAATCGTATCTTGTGTTTATATATTGTTTAATTTCATCATAAAACATATCCAAATCATTTATTTCATCCGTTTCATCATTAGTATTACTTTCAGTATTTATTTCACTTGCTTTCATTTCGATAAATGCACAATCATCCTTTAAAGCAGTATTTAAATAAGTATTTTATAACTCCTATTGTTGAACATAATTTAATATTAATATGACAGTTTAACTTTAGTAATAAATACGGGTTATCAGAAACCACAAATCTATTGTCTACCCACTTGTTATTGTGTATATTATCTCATTTTATCATTTCTTCGTCGATAAATATGATAATCATTTGTCATTATTGTAGTTTCATTAAATCGTTTTCGAAAATTTTTCGGACACTTTCCTGATTCTATATCCGTACAAGGTAAGTTGTTATTCTGATCTTCACAAGGGCCACGGATCATAAATTGTTTAACAATTTTATATCCCTGGGATTCTCATTTATATTTGGAATTCCAGCTACTATGAATTTATCAACGTCATCACTATTGTGAATTTTATCATCTTTACTTAAAAATATTAGCATATAGGCATGCCGTAATCCTCTCTTTCGAAATTCCACTGCGTATAAATAGGCAATGCATTTTCCCAAAATATGATTATTAGAAATTTGCTCTAACAATAGTTTTAATTTTTGATAAAATACTTCAACAACAATATCTGGTCTATCTGTTACTTCTTTACTTTCCCCAATATTATTTGTGATTTTCTCCCATTTTAGATTGCATGTCATAGTAATGAAAGAATCCGGTTTTCCAATCCTTTGTACTAATGTCGTAAGATCAAGAAAATTTTGATATAAGAAACGCGGACTTCCTGTAAAATTTGATGGTAATATAAACATTTTTCTTATACTATGGTTGTCAATAATAATTATTCACTTTTACTGAAGCTTATTAATTTACAAAAAATTAAAAATTTTTTTATTCCAATGCAGTATAATATAATGATATAAATATGTCAAAAAAAATTAAATACATATTTTATATTGAACTACTATTGTCAATGAAATTAGCAAATTCATATATAATAATATAATATATGAAAATGCAATCGAGCGACGCCAGGAGCGAGGTAAATTTCGCTCGTTATTATTCATCAAGAGAAAGAAAACAAGAAAATTAAGCTAAAAACACGTTCGATGCAAACGGATACAAATTAAAGCCACGTGGTCGTCAGAAGTAAGGTTAAAATTACTTTGAGGTTAAATCAGAGCACGTGTTTGAAAGATAAAAGCAAAGAAAAAGAAAACAAGTGAATAAAAAGATAAAAAAAATTAATAATACAAAGAAGATAGTAAATATAAATTTTGAAAAAATAGACTTTACGAAAAAATTGAAAAATTGACAAAATAAAAAAGATAAAAACGTGAATTTAATAAGATAATTAAACGAAAATTGATCAAAATTTAATGAAACAAATAAAAGAAAACATAGTGCTCAATAAAGAAGAAAGAAATCGTTTAAGAAAAGTTTTTTTTAAAGAATTTAAAAAGGTGTTAAGTGCAATAAAAGAAATTGATAAAAATATAAAATTAGAAAAAGAGAGAGAAATGGTCAAGGTAGCTCACTTGAGTAATGTGTTTTTTTAAGATATTCTTGGAATTGTAGGTATAGTTCAATGAAGGCAATGCGAATATCATATTAAAATTTCAGAACATTTCATCGTTTCGTTTTTGATTAATCAATGTTCAAAGTTTTACAAATTACATTTGAAGTATATTTATTGAAATAGTAAGTATATCTATTGGATAGATATATATATATATATATATATTGGAATTTTTACATTTCGTAGATGTTAATAGCAATATCTCATAAACTACATTCAAATTGTAATTGAAAATTTGAACATATATAAAGGAACTAATAATAAACATTTTCCAACAAGATTCACGTAAATTCATCGTTTTATTAAAGAGATGAAGTGTTTTGAAAATGTAATTATTAGATAAACGATGCATGTTTCGCTTACATTTACGTTGCTGCGCATGCGCAACTGGACCATATGAGCACTATCTCTTTCTCTCACAGCTAGCTTTCTCACTCTTATCGCATGAACCACCTTAAGCAAGTGAAAATTGATGATGTTTATATTCCTATTTTTTATGGATGCGATAGTGTAAAGAGCAAGCAACAAGAGAATTAACTACAGCAGATCATTAAGATGCTTGGAAAAAGGCAGATTTAAAGGCAAAAAATATACTGATAAGCTCGATATCAGATAAACAATTAGAGTATATTAGAGAATGCAATCTTCTACGCAATTATTCTCACACATGCTTATATTCAATACACACATAATCTAAATTATTACATCATTATACTTTTTGTTACATATTTACATTTTTATGCCTTTAAAAGCTTCTATATACAACTCTTAAAAGTCCATTCTCGTTGTATATTTTTGCACCATACCTTGTCACTGCTGAAGATAACGCAGAGTTCAGGTTCACCTTGCAATTAAGGATGTCTAACTTAAATCTGGGCACATTCCTTAACACACTCAACACGAAGTTAATGTTGAAACACCTGTTGTTTTTATTATTTTTTCCATAATGATTGTTGATCTTGCTGCCTTCCATACTTGTGTTGCTAAAGGAATTCAGCGATCTTTGAATATCTGGGTGATATGACATCTCTACTGGTCGTAACGATCGTATCCTTGAAAAATCGAACCCTGAGTCATTAGGTTCTAACCCTTTTGTATTCAGCTGCTGTAGATCCTTTGACTAGTTAATAATCTCCTGGACACTCTGCATGAGGTACTTATTTTTTTCAATATTTACCTCCACCAAACTATGGTTTACATGGAGTACAGCTTTGTGGATAAACTCTAGCTCCTTACTTTCGCTTTTCAAGTACTTAAAATGGAGGATTTTCACCTTGCTGTCGTGGTTGTACACGGCTTCCAAAATTCTCCAGCATTGCATACCTTGGTCAATGCTATTTACGTCAGTTAAGTACAACTCCACCAGAACCTCGTTCCCTTTAAGAAAATTATACAAGTACTCCACACGTAACTCCTCGAAGTTGTTCAGATTAATGATCCTTAAATTACAAAATACCTTATTTCCTAAAAATCTTAACCTAGTGTATGAACTATTTACAAATATGGCCTCTTCCAGCCCTTTTATGAGCATTTCTGCGTCAAAGACTGTAGTCATTTTGGATATCTTGAGGCTTTTGACGTTGCAGGCATCAGATACCTCTGCCATTACCTCCTTCGTCATCGTCCCAATGGACAGGTCTATATTGTTGATGAGCAACTTGCCTTTTCTTACTTCTTTTTGGTATCATATTATCTTCCTAATGGTAGAAGCCTCCACCTCCCATCTGCATCCACCTGTCCATATATTGACAAATTCAAACTGTCTTGCGTCCACGAACAAACGCTCGAGCCCACCTATTCCTTCATACCTTTTATGATATAATAGCAGGTCTGTTGTACCTAGCTTATAACATGGTTCTCGCAAACCTTCCAATGCACACATCAAATTCATAGTTTCTACAGGCTGTAAATGCTTCACGATCCCGCTGACAATATCTGGGGCGCGCAATGCTTCAACAGATGGAAGTAAAATCTTGAACTTTGGCTCTTTTAAAGTCTGCTCATCCATTCTCCTTGTGGAAGCTTTCTGGTCAGGTTTAATCAGTAAGTAAAATCTATTCCCTTTCTTCGTTTCTATTCACATCTTTCTCATTAATGCGTCACACTGTATTCTTGTAGATGCAGCAAGAGTGTGTCATCTGATGTTAGCGCACGTTTTCTTGCCCAGCAAGTGAATCTTGCTTATCTTAAAATCTTCCTGACCAAAAGACTTCAAAACTTCATCAAACTTCTTCTTGCCTGGGTTCATTGGCAAATTGTATAAAAACAGATCCAGCACAGGGTCGTCACCGACGAAGAGCGATAGTTTCTTGAACTCATGTTCTTGTGCGTTCCTCGTCGCATTTCTCGCCCCAGCTCTGTTAATAGCGTTTACTTTGCCTATACACTGTTGTGTGTATGGCTCGATGAATTCATATAGATAAACCTCTGCCAACCTATAGTCTGCTTTTTTAGTGAGCTAACGTATCTCGTTGATTTTACACAAAAGATCCCTGGCCAATTTTTCCAGAAAAAACATCTCGGCTCGGCTAACGGAACACTTTAGCGATACAAATATCAGAGGAGAGCCCAATCAGCTTCACCTATATATAACATAAGAACAAACATTATTAGTATAAATGCATTACAATATTGCCTAAAATTAATCACATTTTACTTTGAAGTGAGATACTGTTGTACAAAATCTAACCTTTTTTTTACAATTATTTTTCCTATTTAACATTACATTATCTATTTTTCTGTGTTTCAGAATGTTAGGTACAAATCTCTCTCTTATTTTTATTATTTTTCTCGCTACCTATTGTCTCGTGTTCTACCATGCTACTGGTTTCTTTGTTATTTGCTACGTTACCTATCTCTTTACACGTATCCGTAATGTCTATTTGCTCTTCGTTGAGCTCGTCGTATTCGTTATTGTTTACTCCGTTAAAATTATACGCTGGTACTTCCTGTACCTAGTTACCTTCGTCCAATGCTCCAGTTATCTCATTATCTTCCCTACACTGAGAAAAAAAAACCGTTGCGTTTACTGCACTCAGTTCAGTAACCTTAAGAGGGCGCTTTCTTAGTTACAGATTTCAGTTAATTTAACTTAAATAGGTTCTACTGAACTGTCAGTTCAGTTGGAACAACGTAATTACTTCAGTTAGATTTACTGAACTCCTTCTTACTGATGTACTTAGGTTAAATTTACTAAAGTCTTCAGTAAGCGCAACTGTTTTTTTATCTCCGTGTATCTGTGGGTAGAGCCTCACTGTGGATCTGGCTTCGGTTACTACATTTTTTTCCTCTCTTATACTATTATTTTCGCTCAGTTCTCTGTTGCCTCTATCTGTTTGGTTACTAGTCTGAGGTGCTGCTTCCCTACCTAATTCGCTTTCCTGTGGCTCAATTTCATTTGCTAAAAAATAGGCTGGTTTCAATCTTTCCACATTCACGGTAACGTCTTTATTACCTTTTCTTATGACATAATTACGGCCATTTTTGTGCCTAGAGATGACCTTATATGGTACTGAATATGGTTGTACAAGAGGTGGTTTAACTACTTTTTTTTCTAACACATGAGTACAATTCGCTAGATCTTTAAACACAAATATTTTTCCTAAATGATTGTGTATTACAGGTACAGGTCTCACTCGCCTCATGTATTCTCTAAATTCTGCCAAAAATAGGTCTTGTTCTCTTGCATCTATCTCTCTGAACTCGCACATATGCACCTGGTATGGTGAGCGTTGTTCCATAAAGAAATTTCGCTGGACTAGCCTCCGTATCTTTTCTTAAACACGTTCTCAACCCTAATAAAACGGTCGGGAGGGTTTTTGATCCATTTCCGACCTTCCATATGGCACATCAATGCTGCCTTAAGATCACGGTGCCATCGCTCCACCATGCCGTTCGCGGCTGGATGGTATGCCGTAGTACGTACTCTCTTACATCCTATCAGTTGTAACAGTGCCTAAAACATGTCGGACTCGAACTGCTTGCCTTGATTTGTAGTAATAATGACAGGTGCACCAAAACGAGACACCCACATGTCATAAAAAGCGCTTGCAACAGAAGGAGCCAATGCGTCGTATACGGGCACCGCCTCCGGTTACCTAGTATACCTTTCTGTCATGGTCACAAAATATCTGGAACCTTCGCTAGGTGGCAACGGACCAACTAAGTCGACATGCACGTGGGCGAACCGTCCATCTGGTTCGCTAAATTTTATAGTTAAAAATTTGTTTTCCCGAGTTACTTTCGATCGTCGGCATTCCATGCATGCTCTGCACCAGGATGTTATCTGCCTGTTTATATTTGGCCATTCGTGCTGCTTCCTTATTTTCTTACTAGTTGACCTAGCAGATGGGTGTGCTTTGCTATGAAAGAGTTCAAAGATGACTGCCCTCGGTATATACGGCCTGAGAGAGTCTTGTGCTATTTCCCAATAAACTGGCGTGTTTTTTAAGCCATATTGCAATTTTACCAGTTTTAATTGATGCTGCGGATTATTTATTATATTCTGAAGTTGTTGATCTTCCCTTTGCGGTCTAGCTATTTCATCTAACGAAAATATTGTCGGAAATCGGAAATCATCAAGTCTCGACAATGCGTCTGCCACTATATTATTTTCTCCTGGTAAATAGCAGATTTTCACGTTATACTCAGCAATGTACGTTAACTTTCTTGCTTGCAATGCTGTGCAGCTATCTAAACTCTTACCCAACACATGTACCAGTGGTTCATGGTCTATGCATACCTTAAATTCTCTACCTTCCATGTAGTAACCAAAATATTTGATGGCCTCGTAAATCGCCATTAACTCCCGATCATACGTGCTATAATTCGATTGTACGGGGGTAAATTTTTTCGAAAAGAGAGCTAGCGGCTTTCGCGTATTTCCTACTTTCTGTTCTAAAGCTGCACCCATGGCAAAATTTGACGCATCTGTAACTAACCTAATCTCCGCATTCTTAGCTGGAAACGCAAGATACGCAATATTTGGTAATTCTCCTTTAATTGTCTTGAATGCTCGTTCTGCTTCTTCAGTCCATTCCACAGGTTTTTTGTCCTTCTTCTTAATATCCTTTATCATAGCTGCCAGATGTTTGTACTTCTGCGGCTTTTGGTAAGCTTTTTCTGTAAGAGTTTACCATTCCCAGAAATCGACGCATCTCATCTTTATTCTAGGGCTTTTTAAAGGCTTGTATCGCTTCTACCTTAGATGGATCTGGTTTGAATCCATTTTTGTTGATTAAATGGCCCAAGAAGATAAGTTTATCGATTCCAAACTGACATTTATCAATGTTCAATTTGAGGTAGGATTTCTCTAAGCTCTCTAGGACGATCCTAAGATGTTCTTGGTGCTCCTCGTCTGATGAAGATGCAACCAAGCTATCATCAACGAATGCGAACACAAAATCCAGGTCGCCCACGGCCAGCAAAAATGCTTTCTCCAAGTCGAGTGCGGACAAAATAGTTTTTTCTTCTAAACTATATGCAAAATTCTGGAGATTGGGAATGGGGTACTTATCTGGTACCGTGACTGTGTTCAACTCCCTATAGTCGCCGCAGATCCTTCACTCATCATTTTTCTTGGGGACCATATGGATAGGTGTAGCCTAAGGGCTTTTTGAAGGTTGGCATATACCTTCTTTACACCATCTTTTAAATTCCTGCTTTGCTGCCTGCAGCTTATCAGGTGCCAATCTGCGCGGCTTCTGCGCTTCCGGAGGTCCCACTGTGGTGATATGGCGGTACACATTTATCTTTCTTTCAATTGTTGGCTTTTCAAGCCCAAGTACTGATAGAAATTCTTTTATTATATGCGCGTACCTATTCTTCGGGTCTATTAACGAAACCTGCACACACGTTACTTTCTTTGCAGTGCCTCCGACTGACTCACCAGTTTTTGGATCCACCAGCTCCCGTTGGGTCAGATCTGGGAGCAAATGGTAGTGCTTGACGACGTCACCACCTAGTATCGCGTATGGTACGTCTGCTACAATAAACGTCCATTTGATCTTATTTTTGAACCCGAAGTCTAATTCCCTGTATACTATACCATATGTATCTATTTGCGTATTATTCGCTGCGTACAATTTAACGCGCGTCGCTTTTTTTTACTATTCTTCTTTTTCGGAACCAATGATACTTCCGCACCCGCATCTACTAAAAATGTTTTGTTGACTACTTTATCAACGACGAGGAGGCGTATTCCTTCTGTATCCGGCGAGGTTGCCCCCTCTACCCGCCAGTTCGAGAGTGCAAATATACTCTATCTTTATTCTTACTTCGTGTTTGACTTCCTTCTTTCCTAACGCTATTACTTCTTGTTATCCCGTGTATGGGTGATTGAGACCCTTGACTTTTTCCATCTACGGTACGTGTAACGGACTCATGCTTTTTCTCATAATTAATCCAATCGCATGGTTCTAGGCATCTATATGCACTTTTTCCATATTTCGATATTCCATATTATTTTCCACATTTATTTTTGTATACTTCGTCCGCGTTTTTTACCACGGTTCCTTCGTTTCTTAGATTTATTTCTCCCACCAGATGCGATTCAATATCCGGTGGAAGATTATGTTTCCATACCCTTAAAATAACCTTGCGTTTTATTTTACCATTTGCCACGTCGAGCAATTCTCTTAAATATTCCGACGGTTTTTCTCCGTATGCCCGACATTTTCTAAATAATTTATTAAACCTTTCTTCTTGCGATTGTCCATACGTGTACATGAGATATTTCTTCAATCTGTTATATCTATATCCCGGTTTTAATGTTTTTACTAAATTCGATGTTTCACGAATTATGTCATTATCCAAATTATTCATAAGTAATACGAACGCCACGCTCTCGTCCGTAACATTTTGCAATTTAGCCTGCGTTTCAAATAAATCAAACCACGTTTCCGGGTTGTGTTTCTAAAACGGAAAATTAATTTGACAGGTTTGCACGAGGTTACTAGGTACCATTATGTTACCGTGTTGTTCACCTAACCTAAAATTATTTGATGCGTCATCCCTATTATCTTCATTTACATGTGTCGGTATTTGCTGGTTATGCACGTCGTGTGTTACCACTTTTTCTCCTGGTTTATCTCGGTTTAATTCAAGCATCTCTATTCTCTTTATTAAAACTCCTAAGTTAGTTTCGTAATCTTTTTTCATTACTAATATCTGTTTTTTATAATAAATTTCTACTCTTTTCGTGCCGCTCGCTCCTAATATACTACTACTATTCATCGTTTCTTGTAAACGATTCTCAAATTTTTCTTTTAAATCTAATATAATTATACTTACTTCGGAAAAATTTAAATGATCACCTTCCAATTTTAATATTGTTTCATGAAATATAGAAGCTCGATGATGCACAAATTTTAGCCAAATTTCTGTACAAGAATCTGAGAAAAAGTTTTGTAAAAGTACTGGACATTTTTCCTGCGATAAAAAGTACGATCACAACGGGCGGAACATACTTAAAACTCTTTCTATTGCAGAAAGAAGAGCAAGCCATCGTGTTTTACAATAACCTAATATTTTTGTACATTACTTCAACTTCATCACAAAAAGTTTTTAATTTAGCAGTACGAACTGTGTAAATATAAAAATGTGAATAAATGTTATTAATTATAGTCTCATCATCGATAGGTAACAGATCGCAAGCTGTTTAGGTGGTATTATGTACAATGTGAGCTACACATCCTACACCGACAATGCTTTTATTTAAATTTTTCTTTAATTTAAAAAAAAACATTTTCACGTCCTTGACGATGAACTCCTCCGAAGTTTGTATTTGCATTGTCAGCACAGTATGATGTCAGTTTATTTTTAAGACCATGCTGTTCAATAACTCGTATTAAATTATTCGTTATTATTTCAGCTGTTTTACCAGCTAAATTTATAATGTCTAATATTTTAATCTTTTTCACAATGAAAATATCTAATTAATGTAGGAAATATTTTTGTGTCTTTATGATTTGAAGGATCACTATATAAACTTACAAAATCTACATCATTTAATTCTTTTTTAAAATCTCTCGATAAAATGGCGCGATAATATTCTTTACAATCGCCTCACATTTAGTTTTAGCACACGAAAATTTAGGATCAAAATTTTGTTGAATTAATCTCGAGGTACAATCCATTGAATTAAAACTTTGATTGTGTTGTACCGTATGAAAAGCCCATAAGCCTTCGCAAGCTCCATTTCCTTTTTCCCGAAATTCTCACTACGAAAAAATTTCGTCATTGATGAGCTACCGACAGCTTTAACGGCATTATTGTGCTCTATATCGCCTTTACCACCATGGCTAATTGAAAAAATTGCACTACATATATTGCAACGAACTTGCGATTCATTTTCACCTTTGTGTATAAAAGGAAATTCCTTTAATAAATCTTTGTTTACTTTACAAGTTCGTTTCATTTTTTTCGGCTGTGATGTCATTTCTATAACAAAGAGATAAATAAGAACATTTAAAAGTAATTACCTAAGGTCCAAGTAACAAAAATTCAACAGAGAAAAATAATATTGTTTTGTTTTAGTTACCTTCATATTTTAAAAATCTGCACTTTCAAAATATTAACAAATATTTTCTGGACAAGAACGTTTGTCAAACTAATCTAAAACCTAGACTATATCAGGTCACGTTTGGAAATAATACGAAACAAACTCATCTAATATGTATGATCTTTGGTGATCACTGAATATAAAAATACTAACAAGTGACCGTATTAGAACCAGTCACAGGTTAGATACTTGTAAGATATGAGTATGCAGCATCCGTCCTTGTAGTAACGCACGAGACTTGACAAGAGCCAATCAAAACCAGAGAGGTCATGTTTGTATGCGCGCGAAATATAAATTATTAATTCAAATAATATCTTAAAATATTGATTTTTTTCTAATTTTATTTAAAAATAATTTTATAAGAAGTTTAAATCGGGACAAAACAGGACGAAACTCTTAAATGCGAGATACTTTGCGGGACAAACTACGGAGCGGGACAAGCATGGAAAAAGCGGAACTGTCCCGCTCGATCCGGGACGGTTGGCCGCCTTACTATACTCCCCCCAGTCTGCACGTGCTATTATCACATGAGAAAAAAACAAAGAACTTTATATTAGGCATATGACTGCCAGCAACCGGTGCAGCCACGATTCGTGAGCAAGGAGACAAACAAATTTGATAGTTTACACCACGTGCCGAGTCCACACCAACACCAACAATTCTCTTAAGAATATCAAAAAAAAATTTTACTTTACCCTTCTCACGTGCAGCTGGAGCCAGCCAGTCTCTCACTTACTGTGCAAATATTAATTTTTGTTGGTTAGTATATACATATATATTTTTCGCACGAATAATTCACTTTATGTTAGTTGTATACGTAAAAAAAATTTTTGCTATGATTTTCAAAGTAAATTTTCTTAATTATAATTAAATATATGTCATAAAAATTATAATTTTAATCTGAGACAAGTAGCTACAACGCGCACACGGTAGATATATTTTTAACCTTACGCTTGTTTCCGTTGAGAAAATGGCAGCCTCTGCTTGGCGATCCTCGCTGACCAACGGCTTTTGCTAAGGCGGCCTGCTCGCTGCTGCGTTGTTCTGTCTCCCCTAACAGTCGTCGGGGTCACCAGTGTAAGCTTCTTGTCCTCGTAGAAGATTTAGCTTGCTTGTAATAGGTCCGAAAGGAACAGGTTGCTGGATAGGTAGACAAAGAAAAGAAGTTCCTTTATTACAAATCTAAAATATACTTTATTACCGGAGGACAACAGAAAGGCTACTTATCTCAATAGAAGTCGAGAACGCTCTCACTTACTTTATGTGTCTCGCGTATCACATAGCTTACGCTTCTCGTCGCTTACTTGCGCACCACAGGTTGCGCGTAACGCTCACATATGTGCTTACTTCTACATACATACTTATGTCTGTGTGCTCACAAACCGGTTAACGTAAAATTACCAGATGGAAAAATTTTAAAAGCTACTAAAATTGATAATATTATAATGTATTTTAAAACTTATTATAATGAAAAGAAAGTTGATTTTAAGTATGTTTATTATGTAAAATAATTGAGTAGAAATTTGTTAAGTTTTTCTAAAATAACTGTAAATAACACAATTGTATCGGGAAATCAAACAGCAAAAATTTATAATAAAAATAAAGAATTGGTAGCTGTAGCAGAAAAAATGAATAATTTTTATTTAATGAAGTGTTTTATGGATAAATATAATAAAAATGTTTATTCAAATATGGCAAAATTAACGGACAAAGAAAAATGGCACAGAGCATTAGGCCATGTAAATTTTCAATATTTAAATGAATTAGTTAATGAAAAATTATTGAATGATTTACCAGATAAATTAGAAAACAGTAATATAAAATGTGTAAGTTGTATTTAAAGTAAAATGGCTAATGTACCATTTGAAAATAAGAAAACTAGATCTACTGAGATTTTAGAATTAATTTATACAGATCTAAATGGTCCACACAGCACAGCTGGTTATAGTAGAGAAAGATATTTTTTAACATTTATAGATGATTATACTAAATGCATTAGAGTTTATTGTATTAAAAGTAAATCTGAAACTGCAGGATGTTTTATAGAATACGTAAATTTAGTTAAAAATCAATTTAATAAAAGAGTAAAAAGGCTACAATGTGATAATGGTAAAGAGTATTGAAATCAAGAAATTTATAAATTTATTCAATATAAAGGCATTGAATTATTACCTTGTCTACCCTACGTTCATGAAATGAATGGAGTAGCGTAAAGATTTAATAGATCAGCCATGGATATAGGCAGATGTTTAGAAAAGGAAGCCAAGATACCCATAAGGCATTGGCCAGAAGTAATGAAGACAGTTTCTCATTTAAAAAACCATACAATAGCCAACACACATGAAAATAAAACTTCATTCGAAATACTTTTTAAATCAAATCTTGATGTAAAACATTTAAAAATATATGGTAGCAGAGTTTTTGTCAGGATACTAGAAGTACTTAGAAAACGTAAATGGGACGATAAAGCCAAATTAGGTATACTAATAGGTTATACACATAACGGTTATAGAGTTTTTATTGATAATAAAGTCATAAATGCCAGACATGTTAGAGTAATTGTGGAAGATACAGAATTAATTTGTACTGAACAAAATGATGAAAATTAAATTGAATTAAATTTAGAAAATTAAAATAGTCAAAGTAAAACTGATTCTGAAAATGAAAAAGATAATGAAATAAATGATAATGAAAATTATGATACAGACAATTCAAATTTTAATAATAAAATAAATAATGATTCTGACAAAGTAAATAAAAGATTTGAAAAACGCAAAGATAATTTAGAAGTTGAAAGAACTTCAACAAGAAAGAAAAGTCTATTAGAATATTAGTCCTATAGAAAGATATGGTAACCCAATAACACATTATATTTATATAAATTACGTAAGCGCTAATATATTGAATACATTCTAGGAGGCGATAAACTCCACAGAAAGTAAAGAATGGCCAAAAGCTTTGGATTCTGAAATAATTAGTTTAAAGAAAAATAAAACATGGACTATTGTAGATAAACCAAAAAATAAGAAAATAATTGATGTTAAATGGATATTTAAAAGAAAAGGGGATGATTCATATAAGCTAGATTAGTAGTAAAAGGCTTTCAACAAATGGAATTTTTAACGTATTTGATACCTCTTACTTAAGTTACGAATAGACCTAAGTAATACATATGAATTATTTCAAACGGTCTTAGCCGCCCTAGTGGAATTAAGTGTAACTCCCCTTCAGGTTCTCTTTTCTCACGTTTCGTTAATATACACTCCAGACAATTTCGAATATGCACTCGCACATATCGCTTCATACTTGCAAAATAATAATATTATCTTATATGTTTGACAGTTTTTCCGACGCTAAAGAAGCTTTTCAAATCATAATATCGTATAACTAACGCTTTTCGCATTGCTCGCGGTACAACGTAAAGTTCTCACATTTTATTATTTTTCATACATTCCCTATGTAAAAGTCCTTCTTTCGTAACATAATCTTTTACTGTATTCTTTCCTAGTTTTGTTCTTTCTTTTTCAATTTTTTGCAATATTTTAACTTTTTGTAACACTGTTGGATTACTTCTTTGAAAAATAAGAATCTCATCTTCTCGCATTGTTATACTATATATTTTTAGGCGCACGCGATAATGTATCAACGTGTTTCATCTAAACCTCTTTTCCATGCTTTATTTCAAAATTATATTCGCATATTTGGCTAACCCATATAGCCACTTGCGCATTTTGTGTTTTCAACGCACTTAAATTTATAAAGCGCTAACAATCTGTTACAGTAATAAACTTAATACCTATCGAAAATAATCATAAAGCCCATGCTATCGCCAAGAGCTCTAAACGAGACGAGTCATACATTTTTTCAGTTTTTGATGTCTTTCAACTTATGACGTACGTTAGTTGCGGTTTCTCTTTGTCATCATTCGTTTGAAATAACATAGCGCCTAGTTTAAATGAAGACGCGTCGGTATGCAACTCCGTTCTAAATGCTTGCAGACTATAAATTTGCAACGCTGGTTGTGCTATTAAGCATTTCTTTAGCTTTTCAAATGCGTTTTCTTGATTCTGCGACCATGTAAACGTTACTGACTTTTTCAATGAGTTTGTTAATGACGATGCTATTTGTGCAAATTCTGGTATAAACCTACAAAAGAGAGAAGCTAAGCCAATAAATCGCCTTACATCGTGTACATTTTTTGATCTCGGAAATTCATTGATTGCGCGTATTTTTCTCTCTTCCGGAGTAATAACACCTTTGCCTAAAAGATAACCTAGATACCCGACTTTTAGCATTCCAAATCTGCACTTCTTTGAGTTTAAAGTTAAGCCTGCATCTTTTAACATTTCTAGTACCTCGACTACACATTTTAATAATTCCTCCCACGTTTCTGCAAAAATACACGTATCATCAAATATATTAAATACAATCCTTTTTCGCTACGCGATCCCTATTACTCGATTCATTGATTTTGCAAAATATTTTGGTGCGTTTTTTAATCCCAACATGGCACGTTCAAATTGGCCTGCCTGTGTTTCAATAATAAAAGCTGTTAATTTCTTAACTCTCACAGTGAAAGGTAATTGTAAATAATTATGAGCTAAATCTAGAGTAATAAATTATTTTGCAGAATTAGTCATTTCTAATATATTATTGAAGTTAAGTATAGAAGCATTAATTCGTTTTGTCATTTCATTAAGTCACCTATAATCTATGACCATACTTGGTGTACTTTCTCCTAACAACAGACGTTGGACTCGCGGATTCTGACTTTGTCTGTGTTACTAGGCCTGCTTGTTTATATCCGTAACTATTTTATCTAGATCAGTTATATCTTTCACACCTAACCTAAACGATTTCGCTTGTAATAGTCGCGTTTTCTCTTCTGATTCAATATACATCTCGATTAAATTTGTACGTCCTATTTCGGTATGTGCCATTGCATCATTTCATTGTTGCCATTGAATCATTTGATATTGTTACTAGTTCACTTTTTTGTTTTTTAGCTACCATTTCGTCAGTTACTAGAGTAAAAGGAGATATTATTGACGTCTTTATCGAAGACAAATTTTAAAGCATTAAATATGACAATTGTTTTAATGAATTTGTTTTTTTTTTAATGAAAGCTGCTCTATATAAATATTGAAAAATATGCGCATAAAGTTGTTATATACCTATGATTAATAGAATAAATATAAGCACGCCATTTACTGTTAAAATTTTAGTTACTACATACCTACCACTGTGCTTATGCAATGTAAATTATAATCATTTAAAATAAATATTTTTATGTTTTCAATGTAAAATCAAAATAAAAAATAAAGTATTAGATTCTAATAATTCTTTATTAGTATGCAAAGCTGAACAAAAGTAACTTTTTAATTAAGAAAATTTTTTAGTAATATATAATACTTTTATATTCCTGATGATACCGACATTTTTTAATGAATATCATGAAAGAGATAAATTTTATCAAATAAATAAGCATATTTTTCCTCTAATTTAACTCGCAAAATAAATGCAGCAATATTAATAAGAAATTTCAGCAACTCTGAAAGCTAATACCACATTTTCTTTTAGATAACAAAGTCTTAACTTTTTTTAATTTCATAGCTTTTTTTACTTTATTTTTGTCATTTATAATTGCTTCAACCATTTTTTCATGTTGAATAAATAAGATGAATGATAAACCTTTTTATCACTTTTAAAAGTTGCTGTGTCTTCATAACTTTGTTAAATATAGATTTGAAAACCTCGTCTTGACTCAACAGTAATAGGCGTAAACAAACAAGGCAGGTCCCCTGACCCGACCTCTCCGATTTCAACCATTCTGTGATATGTTGTAGTACCCGAAAAAATAACAGGCACATATTTTTTTTGTGCTGACATCCACTTTAAAAGGGATGAAAAACGCCCCTAAATTGTAATCCAAGAAATCGCTTTTTTGTCATATCACGGCTTCTAATTAATATTTTTTGATAAAACAAAGTGCAAAATATTTGTCATTAAAGGCGTAAGATACTAGATGTATTTATGACCCAAGCGATTGAAATCCTTGTGTTATATTTTAAAAAAACTAGATTTTTTATGCTTTTTTTCTCTATAAAAATAAGGATATGAGCTCAAAATATAAAATAAAGCATTTTTGTTTACTTTATCTAATATTTTAATTGACGTGTTTTAGCATTATTAAGTTACCATCCCAAACATCGTAAACTACCCCGTAAAGTAACTGACCGCATGTAAATAATAAAAAATTAATTTTTTTTTTTAATTTGTTACACTTAAAAACGGAATGTAAATTAGAACAAAAGCAATAACGTTATCCATGTTTGGAATATTTTAGTATAATTTTTAATGTAACAATTTTTTTTAGTACATACATATAAAGAGTTATAATATAATATTTTGTCACATTATGTTAGTTACTTTTTATAAACATCAGCATAGCTGTTTACCTTCATTATTTTTATTATTAAAATCATAATTATTACTGTTATTATTATTATTATTATTATTGTTATTGTTATTGTTATTGTTATTGTTGTCGTTGTCGTTGTCGTTGTCGTTGTCGTTGTCGTTGTCCTTGTCGTTGTCGTTGTCGTTGTTGTTGTCGTTGTCGTTGTCGATGTCGTTGTCGTTGTCGTTGTCGTTGTCGTTGTCGTTGTCGTTGTCGTTGTCGTTGTCGTTGTCGTTGTCGTTGTTGTTGTTGTTGTTGTTGTTGTTATTGTTGTTGTTGTTATTGTTATTATAAAAAATCATTATTGTAAACAATATGAAGAATAAGATACTGTAATTTTACCAAGAAAGCAGAATAAAGATAAATAAATCTTCTAATAAAAATATATTTGATTCAGTTCCATTAAATAATGTTAATAAAGTCATTATCAAACATCATAAACATCAAGTTATATTAATGACACTTTTTACTATTACATTTATTACTTATTCTACTACTACATTAAAAAAATGTATAACATGATTGCTTTTGATATAATTAACATTCCGCTTCCACGTGCAATGAATCTTACGAAATAAATTTTTCGTTATTTTAACCTCAAAACGACGACTTTGATATCAGTTTTGAGGTTTTTATGATAAAAAATACTATTCCAACCTGGTGCAAGAGGTGTTTTTCTATTTTGCTTAAAGTTATTTTTCCGAGGGTGAAAAGTGCTATTTGGTCATTTACATACAGTCAATTATTTTAAGGTAAGTATTTGACGATGTTTGGGGTGGAAACTTAAAAAATGCTAAAACACGTCAACTGAAATATTCGATAAAGTAAACAAAAATGCTTTATTTTATATTTTGAGCTCATATCCCGGTTTAAAAAGCATAAAAAATCTATTTTTTCTTTAAATATAACATAAGGGTTGCAACTCCTTGGGTCATAAATACATCTAGTATCTTACGGTTTTTATGAAAAATATTTTGCACTTTGTTTTATCAAAAAATATTAATTAGATGCCGAGATATGAAAAAAAAGGAATTTTTGAGGTAAAATTTAGGGGTGTTCTTCACCCCTGTAAAGTGGATGTCAGCACAAAAAAAAATTACGTGTCTCTTATTTTTTCGAGTACTACAATATATCGCAGAATGATTGAAATCGGGGAGGTCGAATTGGGGGTCGTTCCTTGTAAGAAAAACGTGCGCACATTACTAATTTGTTAATTTATTATTTAAATAGAATAAAAATCACAAGCTTTTTTTTAATTTTTAAATGGTCCTTTGTTCTAATTAATAATTTTTACTATAAAATATATAGCAAATAAATTAATATCAATTTTTGTTACAAAGCGTCAAGACGACAAAATAGTAAATTATTAGAATTTTGGTTGAAGTAGGAAGCTTAAAGATTGAAAAAAGTATTAAAATAAAATTATTTTTTAACGCAATATAGTTTTTTTGTTAATATTAAATAATAAAATTACTTTCTGATTTATTTTTCTGAAATTAAGCATTACAAAATATTAAAAAGCATATGTTTAATGAAAATTGACAGTAGTTGGGGCATCGACAGCAATATCCACATTTACCCTACTTCTTCTGAATTTGTTTCTTGCTTCCGTGTTAATTCACACGCTTCTTCTATTGATATAATCGGTTCGCTCACTTCGTTGCCGCATTCAATTATTTTTACTTGATCATTAAAATTTGATACCGGCAATTAAATATCACCTACACTTATTCTCAATTTTACAAAATATACCATACCTGGCTCAAAAGTAATATTTTCTAACGATCGCAGTTTTTCTAGTGTTTTATCAAAGTGTGAAAATAAACCTGGATTTATATTCGAGAACGTAAGATTATAACCAATACGCTTGTGGGTTATATCTAATGCTTCCGTTAACGTTCTACCTAGAATCACGTCGCACTGCAGTGCTGTGTCCGATACTACTTGAAATTGTTTTTCTAGGTTTGAGGTTATCTAATTTCACTTTCACGTTTACCACGCCCGGAGATTGAACTGCGCTTTCGCCAAAGATCTTCAAAATCGACGTCTTTTTCTCCATATTTAAATTTGTACATAAAACAGCTGAAGCTTTCATTGTGCACACGGATACACCGATATCTATTAACTCAGTAATATATTTTTCGCTATTCTAACCCTGAAATCGCAACTTCGTTGCTCTTTTTTGGCTCTCATGGCGAAAAATACACTACGCAACTAGTATGGAAAGACTTTTTTACAAAACTCGTTACGACCCTCACCTTCGGCTCAGGCCGTAAACTTCTCGTTTCGTAAATAAAGCCTTTCCATACCCGTTACGTAATGTACTATTTCGTTAACAGTAATCTCACGAATAAATTTTTTACTCGATGCGTTTTCATTACCTATTTGAATCTTATTAATAGTTTCCTTCTTCGACTCTTCAATTTGTTTACAATGCGACGCGATATGGCCTTCACGCTTGCATTAATAACATGTTACCACTTTTCTATCACTCAGACAATTCTTCGCGATATGACCAATCTCTTTACATTTAAAACACTTTTTGCGTATTGTCACTTGAAGTCGCAGATGCCACGCGCGCGTTATTACTTATCTCTGTCATTGTTGATTCACTAGACGTCACTGTTGCAGCTTTAGAGCTCCATGATGCTTGATGCTTGTTCACGTCGTTCGTTGTTGCTGGCGCTTATTTTCCTACTATGCGCTCTCTTCGATGAGAATCAAGCTTCTCAAATCTCATCATGTCTTGTATCATCAGTTCAATTGATTCATATTCTTTGGCTAAAATATAATTGGCCAACTCTTTAGACCAAAAGCCATCTTCTGCTTCGTCTCGCATTTTAGCTACGGAAAAGTTTAGACCGTGGCATAGCCAAACCTTATAAAAAATATACTCTTGTAAACTTTCTTTACTTGTCTACGTTCGCACTGCCGTTCAACACAACTTTTCACTTTTTCTCATCGCTGCCGTAAATGCTATTTTAAACGATATTGTGAACGCTTCATAGTCTACTATTGTGTTTACGCGTATCAAATACCATTTGCATTCTTCAAGTGAGTCTTCGCTATATTAAAAGCCACTGTTTCAGACCAACCATAAATATTTTTTATAACATCCAGCTCTCAGATACTTGCGTCTGCTTTTTCTGAGCCTTCTGTGCCATTAAAATCTCTGATTGCATCTTGAAGGTTTGGTGTAACCGTCACTTGCGTTCCACACGCATTCACGACATCACTTCTCTATGCTCTTGCAGACTCATCTACGCTTCTCAAAACCTGAGTTTGTTTCTGCAGAACACCTCCTAGTGACGATAATACCCACGCCCAATCTATTCCAGTAGCCTTTTCGTTATCGACACCACTTCGTCTTTGATTTTCGATCGATGAGTTAATTTTTGGTATACCACTCTTATACTTTGCTTTTTCTTCAGCTTTTTGAGACTTTTGGCGTTCAATTTCTAGCAGCGCCAACTATAATTGCTTGTCTACTTCAGTCTCCGCCATCTTGCTTTGTTTATTACTATTCTTAGAATCCAATCGTTATTTTCTCACTTTCGTTGTCTTTCGAGCACATTTAACCGCTTACGCGTACCAACTTGTTTCTACCTATTTATCTAAGGACTTTTTTTGCTATCCTTACACTTTTCTTCTACGATCCTTACACACCTTTTTTTAAATTATCGCACTTCTAAATTGTTAGATTTAGGTACTTTATATTAAATTTATATTTAAAAGTGAGTGAGAAAATAAGATGATTGTATATAAGGATAATAAGCAACGTGTATGTAACACCACTTGAGCAATAAAATTAAAGTTTATTATGATATGAGTGAATCTAGATAATACAAGATAGCGTTAAGCTTTTACAAAGACACTGCTTGCGATCTTAAACGCGTACTACACGCCTGCTTGTTTGCGTCATATTTGATCTCTCGTCGAGCAACTCTCGATTTTTGTTCAATTTTATTCCGTTCCTACCTACTCTGTATCTGTCACACACATTTGAGCAGACATATATATATTTATGCTGTAGTAAGCAGTAGAGGGCGTCGTATGTAGTAGGCTAGTCAAATGGGTATTGGGGTCTCTTATAGTTGCGCTTGCAGCGCCGCTGTATTTTGTTTGTGATATTTTGTACTAAAGTATATTTGCTGTCAGCTTATTTCCCCGGGGATATATGAACAAGTAATATATCCCCGGGGGAATACTCAATATGCTATAGTAAGTTGGGATACAACTAAACTCTTCAGTACGAAGTGAGCACCGATGTGTTTGGAAATGATAGTAGTGTAAACTTGAGAACATAGTTAAGTCTTGCGCTTATTCAAATTTCATAATGGTCTTTTACGCATTAAATACATTTTTTAAAATATACATTAAATAAATAATGGTTCATATTGATTTATTAATAATAAAATTTAGAGTTAGTAGTAAAAAAAATCACAGTAAAAGTGATGCAGTGAAAAAAATAGAATAAACATAAAACTTGTAAAATTGTAAGAGAAATAAAAAAATTTTTAAACTTTTCAGTTATAAGTTTTTTCATTCATATTTACAAGTACAAACAAACATAACAGAAGAAAAGATTTTATAAACAGATATATCTATCATATTTAGTAAATCAAAGAAAAATATTAAAATAATTGTGAATTAAAAATTTGTGTATCCCAGCGATACAGTAAGTATCGCTTGCTTTGTTTCTCGAAGCGTCATGCGACAACATGTGGCGCTTGCGCGCGCAGACGAGTCTGCGCGCGCAAGACAGCCTCGTTTCACGCTTCCTTAAATTCCACGCTTGTTCCACGCTTCTTTAAATTCTACGAAATTGCTTCTTTCGCATTTTATAAATTCATGATATACACATTGAAAAATTGTAAAAAATGTATTCAATTATGTATTTATAATTTTATTGTTCCTCTAACTGCTTACAACAGCATAACATAATCTACGCAACATGTGACGTACGTCGGGAAAATATTTACAGGGTTAAATGTTTTTTGCTTGAGCAGCAGAAAATCTCGGGCGCGTAAGCGCGCCCTCGACTTTCTACTGCTCGCGCAAAAAACATTGACCCCTGCCAATATTATCCCTTCGTACGTCACTTGTTGCGTTTATTACTAATATATATATATATAAAATTTCCTAACAATATACCGATAAAATATTGGTCAAACAAAAGAATCTAATAAGGGATCATTCACAAAATACATGAAAGGGGGAGAGGGTTCACGTAAATGTTGGGCTGGGATATAGGAGAGTCATAGATGTGTGTTACGAAATATAAAAACAAATGTTTTTCTCGTACCCCGGCAGAAAGTTTGCACTTGGCTCCCTGATTCTAGGATAGGAAGTTAGCTATACTCTCCCTGGTCTACCTCGCTAGAAAGTATTAGCTCGTAACATACAAAGCTGTGCACATGCGCGTGAACGTTATGCCGTTTCTCTCCTTTTCCTGTATAATCCTAAAGAAAGAAAGAAATAGTAAAAGCGAGCAAGGTGCTCGTCAAGTCAGTCGTATCTCTCTCTCTCTTTTTCTTATGTAGTTTTTCAAAAGTAGAAAGACAGAGCTAGTCAAAACGCGTGCAATACGTTGTAAACGCGTTCTGGTTGAGATTGGATTTTATTCTTGTGTTTAATAATTTTGTCTTTTATTAATATCATTACTTTTTTATTACTATACCCACTACAATAAACAACATTTCCATCATACATAAATTATTTATTACTAATTTGGTCAATCTAGCTTTTCACTAAGCTGTTCTTATTTTTCTTCACTTTTGGCATTTTTCACTAACTTATTAAATAGTAAAGTTACAGTAATGATAAATTACCGAACAGTACAGAGTTTGAATAGAAATTGCGTAATACAATTGATAAGATGCTTAAATACTGTGAGAGAGGAAAAGAGAGAGAGAGATAAATAATAATAAATTCCTCTGGAATAAAAATAAATACAAAGTAAATACAAGGATTGTATATCGGTAAGCGAATATCAGTATAGTGAGAAGATAAGAAAACATGAAATTATAATAATAATTATAATAATTATAACTGAAAATAAAATCGAAATATGTATTTATACGAGGAATATGCAAGATATACGTACATATGAAACAATGCATAAATCGACGGTGCTTACGAAGACTATTACCTTAAGACATTCGGCGAAGACTATAATTCTCACCATATACGACGAAAATTATTAAATTTTTATGTAAACGAAGACTATCACTCCTGAACGATTTGTGACAAAAAGAATTGAACTTCAATCTAATAGACTAATTAAATTCATTTAATAGATTGGAGTTTAATTCTTCAATCTATTAGATTGCAATCGTTCAGGGTCCCTATCCTCTAACTTTGTCACGCGTGAGATAGACCGAAAGAAACTCTCTGATTGGCCAGTATGACTTTCGTCACTTGTGAGATGCTTAGAGGACAACCCTCTAGGAGTAATAGTCTTCGTTTATAAAAAAATCAAAATAATAGTTTTAGTCGACAGTCATTGAAGTTTAATTCTTTTCGTCGCAAATCGTTCAAGAGTGACAGTCTTCGTTTACATAAAAATTTAAATAATAGTTTTCGTCAACATGCATTGAAATTTAATACTTTTCGTCACAAATAGTCCAGGAGTGATAGTTTTCGCATCGCACGTCGAAATATCCGCAGTCTACTTATGGTGCAAGAATTATGGGTTCAAAGGTTCATCGAGTGATCTTGGGAGTATGGCTGAAGTAAAGTAAGTCCAATAGGAATTAATATAAAGGTGTTTATATTTATTTTAAGGTCACTAAAGATAGTATTTTGAATATATTAAAATTAATTTGGAAATTAACAAGAAAATCGTATTTTATTTTTCTACACAGCGTGCGGGAAGTTCGATTTCCCACATGATTTTTCGTACAGGAAGCGCCCTATTCCCGCACGGAAAAAAAGCGTACGGAAAAAAAATTTCCACGCGGAAGAAAGCATGCGGAAAATAGTACATTACGTAATGAATATGGAAAGGCTCTATTTACGAAACGAGAAGTTTACGGCCTGAGCCGAAGGTGAGGGTCGTAACGAGTTTCGTAGAAAAGCCTTTCCATACAAGTTGCGTAGTGTATTTTTCGCCATACAGCCAGAAAAGAGCAACAAAGTTGCGATTTTAGGGTCAGAATAACGAAAAAAAAATTCCCACTCGCTGTGTAAAATATAATATTACAACGAATAAAATAAATTTGTTAAATGTTTAATATTATAAAAACGAGTATCTAAAGTTTTCGCGTAAGCATTGTAAGTAAGAAAATTATTTAAACAAAGAAAAAAAAAAAAAAGAGTGGAGTTAAAATTTTAACAAAGAAGAATACCATTTATGAGATGATTAATATTATAAAAACGAAAATCTAAAATTTTTGCGTATACATTGTAAGTGAGAAAATTATTCAAACAAAGAAAAAAATATAGAAGAGTGGGGTTAAAATTTTAACAAAGAAAAATACCATTTATTAGATGATTAATATTATAAAAACGCATATCTAAAATTTTCGCGAACGCATTGTAAGTGAGAAAATTATTTAAACAAAGTGAGAAATATAAAAGAGTGGAATTACAATTTTAACAAAGAAAAAAAATATTACACTGACTTTAAACAATCGTGATAATATTAAAATTAATTTTAATGTAAATCCTAAAATTTAAATTCATAAAAAAATTATCTAATTAAATGATGTTTTGGTTAAATACGTAATTTATTGATGTATTTGAATATTTATAGAAATACCTACATTTCGTTTTTTACACAAATAATGTACTTTAATTTACGTTTTCTTTCAACAAATAAAAAGTTTACAATATTATTTTGTTTCTATTATCACATCCTCGATTCTCTAACCTACATTCAATTCTTTTTCTTTTGTAATATGAATTTTAATTTAAAATGATACAATCATTCTTTTATTAATTATTAATTTGTAAAATGCAATCATATACTATGTAAAAGACCAAACAAACTTCCCACACCTTGTGTGGAAAAGTAATATACATAACACGTGCGGGAAATGGGTGATTGCACATGGAAATTATCGCCCGAGCGAAGCGAGGGAATCACCCACTTCCCGCACTAGTTACGTAATGTACTATTTCAGGATCCAATATGTATGTTACGAATTTTATTTTATTATTAAGCGACTAATATAATATTGAATTATAAAAAAGGCGAGAAAGCGTCCGCGACGTGTATCGAACCCCGGGCCTCTTGCACGACAGACAAGCGCTCAAACGTTGAGCCATTCCCAACGATGCATTTTCATTTCTTTTGTCGCTTCATATTCTATAAACTGCATTCTTGCATTTTTTCTATGTTTGTTACTATACGGCACTCGTAACACGTCTGAGGTCGTGGTAACGTCGTCCCCGACGTTTTATATATTAACTCCCATAGTTATTGTAGAAATCTTCTTTATTTATCGACCGCGCTATTCGGATCCTTTCGTGGAACTTCTGACTTCACGGGACATAGCACGTATTTTATTTATTTATTTACTTCATTATTATTCATCCATTTACATTAATTATTTGGGAGTAGGTAAGGTAGGCGGAAACTGGAAACACACAGTCTTCTTCTAGGCGATTGGGTAAGATCCCATTAGCTGACACCAGTATTGTTACGAATTTTATTTTATTATTAAGCGACTAATATAATATTAAATTATAAAGAAGGCGAGAAAGGGTCCGCGACATGTATCGACCCCCGAGCCTCTTGCACGACAGACAAGCGCTCAAACGTTGAGCCATTCCCACCGATGCATTTTCATTTCTTTTGTCGCTTCATATTCTATAAACTGCATTCTTGCATTTTTTCTATATTTGCTACTATACGGTACTCGTAACATGTATATACCCCCTTTATAATTGAACGTTCAATAATTTATCGTTTTGAAGAACTTCCAGGTTAAAAGAAATATCCTTTATATTTAAAATATTTTGAGTCAGTATAAATCTATATTTTTTAGAGTTACCTTCATATATGATATATTTTATTCTATGTATTATATATTTAATTATAAAATCGCAAGAGTGAATTCTATAGTTAAAATTCTTAAGAATTTAGAAGCCACTTACCTTTCTAACGTTTGGTTCGATATTTTCACTTCGGATAGTTCTCTCATTAATTCAAAGACATTTTCTTTTTCTTTTCGAAGTGATAAATTTAAAGCACCCAATTGCGATTTATAATCCATGCAGTTTCTTTCTAAAGTGTGAATTTGAGAAGCTACATCATCTTCTTCTTTACGTGGAACAAATTCTTTGTTAACATTAGAATTTGAATCGGTTTGATGGTTTCTGCAAGAAATTTCAACAAATTTCGTCTTATCATGATCTGGACAAAAATCGAGATGTTCAAATTGTTCGTTTGGTGCTGTAATTTTAGTTTCTTGTGCTTTTTCAAATATACTGTTGATTTGCGAACGTAACATTTTACATTCTGTTGTTAAATTACGAGATTTTATCTGAAAATAAAAATAAATTTATAAATTGGCAGATACGAATGGTCACTTGAATAATACTAGAATTTATTAATAACTGATAGCCTTTAAACAAAAAAGAAGTTTTAGATTTAAAATGAAATTGCAAAATATATTACGGATTGCGAATATATTACTGATTGAATTAATTTATGAAGTACAGTTCCATTAACGTAATACTATTAATAAAAATGATAAATGAGATATACCTACAAGGATTTTACTTTTTAAACTTAATAAGTGATTGCGAAGGCTTTTAAGATGCTGAACATGACTGCATTGTACGATCAACCCTATCACGTCACAATTTTTAGAAAACTTAACCTAAAACTGCAAAAAAGACTTTTTCGACCTATATTGAGGCCTTTATAAATCAACAACGAATTGAGGTTCGGTTAAATGGACTTGGTAAATCGAAACCTGCAGAAATCAACAGTAGAGATTTAAAAAAAATTAATATAGATGGTGTTAAAGATTTTATTTAAATAATCACAAGAACATCCAGAATTTATGTTCCTGAAAAGTATGAAGATGCAATTCTAAGTAATAAGCCGATTTAAAGTATTTTAATCTGCTAAATATGATGCAATTAATTGTTTTTCACCACAATCTTGAAATTATGGAGAATCAAAACCTTATAATTAATATAAAGTAAGTCTTCTCATATTTACTGGCCATTCATAGTATTATTCATCACTATCGTAGTACATCGTAATTCATTACATTATTTTGCTCTTGGAAAAAATATTAAATAAAAATAATAATAAACATAACCTTTAATTACATAAAAGTCTATTTTCGTATTACTCAGTTTTTAATCACTCATAGGAATATCCTGATTTCAGTTAAATAAAAAGGTCACCGACGTTTTGAATACGTTAGAATCAATCCCATACGATACTTATTAGATATCCAGAAAATGATAACTTTATTTCAAAAAAGGTGCCAAAAATTACACAATTTAAAAAAAAGTACCAAACATGAAACCATTTTTTTTTAAATTTACGCAAATGACGCTGTTAGAAATGAAGTGCTGAAAAAGACATCATTTTTAGCAGTATAACAAAATGTGTTATTTCACAACTGATATTTTTTATAACGTTTGCAAAATGGCATCTTCTACTGTAATAGTGTCGTTTATAAAACCTTATTAAAATGGATTACTTTTTCATACCTATTTGCTTTATCGTAGGAAAAGCTTTGTATCGATAAAAAAATTATTTTCCTATTTTTCCACTAATTTGTTCATATTTGGAGAAAATATCTGTACGTATGTATGTGTGTATGTATTTAGTTACCAAAATGTATCTCGAAAACACCTCGATAGATTTGCTTCAAATTTTACATATAATTTTTTTTCGTCTAACTTGGAGGGAAGCTGTTTCATAGCATAGTTTCAATTTTAGAGTGATTAAAAAAAAACTATTTATAATATTTTTTGGTATTTAACGTAAACCACTCGATAAATTTGCTTTAAAATTTGCCTAAAAATCATTTGCGATTGCCAAAATAAAATAAACGCTGAAAAAACGATTTAATTTTAGAGCGTTTTAAAAATTTTTAAAAAAATTTTTGTATTCATTAATCTAATTTATCTTTTCTCTAACTGGTGCGGAAGCTATAGAAAATTGGTTTTTTAGCGTAGTTTTGAATTGAGAGCTGTTTAAAAATTTTTTTTTGCCATTGTATCCCTAAAATTGCAACTTCTTTGCTCTTTTTTGGCTCTCGTGGCAAAAATTCACTGCACAACTAGTTTGGAAAGACTTTTTTACAAAACTCAATACGACCCTTACCTTCGGCTCGGGCCGTAAACTTCTCGTTTCGTAAATAAAGCCTTTCCATACCCGTTACGTAATGTACTGTTTCCACACATCGTGTAGGAAGTTTGATTTCCCACACGATTTTCCGTACGGAAAGTGCCCTATTCCCACACGAAAAAAAACACGCGAAAAAAAATTCCCGCACGGTGTGTAAAATATGATATTACAACGAATAAAATAAATTTGTTAAATGTTTAATATTATATAAATGAGGATCTAAAATTTTTGCGTAAGCATTGTAAATAAGAAAATTATTCAAACAAAGACAAAAATATAGACGAGTAAGGTTAAAATTTTAATAAAAAAGAATACCATTTATTAGATGTTTAATATTATAAAAACAAAAATCCAAAATTTTTGCGTATGCATCGTGAGTAAGAAAATTATTTAAACAAAGAAAAAAAAGAAAAGTGGAGTTAAAATTCTAACAAAGAAGAATACCATTTATTAGATGTTTAATATTATAAAAACTAAAATCTAAAATTTTCGCGTATGCATTGTAAGTCAGAAAATTATTTGAACGAATAAAAAAATAGAGAAGAGTAGGGTTAAAATTTCAATAAAGAAGAATACCATTTATTAGATGTTTAATTTTATAAAATCGAAAATCTAAAATTTTTGCGTATGCATTGTAAGTCAGAAAATTATTCAAGCAAATAAAAAAATATAGAAGAGTGGGGTTAAAATTTTAACAAAGGAAAAAATATTATATTGACTTTAAAAAATTGTAATAATATTACAATCAATTTGAATGTAGATCCTAAAATTTGAATTCATAAAAAAATTATCTAATTAAATGATGTTTTGGTTAAATACGTAATTTATTGATGTATTTGAATATTTATAGAAATACCTACATTTCGTTTTTTACACAAATAATGTACTTTAATTTACGTTTTCTTTCAACAAATAAAAAGTTTACAATATTATTTTGTTTCTATTATCACATCCTCGATTCTCTAACCTACATTCAATTTTTTTTCTTTTGTAATATGAATTTTAATTTAAAATGATACAATCATTCTTTTATTAATTATTAATTTGTAAAATGCAATCATATACTATGTAAAAGACCAAACGAACTTCCCACACCTTGTGTGGAAAAGTAATATACATAACACGTGCGGGAAATGGGTGATTGCACATGGAAATTATCGCCCGAGCGAAGCGAGGGAATCACCCACTTCCCGCACTAGTTACGTAATGTACTATTTAAGTTTCCATTCTTTATTTTTTGGTATTTTACGTATATACTACTCAAAGAATAAGCTTGAAAAATTTCATGAAATAATAGTAGTATAAGAAATTAGTCAGTGCTACCAGTGGACAAAACTTTCAAACCTGCGTTTGTTCGCGTAATCTTTGGTACCAAAATTACTAGATTTTAAATACTTTGACTTCAATAAATATGAATCATGCAGAAAAACAGCTAACAAAATTATCCGCCGTGATAAATATTATAAAATTACATAAAAATCGATCACTGAAAATTTACTTTCGGAACATAGAATTATTATTGGAAATGTTCATTTTAAAACTATAAATATAGGTACAGTATTACAATGTAATATAGATATAGTAGGGTGTACATAAAACGTGCGCGTTCGGTTACAATTGTCAGTGATCATATTTATAGCAGGATACGTTACTCAATAAGCCTTTATTTACGTAGATTTTAGAGAGAGTTTTTAATCAACAGTGAATACATATTTTTGTCCATAGATAAATATCACATAAAAACTTCATAATCAATAAAATTGGATTTCAATATTGAATATCTTAAATAAAATAAAAGTATTTATCAATAGTGTCTATCACAAACATTTAAATACAGAGCGCAGTTTTGATATCACTAGATGTCATCCCAGTATAGCTTATAGCAAACATTAATGACGTGCGTGATGCTCTCGACCCTGGTTGCGTTAAGCACCTACTGTATGTTAACGACCTGATAATTCACACACAAGTGTCTCACTAAAATGTGGATAAGGGTATTATCTTAGGGAGGGCGGTGTCGGAATGAGCAGCTTGTGTTCCGCTCACTTTAAATGCCAATAAAACTTAGGCAATCGTCTTTGACAGCTCTTGTTTTGTGAATTCTTTTTATGCTGTAAAGCACATAACGATCGATCTTGAGCACAGTGCGCTTAAAGCAAATCCAATAGCCATTAAAATGTCAATAAAAAAGGGCAGTGGGGTTCAATTTGGTATAAGTCCTGTTGAAACTCCTATCCTCCAAATTCCGTTGAATTTTAAATCTCATTTGTTTTCGTTCTCGAAAAATCTCAGAAATAAAATTTAAAATAACTTTTTTTATTATTTTTGCAAATTTTATTGATTTAAAATATTTGGACATGATGTTATGATTTCCCACATATATATATACATGTGTGAAATCATAACATCATGTCCATAAATATATATATATATATATATATATATATATATATATATATATATATATATATATATTGTAATGTGGGAATTTGTTCCCTATCCCGCAGTTACTATAATTTCAACTCTGCAGTATAACCTCTGAATAAATAGCAATTCACTTATTATTTTTTTCTTAATTTTTACTCTGAATGTAAACTCTGAATTTATTAACAATCAACTCTCTCGGGTGGATTCTAATCGGGTCTTCATAGAGAACAATGACAAAACCACCAATGTAAACCAGCAACAAATAATTTATATATATTATAACAATACAATGTTAATAAACATTTGAATAACACTGTTAAATAAAATACAAGAAAGAAGTAATTTTTACTCTATATTTATTTAAGTAAATTTAACATCTTATTCCCTGACAATTTCTCGAAATTGTGTAAAGTAAAAGACTATCGGGTAACTAATCTCTGGCTCGATTCCATAAACTTTTCGATCAATTATAATTAATAAAAATCAGACTAACGCGTGACTTAAATATTAATATGAATAATGGCGGCTAAAACCGACGTTAAATATGACAAGCAAAACGGCGACGCGCACTGACTCTAAGTTTTCACTTAATGAATATGTAAGATGGAGGACTCACCTTAATGAACAAAGCGTTACTCTCCAAAAATACAAAAACTCTCCAAAATTCAAAATCTCCTTTGCTCGTTTAAACAACTCCTCAGCTCTCTCAAAGATGCAACAATTGGCAAAATGGCAGATGGCACAATGGCAAAAATGGCACAATGGCAAAATGGTACGATGGCAGTGTAGTCTCTCTAAGGAATCTCAAACCAGATAAAGTGGAGTCAAAAACTCAAATAATGGCTCAGCGAGCAGCAACCAACAAAGACAACTAAGTGTAGCAACCAAGATCCAATAGAGAAGCGTGACGATGTAGCGTCTTTTCTCGAGCTCCTTCCGCTTCATCCCTTCTTTAATCAATTACGTCATAAATAGAATAATGGTTGATTGGTTATTAATCCTTTCCGTAATTGTTATTTGTCAATTACAAAGGATATTGACTTATAACCAATCAACACCTTCCCTTTTGGCGGCTTTTTTGATGTTAGAACCCTCTATTTCTCGCGCTCCATTTAAATTTGTATTAAGAATCCTCCATATACTAACCAGTATTAAGGTACCAAAATATGAGTAAAGCCACAGCGGTACGGTCTAATGCTTCGAAAAACTGAAGTTATGGATGATTATAGTCTTATTTTCGGAAAAATATGAAAAAAGAACTCCTTATTGAAGTGTAAATAATTCTGTCTAGAAATGTCTTTAATAAATTCACAATAACTTAAATGAAAGCAGAGAAAGCAAGCTTCAATTTGCTAGTTTCCGAAATAAAAAATAATAATTAGAACTAAAGTTATGCTTGTTTAAAGTTGAGCAGTAAGAAAGTACCAAAAATAGTCTAAATTTTAAAGGATGGTAATTTTTAGTACTCTTTTGATGCTTAATTTTAAACAAGCATAACTTTAGTTCTAATTATTATTTAATAATTGGGAAACTAGCAAATTAAAGCTTGCTTTCTCTGCTTTCATTTAAGTTATTGTGAATTTATTGAAGACATTTCTAGACAGAATTATTTACACTTCAATAAGGAGTTCTTTTTTCATATTTTTTCAAAAATAAGACTATAATCATCCATAATTTCACTTTTTCGAAGCGTTAGACCGTACCGCTGTGGCTTTACTCATATTTTGGTACCTAAATACTTATCCCGAAGTTGCATCAAGATCTGTGACCCGCAACTCAGACACTCTCCTGGTAAGTCTTGATAATTCTGCATGCAATTGTATCACTATCTCTCACCAGCGCTCGATTTCTCCTATCTTCTATCACTCTCACTCTCGATTTCACGGATCTCCATATAAAAGACTTACACCGATTGATATTCTTACAATTGCCCAAGCATGATATTAATTCTACTGCTATTTCTACAATTACCCATGTATGTATGAGCTTGCTGTATAAGCTATAGCTGGCTCCCCTTTTTCGCTGATCCTTTACTCTTCTTACGCATGACTCGATTTCCGTCGCGAGTCGGTCACTTACCGACGCTTCCTCTTTACTCTCAAGCACGTGTTATTAATGTTCCGCGTCATTTCCTGGTTTCGCTCGTCATCGCGTACCGCGAGTGTATTGTGCGTATGTACCTATACACCAAGTGTGTGCGTGTGTGTGTGTGTGTGTGTAAGTGTACAGGTGACAGTGCCGCAGCGCGCACGTCGTCATCAAGAACATAAGATGGCAACGCACAAGAGAACTATCACAGGTTATTTTTCTACACGTGTGTTCTCTTCTTTTTATATGTTATGTGCACTAGTGTTATGACGTTACAGCCTTCACCGTAGCTCAACTCCTAGCGCACTATGAAAAACTAATGGTGACTGTGGTTTTTCCTGCACCACGTGTTCTGAGTTGAGGTTAGATTCCCCTTTTTCTCTTTCTTTCTCTACCTGTAAGTCGTCTGCTCTTGTTAATTCTCTTGTTCCTCAGAACAAACAAAAATACGACTGATTAATTTCTTTAATTATGTTAATTAATAATCAGTTTAGTGAGTGCATCTTGGCTCATATTTCTCTTTAATAAATCATTTATTGAGATGGAATAAATGCATCACAATATATATGTATATGACATTTCACTTTAACTGAGAGAGCAAAAAAATAAAAATCGCTGAAACTCTGAGAAATTACATTTTTTGTAACCCAAAATATATAAAAAAATTTTCAAGGATCTACATTGAAAGGATCAAGAGTTACAAGACCTTAAAATCTCAGGATTTTTCAAAATTTTTAGAAAAGTCCCAACTTCATTATTTTTTTTCTAAAAATTCTAATGTTTTAGAGTAAAATTCGGAAGTACACTTCTTGTTGTAAATGAAGAGAAGAGCTCGTATGGTTCGATGAAAATTGGCTTTTACGGGCTACTTTTTTTCTATTTCTAACTTTTAAATAAATTTTGGATCATGTAAGTCAGAGCCACCAATAAGAAGTTATGACAGTTTAAAATATAAATTTTCATGTATTATTTATTTTTCTTACTGATAATAGCCTGTCGTATACTCAACATAAGCATCTGGTATTAATACTCAAAAACTATTAAAATAAGTTTAAAAATCATATAGTAGAATGTTATTTATCAATTAGAAGCTTAATTATTAATTAAACAACACTCGTTATTATTATAATTACAATTACTTTCGAAAGGCAAATAAAACTTCGAGTTATTGCAAGCTCAAATAATTATTTTTTAATAAAAATTTACTTATTTTAAAGAGTTGTTTCATCCATAAAAAAGAATAATTAAATATTCACTATTTTACTCGGCTTAACTTTCTCTAAAAAGAATCTGTTAAATGGAAAATACTGATATAATTTTGGAACACACACTGTTAAAGAAAATGATAGTGACTTCCATTACATCTAAATTCAGGATCTGTATCATATTCTAAATGAGCAGTTACAATTGGAGTACTGATTTTTAGATTAGCATTAATACTTTCATTCATACGTGGTACACCTTGAGCAATGTTCATAGATGCTACACGAGCAAAATGGAAAGTTTTCAAGGTTATTCAAGTACCAGGTTCTCCAATACTTTGTGCAGCTAAAGCACCAACTGCAGTGCCTTGTTCAATTTTTGCTCCTATATATTTTTCCTTACTTGTATAAATAAATTCAACAAGTTGTTACGCAGTTAAACGTACAATATACCTGTAAACTGGGGCATCTGGTTTAATACGCTGTCTAATCCTAGCAATTATAATTACAACTGTTTTTAAAAATTGAGCTTATTCTTGCTTGAATTCTTTACTTACACATAAATATTACAGATTATTATTATTATACAGATGGACATCAAAAGTTCAGAGGTTACTTTTATAACAATAGGGCCATCTAATGGATTTTCAATTTTGTACGCTGATATATATTAAATATCAAGAACTCTTTTATAATCAACAAGACAGTCTTTGCTTCCCATGTACGTTGGGTTCATAGAATCTACACCATAAAGAATTTGAACAATATCACCAACAAAATTTTTAACTGTCATATTATAATGCAAACAAGATCTTCTAAACTCTTACCAATCTTCTTTGCATGCATCCAGTTTTAGCAATTTTAACACAGGATAACCAATATTAGCTTGTTGTCCTACACAAGCAATCATTTGTAGAATATTAATAAAACTTTCCTTGGATCCTGATAATGCCATAACTAAGAGACTATTACTAGGATGAAGTTCTTTTAAACAGACTTTGCCAGCATATTCACGAATAACAGAAAGTTTCTTCAGAATCATGGTTTTAATACTTTCTTCTTCTAAACAACCAGGTTGACTAGGCAATCGACCACTTTCCATTTTATGAATATACTTAGTACATTTTACATAGCCATCCTTAAGTAATTCTTGTTTTGCTTCTAATCAACTGTGTCAAGAAAATGTCATTTAATTCAAGAATCAAGTACAATTTTTCTTCTATATCTCTCTGTCCAATGTTACCAGCAACTACAATTTTTTCAATAATATTTTTTATGAAATTGAGGAGTTTTCATTCGTGTACAGTAATGATTGTCTCTTTTCATGTAAACAATATCCAGTACTTGTTTATCAAAATATTAATCATATCTTGCCGATTTGATTTTTATATACTTTAGACTAT
Organism: Anastatus disparis; assembly: GCA_017163975.1. Classification (NCBI taxonomy): domain Eukaryota; kingdom Metazoa; phylum Arthropoda; class Insecta; order Hymenoptera; family Eupelmidae; genus Anastatus; species Anastatus disparis. The sequence continues at coordinate 26,844 of JAFFSR010000315.1, read as the reverse complement.
TAGCAAGTAAAAACATAATATTGGTAAAGCAATACGCATGAATTTTTAAGTAAAAAATTAAGTCGATCATTCACTTAATAACATTCCTTTCTTGTGGACCCAAATTGAAAGTCGATCGTCATACTCAATCTCAAACCTCATTTTGTCTTTGTCTCTGTCATGATAAAAACTCACTCTACCCTTGTCTTTTAAAATTCAGACACTATTATAAATTACAGTCATTACCTATACGCGTAGAGTTTTTTTTGAGCCAACGATGCTATCTACATATTTATTTAAAAAACAAATCATTTATTTGACACGCAAATAACAAGCATTCGTTTGGTATAATAATATATTGGATTACAAAGAATCAGAAAATCCAATATCAAGTACGTACATAGATGTCCATAGATACTCCTAGTCGCTATCTTCATAAAGTATAAACATACTATACTTTAGTTTTTTAAGCAGAAGACCGCAATTACTATTGAATAGTTATTCTTATTTATATTACAATAATTATTTGACTCGCAATGATCTTAAGGGGGCCAGATACTATTAGAAGCTGAAAAAAAACATGTATAATTTGATATAAATTGCTGATGTTTAAAAATAACTAATTTCATATAAATATACATTCAATTTCAAACATTTTTTTGTTTAAAACATTTTCTATATCTTGAGAATTAAAATAGTGGTGCTCGTTGAAAGTCTGGAACAAAAAACCCTTTACCGCCAAATTTCTTCATGTGTTTTCATTAGTTTCACTTGAAATTTTATAGAGATATTCGAAATTATAATAGAATCCATATAAGTGTAAAATATTCATAAAAAATTCAAATAGTTAGAAAATTTTTGAAAAAAAACAATTTAAAAAAAATTTTTTTTATTAATTATTATAAGTAATGAGTTGATTAATAAATAGGAATGAATTGATTTAAAATCCGCTCCACTTATATGGATTTTACTATAATTTTAAATATCTCCATAAAATTTCAAGTGAATCCAATGAAAACTCATTAAAAAACCTTGCGGTAAAGCGTTTTTTGTTCCAGACTTTCAACGAGCACCACCACTTCAATTCTCAAGATATAGAAAACGTTTTAAAACAAAAAATGTTTAAAATTGAATGTATTTTTATATAGAATTAGTTATTTTTAAACATTAGCAGTTTATATCAAATTATATATGTATTTTTTCAGCTTCTAATAGTAACTGGCTCCCTTAAATCATTGCAAGTACAGTAAAAGAATAATAAAAAATAAACCACAAACTTTGATGTGACTAAATATATAAATGATATTATTAGTATTCAATAAACATATTAAAATTATCAATTTATAAAATGGAAATATGTTTATCATTAACCAAAAAATATAAAAAAATATTTTCATAATATAACTTGTAGTTGGTTACTTTAATTTACGAATAAATTTATATATTGAATTTAAAATTTGTTAAATGTTGCAAACTATCGTCGTTATTTAAAAATCATAGGAATAATTTTTATAAAATTACTACTTTACTACTATAATAGTAAAGTGGAGAATTAAGACTTTTATTTTTCTTATATGTATATCTTTTGCATTATTGTCACATAAATACATACATATACACACGTGCATCTTTAACATACACATACACACATACACACGTGCATCTTTAATATACACGTACACACATACACACATATACACATATCCATACACATACACTTACTCATAAACACATACACACATACACAATATCCGTCTCTCCGTCCCCGTCTTTCCGTCTTCGTCTCCGTCCCTCCATCTCCATCTCTCCGTCTCCATCTGTTTGTCTCAGTCTTTTCGTCCTTCCATCTCCGACTCTCTGTCTCTCCATCACCGTCTCCGTCTTCATCTCTCCATCTCCGTCTTTTTGTCTCCGTCTTTTCGTCTCTGTCTCTTCGTTTCCATCTCTCCGTCTCCGTCCCTCTGTCTCCGTCTCCGTCTTTTTGTCTTCATTTCTCCGTCTCTGTCTGTCTGTTTTCCTCTCTCCATCTCCGTCTTTCCGTCACCGTCTCTTTCTCTCTGTCTTCGTCTCTCCGTCTCCGTTTCTCCGTCGCCGTCTTCCCGTCTCCGTATCTCCGTCTCCATTTCTCCGTATCCGTCTGTATTTCTCCGTCTGTCTGTTTCCGTTTCTCCGTCTTCGTTTTTTCGTCTCCTTCTTTCCGTCTCCATCTCTCCGTTTTCGTTTCTCCGTCCTCGTCTCTTTGTCTCCGATCAATAGCAACCGTAAATTCTTAATTACACTACGCTTACAATAGCAGCCACGTTTTTTTAACCACACAGCGCTCAAAATAGTAGCCGCAAATTTGTTATTACACAGTTGTTGTGTTTTTTAACTATATAGCACTTACGATAGCAGCCCCCTTTTTTTAATCACATAGTGCTCAAAATAGCTGCCACGAATTTTCAATTACACAGCGCTTATAATAGTTGTTGCGTTTTCCATCTTTAGCTCTTAAAATAGCAGTCACGTTTTTTAAACCAGATAGTGCTCTAAAATGCAGTCGTGAATTTCTAATTACACAGCGCTAACAGTAGTTTTAGCGTTTTTCCCCATCACAGCATTTACAATAGCAGCTATGTTTTTTTTAACCACACTGTATTTAAAAAAGCAATCGCGTTTTTTTAATGGCACAGAACTAAAAATAGCAGTCGTGATTTTTACCCACACAGCGCTAAACTCTACTTTATAATTTTCAATTTTTTGATATTGAATATTATATTAGAGTTTCAAATATGTTTGATTTTATTTTCTTATTCACTATATTTAATTTTTGTATTGTGGTTTTATAATATTTCTTTGTGAACAATGTTTTTAGTATAGACCGTTTCATATTTAACTTTTCTTGATTTTTCCGTTAATAATATTTTTAATTCTTTTTTATTAGTTGTCCTTGAAAGTGCCACGTATAACTGCCCATTACTGAAAATTGGTGTTGGTAAATACACTTCTACTTTTTTAAATAATCCTTGCGACTTATTGATAGTTATTGCATGAGCAAGTTTTACAGGAAATTGTTTTTTGGTCATCTGGAATGGCAGTCCATCATTTGCTGGTAAGGTTATACGTCGTAAAAATATATAGTGCTCCCTTTTTTACTTCTTGTTAATATTTGTGCAATAATAGTAAATTGTTCTATTTTCGTTAATCGGGTTGCTTCTTGTTTTAATTGTAGTCTATGTGGAGGTAAACCGTTAAATGGGCGTTAAAGAATTTAAAAATTCGGTTGACAAAATTGCGTCTAAGTTTTCGTCATTTACATCTTCTGCAAAGTTAATGCTCAAGTACTCTATTACTGGTTCATTTATTTTTAATAAAATTTTTTCATTTATTTCTCTTACATTTGCGTTTTTTGATGGTAATATAATATTTTCGTAATAGTCACAATTTTCAATATTTATATTATGCCTGTGAATTTCATCAATTAGATTGCACTTTGACAATATTTTTTTTGGAATTTGTATAACTTTATTTCTCTTTTTTATATTTTGAATGAAAATTACCATTTTCTATACTTGGTAACCAATTTTTAAATTTATCATCTGATTCCGATAAACGTTTATTTTTTTTCAAAGATATACATTGAAAATGTTCCCATAAATAGTTTTTTGACACCATTTTCTACTATCTGTGTTCTGTTACCATGTTTTACTATTGGTTATGTTTGTCTAAAATCACGTGATAAGAAAAAGGTTTTCTCTCCAAACAAGTAATTATTATCACATACATCTTTGAACATGCGATTGACGGCTTCAAAAGCAATTTTGATGTCATTGTGATTCCATCCCAGATAACAATTGATACATTTTTCATTTTTTACATATTTCGCTGTATGCACTAATATTATATATTGTGTTTTCAGATATGTTCAACGGTAATTTAAATGCGGTATGTACTGTCACACCATCTTGTAATAAATTAGCCGCTATGCCTGTCCATGATACAACTAAATAGTTGATTCCATAAATTTTTAGATAAGTTATAATTGTATTTAATAAGTAGCTTTTACCACCTCTATCTGGACCGTACACACACACACATATATATATATATATATATATATATGTGTGTGTGAAGGCCCGGTTCTGACGACAAATCTCGTGATTGCTATACGGTTCCGACGACATCGTCCGATTCTGGCGACATCGTCATAATGGATATGCACGTAAAGCCGATTCTGGCGACTTTTCATAGAAAACCGATTGCGACGACAAATTCCAAGTGATAGGTAATCGGTTACGGCGACATATAAAAAACTGGTTTTAGAGATAAGTTTTAACGCTAGAGTTCGTCCAGTCTTTCTTACCGCAGATTGTTATGAGAAATAATGAGGTAAAATTTACATAATGAATTACAAAGTACAGATTACTTATAAAAAAAAACTAGACATCGCCAAAACCGAGTTAAGGACAACTGTACCTTGAAGTATTAGCGGTCATAAAAAAAGATGTCGTCATAACCAGTCAACAATAACGAATATTCGAACTATTGTTCGATCTAAAGCTTGTTAAGACACTCATTACTCAAATAATATACAGCTAATATAATATAATTTATTTATTTAAGGAGAAGAGCGTTTATTAACGCAATTAACATCATATCTTCATAACTATGAATATATGGTAGCTACATCTGTTAACAAAGATACAGACACAAACTTGATAGAAGTATTATTTAATGGTTCTACATTAATTATAGTACTTCAAGTACCTAAAAGATTGCAAAAGATTGTAGTGCTTCTAATGTCACCAAAGTGCTCTCTCTCTCTCTCTCCCTCTCTCTCTCTCTCTCTCTCTCTTGTTAGAAAAATAAAAAAGTATAGGTCACGGTGACCGTATTATAACAGACTACGTACTTTCTACTCAGCCAGATATAAGAAATACTTTAATTATTGTATACCTTATTGAAGGTTGGTTCCATGAATTCAATTTCTCATGAAAATTGCTTGAAATTATATAATTAGCACTGATAACAATCATGCCAGCATTATACTATAACAATTATGATGACATTTAAATAATTTATTATATTCTATAGTAGTTGATAATAATAAGAAAATATATGAGATACCATTAAGAAAATATCCCAAGACCTTTAAAAGTAATGTGTAATCAATTTCTTCGAAATATTTTTAAAATCATCACAACTGTGTTAAATGCGGATACATCTTTACATAGATAAAGCCAACATTCACTGGGAGAATAGAATTGTTTTCTATAATATTGATATCTCCTCATTCTGTATTTATGAAGAATTTAAACAACTAAATTAATTTACGTAAAACAGAATGAGCATCTTTCGAACTCTCAATTATTGTTTTCGCGGCATCTTGAGTGAATGATGTAACGTTTTGATGTAAGGACAATTGATTGTCTTGGAATTCAAAAAGAAATCTCCAAGGAATAATTTGTGCCACCATATCCATAATAAATACAAGTATATATCCATAAAAAATCCGGAATTTCGGAAATGGAAAGTAAAATCACTAAAAAGAATTCTGATGTCGTTATAAACGCAGTTGGTACAAGTATAACAAAACATAGATGTAAATATAGATTGGTTTATCAAATAAAACAACTTGTGCCGAAAAGATTTAATGGAACGTATTCATATTAATATAGGCGAGTTAGAGACAGTGTATCAAAACACAGATGTTAAAGTGTTATTACATTAGAAAATGTATCTCAGCAAATGCTTGCTCTTATATACGTAAAGATATATCTGCGCCTAACACTGTTTTGGCGACTTTCAAAATATATTGAAAAAACTGAAAATTATGATTAATAATATGAAGAAATATCGATAATGTGTTGTATCCTTTAAAGTCTCCGACTATGAAACTTAGAAAATTATTTCTGTGGTTATACTAATAATAATAATTTTATTTGTATCTCGATAGATGATTGGTATAAGTGCTAATTACATCAATGTGAGAAATTTCAACGATGAAAGTAAAGTTACAAAAAACATTTTGAAGTTGTTCTTTCCAGTTACTGTTATATTCTACATTAGGACCTAGAGATAATAAAATAAGCAATTTTAATCTCCCAGCAAATGCTTGCTCTTATCTACGTAAAGGTATGTCTGCGCCTAACACGATTTTGGCGACATTCCAAATATTTCAAAAAAACTAAGAATTATGATTAATAGTATGAAGATTTATCGGTAATGTGTTCTATCCTTCAAAACCTCCGACTATAAAATTTAGGAAATTATTTTTGTGGTCCAAATAATAATAATAATAATTTTATTTGTATTCGAAAACATAATTTGTAAGAGTGCTAATTACGTCATTTTGAGAAATTTCGACAATGAATGTAAAGAAAAAAAAAATGTTAAAGTTTCTCTTTCATATTATTGTCATAATTTTCGATAAACCTTAGTGATTCTGAAATAAGAAATTTTAATCTCTCAGCAAATGCTTTATCTTATCTACGTAAAGGTATATCTGCGCCTAACACGGTTTTGGCGACATTCCAAATATTTCGAAGTAACTGATAATTATGATTAATAGTATGAAGATTTATCGGTAATGTGTTGTATGCTTCTGAGTCTCCGACTATAAAAATTAGGAAATTATTTTTGTGGTCAAAATAATAATAAGAACAATTTTATTTGTATTCAAATACATAATTTGCATGAGTGCTAATTACGTCATTTTGAGAAATTTCGACAATGAATGTAAAGAAAAAGAAAAATTTAAAGTTTCTCTTTCATATTATTGTCATAATTTACGATAAACCTTAGTGATTCTGAAATAAGAAATTTTAATCTCTCAGCTAATGCCTGCTCTTATCTACGTAAAGGTATATCTGCGCCTAACACGATTCTGGCGACATTTCAAATATTTAAAAAAAAACTGAGAATTATGATTAATAGTATGAAGATTTATCAGTAATGTGTTATATCATTTAAAGTCTCCGACTACAAAATTTAAGAAGATTATTTTTGTGGTCAAAAAAATAATAATGATTTTATTTGTATTTGAAAAGATAGTTTGTATGAGTGATAATTACGTCATTTTGAGGAATTATCACGATGAATATAAAGTTATAATAAACATTTTGAAGTTGCTCTTCCATATTATTGTCATAATTTACGATAAATATTAGAGATTCTGAAATAAGAAATTTCAATCTCTCAGCAAATGCTTGTTCTTATCTACGTAAAGGTATATCTGCGCCTAACACGGTATTGGCGACATTCCAAATATTTTGAAGTAACTGATAATTATGATTAATAGTATGAAGATTAATCGGTAATGTGTTCTATGCTTTAAAGTCTCTGACTATAGAATTTAGGAAATTATTTCTGTGTCCATAATAATAATAATCTTATTTGTATTATGAAACATGATTGGTATTAGTGCTAATTACGTCATTTTAAGAAATTCCCACGATGAATGTAAAGTTAAAAAAAATATTATAACGTTGCTCTTTCTTATCATTGTGATATTTTACGATAAACCCTCGAGATTCGGAAATAAGCAATTTTAATCTCCTAGTAAATGCCCGCTCTTATCTACGCGATGTTATATCTGCGCTTAACACGGTTTTGGCGACTTTTAAAATATTTCGGAGAAATTAAAAATTATGATTAATAGTATGAAGATATATCGGTAATATGTTATATCACATAAAGTCTTCTACTATAAAATTTAGTGAATTATTTTTGTGGTTATAATAATGATCTTATTTGTATTATAAAACATGATTGATATGAGCGCTAATTGCGTCATTTTGAGAAATTCCCACGATGAATGTAAAGTAGAAAAAAACATTATAATGTTGCTCTTCCTTATCATTGTGATATTTTACAATAAACCCTTGAGATTCTAAAATAAACAATTTTAATCTCCCAGCAAATGCTTGCTCTAATGTAGGTAATGGTATATCTGCGATTAACACGGTTTTGACGACTTTTAAAATATTTCGGGGAATTGAAAATTATGATTAATAGTATAAATATATATCGGTAATATGTTATATTCCTGAAATCTTCTACTATCAAATTTAGTGAATTATTTTTGTGGTTATAATAATGATCTTATTTGTATTGTGGGTACACAGACGTACGTGAAATGTATGTATGAGTGAATGTGCGAGTAAACGCTGCGCGTAACTAGCGGCGCGCAAGTAAGCAACGATGAAACGTAACCTATGTGTTACATGATGTATGTGAAGAGAGTCAGAGCGTTCTTGATCACCTATAAGTTAAATAGCCTTAGCGTCTCCAGGTAATAATAAAGTATATTTTATAACATTTAAGGAGTTGTTTCTCTCTGTTCGAGGACCTATCCAGCTACCTTTCCTTCTCGCAACATCGTAGCATCTACGAGGTGTAGGAAACTATAATTGGTGACCCCGACAACCGTTCGGAGAGCTAGGACAGCGCAGCAGCTAGCTGGACGCCTGAGCAAAAGCCGTTGGCCAGCAAGGGTCCGAGCAAAGGTTGCTCGCAGGAAATTAATTGTAAAGGTTAGAAAAATAATTACCGCGAGCGCGCTGTAAAGACTTATCTTTAAAACAATATATAATCTTTTATTTGTAAATATGTAAACGTATTGAAAGTGATTAAGAAGGGGCCGAACTATCTGTCTTTGTCTAATAGCGTTTTTCATCATTTATGTAAACACTATCCGGTATAACAAGAAAAAAATAGCAGCCCCCGCTAGATATTAGTATAATAAGTAAATTTTGTAATAACAACCAAATTTTTTCACTGCGTAGTTTTTGAATAATTAGAGACCTACCAAAAAAAGATAGGTTATATTCTAGATTGCTAGTAGGTCTCTAATTAGTCAAAAACTATGCGGTAGAAAATTTGGTTGTTATTACAAAATTTACTAATTATACTAATATATAGCGGGGGCTGCTATTTTTTTCTTGTTATACCGGATAGCGTTTACATAAATGATGAAAAACGCTATTAGACAAAGACAGATAGTTCGGCCCCTTCTTAACTTTGAAAATTACAGCAAAGTTTTTTTATATATAGACTAACACAAAGTAAATGTTTGCTGGAAAATATATACATATCTGTACTAACATAGATATTTGCACAGTAAGTGAGGGACTGGCTCTCTCCAGCTGCACGTGAAGAAGAATAGTAGATTTTTTTGTATAATGTTTTTAAGAGGATTGTTGGTGTCGGTGTAGGCTCGGCACGTGGTGCAACCCATCAGATTTGTCTGTCTTGCTGTCCACGAGTCGGGGCTGTGCCGATTGACGGCAGTCATATGCCTTGTATAGAATTCGTTTTCTTTTCCTTTTTTTGTAAGAGATAGAGCGTGCAGACTGGGGGGAGTATAGGGAATCTCTCTCTCTCCGCCTTCCTCATAAAAAAGAGGGGGATTACAAAAAAAAACAGAAATAAAAATCTGTGCAAGGGTATATGTACGTAAGTAAAAAATTGAAATAGCGAAAAGTACCTAATCGAAAAACAAAGTGCAATAAAGTGATTTGGTTGTGCAGGTGAAAATAAGCGATCAGTAGGAAGCGCGTAGAAAATTCAAAACGCGACGGTTGGTTCAAAGTGCGATAGAAGTGACTGGAGGTTAAGTTTCGTGTGTGCGTGGAAATAAGAATTTCATAGATTATTATGAATAAAGTTTTAAAAGTATTATTGCTGGCATGTTCTGGACCGATGTACGACGTGGAGAGTTACATTCTAACCATTACATTTGTGTATCTCTTAGGTGTTCTCGAGGGGTCATGCGGAGGTCATGCATGCCGGTAAAACGCGAGAAGTAAATATAACGGATATTGTATTGCCCGCGCACACGGGACAAATTAACGACAGTTTTGAAATTGTAACATAAATTATTTGTTATTGTATTTCGCGTAGGTCTTTTACACCAATCGCAGTCGACCTTGGGTGATAATTCTAAATAATTGTTTATTTATTTATTTAAACGTATATTAGCGTGATTATTCAACTGTCGTATATTATTTAATTGTTATTTATTTAAATGTTTGTATTATTGTGAGTATTTATTTAACTGTCCGCGTAAACTATTTTTTTTTGTACATTTTAGCGTCTTATCGATTTGTTTATTTATTTATTTTTTTTGTTTTGTATATAATTTATTTAATCTATTTAACATAAGACTGATTAATATCGATTAGGGTCGGTTAAAAATTAATAGCGAGGATTATTTTGTATTACATAGAATCTCGAATCACAAAATGGCTACCGCGAATAAGCCAAAGAATGATATATTGAATGGCAGAGCTGACGACGCCTTAGATAACGTATATAGTAGCACACCGATGGATAGAGAACGTGACGCGTTTAGGAATCAAATAGATATCAATAGAGCTCTTGCGGATCAAGAGACAATGAACAATAGTAGCATATTAGGAGCAAGCGGTACAAGAAAAGTAGAAGAATATTATAAAAAACAGCTATTAGAAATGAAAAGGGACTATGAAGTTAACTTAGGATTTTTAATAAAGAGAATAGAGATGCTCGAATTAGACCGAAATAAACCGGGAGAAAGGTTAGAAGCACATGATGCGTATAATAAGCAAATACCGGCACACGTAGATAAAGACAATATGAACGACGCGCAAAATAATTTTAGGTTAGGTGAGCAACACCGTAACATAGTAGTACCCAGTAACCTTATGTAAACCCGCCAAAATAATTTTCCCTTCTGGAAACATAACCCGGAAACGAGGTTTGGTCTATTCGGAACCCAGGCTAAAATGCAAAACGTTACGGACGAAAGTGTGGCGTTCGTATTACTTATTAATAACTTAGATAATGACGTAATTCGTCAAACATCGAGTTTAGTAAAAACATTAAAGCCGAGAAATAGATATAGTGGGTTGAGGAAATACCTAATAGAGACCTATGGACAGTCGCAAGAAGAAAGATTTAATAAATTATTTAGAAAATGTCGGGCGCATGGAGAAAAACCGTCGGAATATTTAAGAGAAATACTCAACGTAGCAGACGGTAAAATAGAGCGCGAGGTTATCTTAAGGGTATGGAAATACAACCATCCACCGGGTATTAAATCGCACTTGGTGGGAGAAATTAATTTAAAGAACGAAGGAACCGTGGTAAAAAACGCAGATAAGGTATACAAAAATAAATGCGAAGAACAAGTCGGTAAAATGGTTAGCATGATAAGTCACGATGAGATAGAAAACGATAAACCGTACACAGATAATGTAGGTATTGAAGCGCATATTGAAGCAGTTATCAAAAAGACGCTTAGTAAAGTGAGAAACGCGTTTAGATATAGAGGACGCTCGCAAACCAACAATCGAAATAACAGTAAAAGCTATTGTGTCTACCATGCGAAGTACGGAAAAAACGCGTAGATACCATGACGGACATTAGAGCGAGCACTTGCTGGGACATTAAAATTGTTTATTTCAGAATCTCCAGGGTACATCGTGAAATATCACAATGATAAGAAAGAGCAACTTCAAAATGTTTTTTTAGCTTTACATTCATCGTGGGAATTTCTCAAAATCACATAATTAGCACTCATACCAATCGAATTTATAATAGAAATTAGATTATTATTATAACCAAAAAAATAATTCACTGATTTTTAAAGTAGAATATTTACGAGATATAACATATTACCGATATATCTTCATACTATTAATCATAATTTTGAATTTCTCTAGAATATTTTAAAAGTCGCCAGAACCGTGTTATGCGCAGATATACTATTACGTAGATAAGAGCGAACACTTGCTGAGAGATTAAAATTGCTTATTTTCGAATCTCGAGGGTTTATTGTGAAATACCACAATGGTAAAAAAGAGCAACTATATAATGTATTTTTTAACTTTGCATTCATCATGGGAATCATTCAAAATGACGTAATTAGCACTCATACCAATCATGTTTTATAATACAAATGAGATGATTATTATAACCACAAAAATAATTCACTAAAATTTATAGTAGAAGACTTAAAGGGATATAACATATTACCGATATATCTTCATACTATTGATCATAATTTTTAATTTCTCCGAAATAATTTAAAAGTCGCCAAAACCGTGTTATGCGCAGATATACCATTACGTAGATAAAAGTGAACACTTGTTGCGAGATTCAAATTGTTTATTTCCGAATCTTGAGGGTTTATCGTAATATATCACAATAATAAGAAAAAGCAACTTTATAATGTACTTTTTTACTTTGCATTCATCGTGGGAATTTCTTAAAATGACGTTATTAGCACTCATACTAATCATATTCTATGATACAAATAGGATCATTATTATAATCACAAAAATAATTCACTAAAATTTATAGTAGAAGACTTAAAGGGATATAACATATTACCGATATATCTTCATACTATTGATCATAATTTTCAATTTCTCCAAAATAATTTAAAAGTCACCAAAACCGTGTTATGCGCAGATATACCATTACGTAGATAAGAGTGAACACTTGTTGCGAGATTCAAATTGTTGATTTCCGAATCTTTAGGGTTCATCGTAAAATATCACAATGATAAAAAAGAGCAACATTAATATGTTTTTTTTTAGCTTTACATTCATCGTGGGAAATTCTAAAAATGACGTAATTAGCACACATACCAATCATGTTTTATAATACAAATAAGATCATTATTATAACCACAAAAATAATTAACTAATTTTTAAAGTAGAATATTTACGGGATATAACAGATTACCGATATATCTTCATACTATTAATCATAATTCTAAATTTCTCCGAAATATTTTAAGTCGCCAAAACCATGTTAAATGCAGATATACCATTACGTAAATAAGAGCGAACACTTGCTGGGAGATCAAAATTGCTTATTTCCGAATCTCGAGGGTTTATTGTAAGATATCACAATAATAAGGAAGAGCAACTTCATAATGTCTTTTTTAGTTGTGCATTCATCGTGGGAATTTCTCAAAATGACGTAATTAGCACTTATACCAATCATGTTTCATAATACAAATAAGATCATTATCACAACCACAAAAATAATTCACTGAATTTTATAATAGGAAACTTCAAAGGATAAAACATATTACCGATATATCTTCATACTATTAAACATAATTTTGAATTTCTCCGAAATATTTTAAAAGTCGCCAAAACCGTGGTTGGCGCAGATATACCATTACGTAGATAAGAGCGAACACTTGCTGGGAGATTAAAATTGCTTATTTCCGAATCTTTAGGGTTTATTGTAAAATATCACAATGATAAGAAAAAGCAACTTTATAATGTATTCTTTAACTTTGCATTCGTCGTGGAAATTTCTCAAAATGACGTTATTAGCACTCATACCAATCATATTTTATAATACAAATAAGATCATTGTTATAACAACAAAAATAATTCACTAATTTTTAAAGTAGAATATTTACAGGACATAACATATTATCGATATATCTTCATACTATTAATCATAATTATGAATTTTTTCGAAATATTTTAAAAGTCGCCAGAACCGTGTTATGCGCAGATATACCATTACGTACATTAGAGCAAGCATGTGCTGGGAGATTAAAATTGTTTATTTCACAATCGCGAGGGTTTATTGTGAAATATCACAATGATAAGAAAAAGCAACTTTATAATGTATTTTTTAACTCTGCATTCATCGTGGGAATTTCTCAAAATGACGTAATTAGCACTTATACCAATCATGTTTTATAATACAAATAAGATCATTATCATAACCAGAAAAATAATTCACTGAATTTTATAATAGGAGACTTTAAAGAATAGAACATATTACTGATATATCTTTATACTATTAAACATTATTTTGAATTTCTCCGAAATATCTTAAAAGTCGCCAAAACCGTGGTTGGCGCAGATATACCATTACGTAGATAAGAGCGAACACTTGCTGGGAGATTAAAATTGCTTATTTCCAAATCTTTAGGGTTTATTGTAAAATATCACAATGATAAGAAACAGCAACTTTATAATGTATTTTTTAACTTTGCATTCATCGTGGGAATTTCTCAAAATGACGTAATTAGCACTTATACCAATCATGTTTTATAATACAAATAAGATCATTATCATAACCACAAAAATAATTCACTGAATTTTATAATAGGAGACTTTAAAGAATAGAACATATTACTGATATATCTTTATACTATTAAACATAATTTTGAATTTCTCCGAAATATCTTAAAAGTCACCAAAACCGTGTTTGGCGCAGATATACCATTACGTAGATAAGAGCGAACACTTGCTGGGAGAATAAAATTGCTTATTTCCGAATCTTTAAGGTTTATTGTAAAATATCACAATGATAAGAAAAAGCAACTTTATAATGTATTTTTTAACTTTGCATTCGTCGTGGGAATTTCTCAAAATAACGTTATTAGCACTCATACCAATCATATTTTATAATACAAATAAGATCATTATCATAACCACAAAAATAATTCGCTAATTTTAAAGTAGAATATTTACGGGATATAACATATTACCGATATATCTTCATACTATTAATCATAATTATTAATTTCTCCGAAATATTTTAAAAGTCGCCAGAACCGTGTTATGCGCAGATATACCATTACGTAGATAAGAGTGAACACTTGCTGGGAGATTAATATTGCTTATTTTCGAATCTCGAGGGTTTATTGTGAAATACCACAATGATAAGAAAAAGCAACTATATAATGTATTTTTTAACTTTGCATTCATCATGGGAATCATTCAAAATGACGTAATTAGCACTCATACCAATCATGTTTTATAATACAAATGAGATCATTATTATAACCACAAAAATAATTCACTAAAATTTATAGTAGAAGACTTAAAGGGATATAACATATTACCGATATATCTTCATACTACTGATCATAATTTTCAATTTGTCCGAAATATTTTAAAAGTCGCCAAAACCGTGTTAAGCGCATATATACCATTACGTGCATTAGAGCGAGCATTTGCTGGGAGATTAAAATTGCTTATTTACGGATCCCGAGGGTTCATCGTAAAATATCACAATGATAAGAAAGAGCAACATTAATATATTTTTTTTAGCTTTAAATTCATCGTGGGAAATTCTCAAAATGACGTAATTAGCACACATACCAATCATGTTTTATAATACAAATAAGATCATTATTATAACCACAAAAATAAGTAACTAATTTTTAAAGTAGAATATTTACGGGATATAAAATATTACCGATATATCTTCATACTATTAATCATAATTTTGAATTTCTCCGAAATATTATCAAAGTCGCTAAAACCGTGTTAAGCGCATATATACCATTACGTAAATTAGAGCGAGCATTTCCTGGGAGATTAAAACTTTTTATTTCAGAATCGCGGGGGTTTATCGTAAAATGTCACAATGATAAGGAAAAACAACTTTATAATGTATTTTTTAACTTTGCATTCATTGTGGGAATTTCTCAAAATGACGTAATTAGCACTCATACTAATCATATTTTATAATACAAATAAAATCATTATGATAATCACAAAAATAGTTCACTAATTTTTAAAGTAGAATATTTACGGGATATTACCGATATATCTTCATACTATTAAACATAATTTTGTATTTCTCCGAAATATTTTAAAAGTCGCTAAAACCGTGTTAGGCGCAGATATACCATTACGTAGATTAGAGCGAGCATTTGCTGCGGGATTAAAATTGTTTCTTTAAGACTCTCGAGGGTTTATCGTAAAATAACACAATGATAAGAAAGAGCAACTCTAAAATGTCTTTTTAGCTTTACATTCATCATTGGAATTTCTCAAAATTACGTAATTAGCACTCATACCATTCATGTCTTATAATACAAATAAGATCATTATTATAACCACAAAATTTTTTTTTTTTCTGGAACAAAGAATCTGTATTTTTCAGCACTAATACCTACTGAAAATTACAACTTCTTTGTTGAAATCATCACTGAAGCGGTTGATAAGCATACTCCTAAGAAGAAAACAGTCAGTAGGTAAAAGTATAGAAATCCTGTACCTTGATGGGACAAGGACTGTAATCTTATTATGAAACAACGCCAAACTGCATACAAAAATTGGGACCTTACTAGTAAAATTGAAGATTCTATTGAATACAAAAGAATTTGCGCTGTAGCTAAAAGAATGTTCAAACAAAAAAAGAAAGACTGCTTTCGCTATTTTGCCGAAACTCTTAACTTAAACGACGACTTACGTTATACCTGGAACAAAACTAAGATCTTGAAAAATAATTGGACCAAGATTAAACATCAGAGTTGCACGGAGTATATAGAAAGCAGGCTAAAAATTGAAAAAACTTTGAATGGACTTTGCCCAGATTGGGTATCTACTGACCCAGATAAATTACCTGCCCCACTAAATAACAAATTTTTTATCGATCCTTATAGCTACACTGAATTTAATATGGCCCTGAACACCTGGGGAAATAAATCGGCTTCCAGCATGGATGGCATCAATTACGAGATACTGCACAATATCCCTATTAAGTATCACTTATTATTATTGGATATATATAATGAGTTATACTTGTACAACGTACATCCAAATAATTGGAATAAAACTTATATCCACTTTGTTGATAAGCCTAATGGCAGGGGACTGAGACCTCTGGCTTCGACATCATGCCTTTGCAAAATATTTGAATTAATGGTTTCCTACAGATTATGTTGGTGGGTTGAGAGCGGTGGTTTTCTGCCGGATAGTCAAACTGGCTTTCGTAAGGGTCTGTCATGTTCGGACGGCCTTACCTCATTTAAGTTAGATATCGAGGATGCACTAGATAGCAGTGAACAGGCACTTGCCGTTTTTCTTGACGTTAGCAACGCGTTTAATGATGTTCAATGTAATATCCTTCTTCATAAGCTTGCCGCAGTATGATGTACTAGTAAAATCTTAGAATTAATAAAAACTATTACTTATCACAGACTCATATGTACTGAGATAAACCAGGAGCAGCCTCGTTTTTGTTATAAAGGACTTCCACAGGGTGGCGTACTAAGTCCGATTTTGAATTTGATATATGTTGCAGATATGAGTAATAATATTCTCAATGATATGAACATCTTACAATTCGCAGACGATATCGTTATGTACACGAGAACACTCAACCCAGAAAGTGCGAAATTAACGATGGAAATCGGCATTGAACAAATTTCTAACAAGTTGATAGACATTGGCCTTGAAGTTTCACCGGATAAGACCAATTTAATAACGAAGGAATCGATCCTGGCGAGACACACATTATAATACGCAACAAAACTGTTATATCCAAGCATGCTGTAAAATTCCTTTGTATTTACTTCGATCACCAACTTACTTACGATAGGCATATTGGTCATGTGTTGCAGAGGGCTAACAGCACGCTGAATGTAGTCAAATTCTTGAGAGGAGTGCACTGGAGCGCACACCCTTTGACTCTTATTACCTTCTATAAAAGCTTTGTCAGGTCCATAATCGATTATGGTAGCTCTATTTATCTCACAAAGCAAAAATCAAAATGCTTAAAGTTGGAAAAAGTAAAATTTTCAGCTATCAGAATGGCATTGGGTGCAAGGATAAGCACTCCCACCAACATACTCCTGGATGAGGCTAAATTAATCACTATTTACTACAGAGCTAAAATTTTATGCAGCAGCTTTCTACTCAAAACTCTGAGCAACAAGAAGACAGTTGCACATAAAACAATAATGAAATATGTACCAAGCATCATTAACGACCGCAGAAAAAGATTCAACATACTTAAATAATGTGTTAAAAGTGTTATAGGTATCCAGCACCTCATTCGTACGAGCGTACTTCCAAGCATTTATAATTATGATTACCAAGTTACTAAAACGCTACCTCATGCAAACTTTGAAAATGGAAAAATTTTAATGAACAGCACAACTTCCAATGTACTATTCAATGAAATGTTTAAAGATAACGCAATCAAGATATATACAGATGTCAGTAAAAGTAATGGAAGCCCTTCTGTGGGTAGCGCTTGCATATGCCCCGAACTTATGATTACAAAAACGAACAGCGTAAATAATAAAGCCAGTATCTTCACTGCTGAATCTCTAGCACTTTCAGATGCGATGGACATAGCGCTGCAGAACAATAATCGCAATATAAATATTTTCACGGACTCGCTAAGCTTAGTGCAAGCTATTAATTATGCGAGAAATGATGTTAACATCAGCCATCTCACCTTTGAGATTAGACAAAAAATCTTGAGTTCTATAAAAAAAATAGTTATAACACTAAACTAATCATTCATTGGATACTATCGCATAGAGGGATAACGGGGAATGAAAAAGCCGATGAATTAGCTAAAATTGCAACAAACCAGCAGCCTTCGTAGACAAAGGTTCCCTATACCGAATTTAGAACTTTCTTTAGGAAATTAGCAATTAAAGATAGTTTTAATTTAATAAAAAATAAAGAAATGCATAAAGGCCAAGTATATTTTGAAATGTATTTTAAAAATTCTATGAGTCCATGGTTTAAAGGCCTAAGCTTAAGCAGAGATTTTATAGTTACACTATGTAGATGCCGAAGTAATCACCTGAACCTAAACTATTGTTGTATTGTTTTCAAGTTTATGAGAAAATGCTACATAAAGGTATAATGTATACTATATAGGTTTAATGTATATTCTGTAGATAGATGTAATATATGTTTATATATAATGTACAGCGACTCAAATGTAAATTACTACGACTTATATGTATTTTTTTTTCTATTTTGATAGCGATATAACCTTCGATTGAAGAGCTAAAAAAGCTTAAACAAAAAAAAAATAAAAAAAAAACCACAAAAATAATTCACTAAATTTTATAGTAGAAGATTAAAGGCAGTTCAACGTCGACTCTCGTTGAGTACAGACGTGTTTGTTTACCGCTTTGTTACGGGTCGCGTGTAAATATTAAATATTTGACTATAAAGTTTGCAATCAAGCATACAGTGTTATACTTTAGTGGTTCTTTAAAGTGCTGGTGGGCGGTGGCAGCAGCCGAAAATGGCTCCTCCTGGAGGAGACCATTCTGCAGGCCAAGCGTCGGGTCAAAATGCTCCTAGTCAAAAAAAAGTTATTCTACAGTAACAGTCATGGAAAATTTTCCCAAAAATGAGCAAGCAGTTGTACTTGACTCATTGGGAAATTGTACCTTAGATGACTACATTTTGCAAATTCTAAAACTTGTTAAACCTGAAGACATATTCGCTATTTCAAGAATTTCAAATAATAGGCTCTGTGTTTACTTTAATACGAAGAAAATATCTGATGAACTGGTTGATGAACGTAAAAGTATACTTATCGACAACAAAGTGCTATATTTTAGACCATTGATTGCACGTTTTAAGCGCATCATACTACCTAATGTAAGGCCTTCGATTCCTCACGAAATCATCGAAAAAGCCCTGACTGACCTTCATATTAAAATTGAATCTAAAGTTACTTCTATGAGAGCTGGAGTCTCAGTTCCAGGATGCGCGCATATCATTAGTTTCCGCCGGCAAGTTTTAATATACCCTGACTGTGCATCATTACTGCCTGACTCTATAGTGGTTAATTATGAAGGCTCTTTATTCAGAATATTTATCTCTACAGATACGATGAAGTGCTTTGTATGTAAGGAGACAGGGCATGTAGCAAAGCAATGACCAATAAATATAGCTAGTCAACCAGGAGAAAATATTACAGCTAAGAATGACGACTCGTATACACAGAACTTCCCCGAATTACCACGAGTAAACAATGAAGCTCAATCTAAGGAATGTGTGATTAATTCAGTACAAGAAAATATACCTGAGCCTACTACAAATGATGAGGGCAAGCACACCAATACTGATTCTATCTTGGAAATAAACAAACAACAAGCTATAAATATAATAAATTCTAATCAAGTAAATATAATCGATATTACCGCTGATTCACACTTTAAACGGCCTCTCTCCACATCGTCGTCTGCTGTTTCCACAATTTCTGCAATAAATACATCTGAGCCCATTGGAAAATATAATTCGGAATTGAAAAGAGGTGGCCGAACAGGTCTCCCCTGCTAAAGAATATATGGCTGATTCCATTTCAAATCGAACAGTCAGTATACACTCAAGTCACCAATTACTGCGCTAATGGAGTATGTTATTCTACCCTAAAAATAAGGGTATACGTATTTTTTTATTTTGCTGAAATATCAAAATTGCATCAGATATGCACTTTTGAAAATTGCATACAAAAACTAAATGTTAAAACTGAAAATGTTGAGAATAACTTTAGAGAGCTATCGTTTTACCAATTTCCAATGAATTTTGATAAACCTTTTTTTATTTTATTTCGTTTTGAGCCCTCTTCAACTCCGTGCAAGAAATTTAAAAAAAAACTAAAAAATGACTGAGATATATGCATTTTACCAAAAAATGCACTTTTTATGCACATGCATTTTTCTCGAAAAGGCCATTTTTTTTTTTGCTGAAATTTTTTTTGCTGATAGAGGACCAAAATTCCTATCTAATAGTACTTGTTTGATCCCGGCTTCTTTGGTTTGGAGCGATAAAAAAATTCACAAATTTTGTTGGTGAAAAATGCTTGTATATACGTTCGGAAGTCTTAAGCAGTCTGCATTCAAACACTGTCGTATGCTTGGCTCATCATTTGTTTACATTTGTATGCATGTATATAGCATCAATAGTGATATATATATATATATATATATATATATATATGTGTGTGTGTAAATTCGTAATATAAAAATAAATATTTAAACATGAAAAAAAAGAATTCTATTCGTGTATATCTATATTATGTATGTTTCGATGTACAAACAATAGGAGGCTAACTCGCGGACAAATACATCGCGTAACCAAAACAGCATATTAGAACTGTTATATAGAAGCTAGTTATTTTTACGGCTGCTTCGAAAGGTGCTTCTCGGGCTTGTGAAAAATTCAACAAAATTGTGAAATAACAATGTCCGAAATTTACTCTTCTAAAAGAATTTCATGTCCCGATTTTTTTCAAATGCATAAAAAGGTAGTTTATATGAGCAGTAATTCACGTTTTAGACCGTTGGAAGATTTAGCCATTAATTTGGCACAGCTTCATCCAGATTTAAATATATTGCCATCTACTAATGTATGTAAAAATTGCCATAAACGCATATCAAAAATGATTTTAAGTGATCTTGAGTCTATATCTGAAAATGAAATCACTGAACTTTTTAGCGGAAGAGATGATGATTTTATTCCGAAGACACCCGAACGAATAGAGGAATTAAACGAGAGTATTAATTCAGTTTTACCTGAATGCATCTCACCCCTAAAAAGAAAAACTGCAATACCTGAAAATTTTAGAGGAAATTACGTATCTAAAAAGAAAAAATCCTTAATTTCAGCTTTTTCTGCTACTGTTGGAAGTAAATTAGAAGATGCGTATGGCATTTCAGTTGAATCAATAGAATCGGACGAAAATTCCACTGAAAACTATTGGAATGAATTTTTAGAAAATTTTAAATTGGCTTTAGAAAAATGCTCTTCTATTTCGGAGAAAATAAAACTTCTAACTCTACTACCTTCAAAATTGAACCGTGAAAAACAAGAAAAAAAAAAGCCAAGCGTCGTGAGACTACATTTAAAACTAAAAATAATAAGCGCAAAAATAAAAAAAAATAATTATCTATAATTATTTTTTTGACGCATCCCAACAGTGAGAGGCAAGGGGACTCACTCTAAAAAAGCACCCTGAAGGGAACAGAATCCTTCTACGTCCACGTCGTTGTTCCTGGATAATGCTAAACGAAGGATAATATTCAAATGTCGACTGCTTAAGACTTCCGAACGTATATACAAGCATTTTTCACCAACAAAATTTGTGAATTTTTTTCTCGCTCCAAACCAAAGAAGCCGGATCAAACAAGTACTATTGGATAGGTATTTTGGTCCTCTATCATCAAAAAAATTTCAGCAAAAAAAAAATGGCCTTTTCGAGAAAAATGCATGTGCATAAAAAAGTGCATTTTTTGGTAAAATGCATATATCTCAGTCATTTTTTAGTTTTTTTTTTAATTTCTTGCACGGAGTTGAAGAGGGCTCAAAACGAAATAAAATAAAAAAAGGTTTATCAAAATTCATTGGAAATTGGTAAAACGATAGCTCTCTAAAGTTATTCTCAACATTTTCAGTTTTAACATTTAGTTTTTGTATGCAATTTTCAAAAGTGCATATCTGATGCAATTTTGATATTTCAGCAAAATAAAAAAATACGTATACCCTTATTTTTAAGGTAGAATAACATACTCCATTAGCGCAGTAATTGGTGACTTGAGTGTATACTGACTGTTCGATTTGAAATGGAATCAGCCATATAGATAATAACCATGAAAAACTCCCACTCAATTATAACAAATTTATCAAATTCATGCAAGATTCTTATGGTCATACTGACATTCCGGGTCTTGCAGCACAGTATACTAATGACATCGTGGCATTGATGAATATGCTTAAGAGGAGGTCGGAACCATTTGCCACTAGGAGGCGCTGCAGTCAGGTGAGAGAAAAATATAAAATATTTTTTATACAGCCATTTACAATTTTTTGAGACAATAATATTCTTTTAATGTTGTCATTTCCTTTAGCCATATGTATGTAGAATAATTATTAATGCTAATCTTGCTTGAAAATTCTAAAATATTGTTATAAAGCGAAAAATGCGACGCAAGGTTGAGTTCATGTAAACACTGGTATACATCATTCTTTAGTATTACTTTCTCTGTCGCACTAATGGAAGGTGCACACGTGTTTGCATCGGCTCCACCCCACGCCGTATTTTTCGCTTTATAACAATATATTAGACTTTTCAAACAAGATTAGCATTTTTAATTATTCTACATACATATGGCTAGAGGAAATGACAACATTAAAAAAATATTATTGTCTCAAAAACTTGTAAATAGCTGTATGACAAATTGTTTATATTTTTTTTTCACCTGACCGCAGCGCCACCCTAAGCCTAGCGGCAAATAGACCCGACCTCCTCTTAACAAGGTTGTTGTATATATTGTAGACCGGAATCTAAAGAGTCGTATACTTAAAATTATTGAGCGCTTGCAAACTAAAGAAGCTACCGACTTTCAATTTGATGATACTAGTTCACAAGAGGACGAGGCCTAGATAATTTCATAATTCAAGCATAATTATGTGTGAACAATATAAAGATTTGAAAATAATGTTTTGGAATGCGCGCAGTGTCATTCCAAAACTCAACGAACTTTCAGAGATTCTATCACTTTTGGATATATTTGCATGTGTTAAAACCTGGCTTACGTCCAAGCAGAACATAAACATACCTGGCTTCGTTACCTACAGAAAAGACAGGGATAATGGAAAAGGAGGGGGTCTACTGCTGCTCATACGAAGAAATCTTGCGTTCACCAACTTAGAAACTGTCAAGTCTAGTCATGAGAGCATTGAAGTATGCGGTATTACTCTTACTAATATCAACCCGACATTAGACTTAATTATTTGCTATAGAGCGCCTGGACATAATCTCTTGCAGAGCTCATGGAATGAATTATTACTAAATATGGTTAACAGCAAATCCTGTATTATGATTGGTGATTTTAATGCACATAACATTATGTGGAATTGCGTACACACAGACACTAATGGTGATAGACTTGAAACATCTATACATGATAATAATATATTCTTACACAATTGCGATACGTTAAAAATAACACAGCAACATACTGAAAGCAATTTACAACATACAGAAAGACACAACACTCTTAATAAGCTAAACCCTCCGTGGGTGGAAACTGATCCCAATCAGGTGCCTATCTGTAGGGATAACCAATTTTTAGGCAAGATGTTCTCTTTCCATGAATTTAATGTAGCTCTTAATGAAAAAAGAGATAATTCTGCATGTGGCATGGATGGTGTTGACTTTGAGATCATCAAAAAAATGCCCATAAAATATAGATTGTTACTACTTGACATCTACAACCTCATGTATACCTACAATGACTTCCCACATGATTGGAAGAACTTTTTTATTCATTTTGTTTCTAAACCTGAGGGGAAAGGACTGAGACCAATTGCATTAACATCGTGTTACAGCAGGCTGTTTGAAACATTAGTTAAAAATAGATTACAATGGTGGGCTGAAACAAATGGTATACTCCCGGACAGCCAAAATGGTTTCCGGAAGGGAAGATCATGCACTGATAATGTTAGTAATCTGACTTTAACCGTTGATGAAGCTTTCATTGAAAAAAAACATGTTTTGGCTGCATTTTTTTATGTACAGGGAGCATTTGATAATGTTAATATAAATATTCTCTTAGAAATCCTTGCTGAATTAGGCTGTCCTGAAGTACTCATACGATTTATTCATTTTATTATGCATCAACGATACATTTTCACCAACAAAACTGATCTTGTTCCACATTATGTATATAAAGGTGTCCCCCAGGGTGGTGTTCTTAGTCCTCTGTTGTATATTTTGTATGTATCCAGAATACACATTAACCTACAGAAGTCAATACACATTTCTCAATTTGCAGATGATATTGCCTTATATATTAAATGCAAATTAATCAAAAGAGAAAGAAAAATTCTGAATAACGCCATTAGCAAAATTTGTAATAATCTTTTTCTTCTTGGACTGCTTATTGCCCCGCATAAAACCAAGTTTCTTTACTTCAACAAAAAGAATATTATTCCTGGCTCTACTAGTATTAGTATAGGTGACTGTCAAATACCTTCTAGTAGAACGGTCCGCTTTCTGGGTGTTATCTTTGATTACCGCCTTTCGTTTGCTGCACATCTGAATCAAGTCTTTCTCAAATGTTCTAGAGCAATTAACATTATAAAATTTCTATGTGGCACATGGTGTGGGTCTGACCCTAACACTTTGTTTACATTGTACAAAACTACATTAGATCCATTATTGACTACTGTGGTTTTATTACCTATCCTAACGGTTCAACACTTCAATACAAAATTTAAAAATTACAATATGCTGCCATCAGGATTGCTCTGAGGCTAAGGAGAAGTACGCCTACTAATGTCTTACTAGGTGAATCCAAGCTCTTAATGCTCAAGAAAAGAATATCACAATTGGGCAAAAATTATTTCTCAAAAATCTACACTAATTTAAATTCTATCAGTTGTAAAGTAACTCTTAAATACTCGAATGTTTGTAATAATAATCGTAGGGATATGCGTAGTCTTTTACATAGTGTTGCTAAACACGTTAAAACTGTCAATCCTGCTACTGACGAACAGAATCATTCTATTTTATATTGTCATAATTATGATACATTAATTACAAGTATACCTATTGATCAAACAACAGGACAGACATGGAAGACCGCTCATAACCCTATCGAATCTCATTTCAACTTTTTAAAGCAACATAACGCTATACCTATACACACTGATGGATCAAAGATGGCTGATGCTAACTCTGTTGCTGCCTCTTGTGTTTGTCCTTATCTAAGCATTAGGAAAACTGTATCAATTTACAAAGCTGCTTCTATTTCCACCGCAGAATGTGTAGCTCTTGGCTATGGTTATATGGCTATGGATCTGATCAATTCACATAAAAATCTCAGCTTTCTCGTTTTTTCTGATTGTCTGAATGCGTAACAGGCTCTCACTACAGGTAAATTTTGCATAAAAATCAATTCCTATATCTTTAAAATTGAAGAAAAATATAATAAGTTTTATCATGATAACTCTAATAAATCTCAAATTAATTTCATCTGGTCACCAGCTCACATTGGAATTGCTGGAAATGAGGAGGCTGACATATTAGCCAAAACAGCCACCTTGAACACTCCTGATCCGAATTATACCATTCCTTATACCGATCTTTTTGCAAATTTTGCTAAAACTGCTACTAAAAACACTATAACTGAAATCACTAACCAAAGGTCTAGTCAAAGGCGTCAAATATTTCGATGCTTTTTATAATTCTAGTCTCAAGCCATGGTTCAAAAATATTACTCTTTCACGAGAACATATTATTATTATTAGTCGTATGCGTTCTGATCATTATGCCCTAGCGGCTTCTTTATTTAGAGTAGGTCTGGTTGAATCTGCCCTATGCAAATGCAATCTGTTCGATGAGGATCTAAACCATGTAGTGTGGCAATGTAAACTATTTGATAACGAGAGGGAAAAATTAATTTAAAATTTACTATCTTTGAAAGTGTATCCTCCTCTGAACATAGCGACTATTATAAGCGAACCGCAAAGCAAAGCTTGTTATTACATAATAATGTTTTTTAAGGAAATACGTATAAATGTATAAATGCAATATCTCTCTAATGTGAAACTCTTTATATGTATATTTTTTTTGTAAACAATGTAGAATATTATTGAACAATGTACTTACTCAGCCCAAATAAACCGAATAGGTTTGAGATGGCTCTAAACAATGAAACAAAAAAAAAGAAGATTTAAGGAATATAACATATTACCGATATATCTTCATATTATTAATCACAAAATTCAATTTCTTCGAAATATTTTGAAAGTCGCCACAATCGCGCTAGGCGCAGATATACCTTTTCGTAGATAAGACGGAGCATTTGCTGGGAGATTAAAATTGCTT
This sequence comes from Anastatus disparis, assembly GCA_017163975.1. NCBI lineage: Eukaryota > Metazoa > Arthropoda > Insecta > Hymenoptera > Eupelmidae > Anastatus > Anastatus disparis. The sequence goes on along the minus strand of JAFFSR010000315.1, from coordinate 255 downwards.
ATTTTCGAATCTCGCGGGTTTATTGTGAAATACCTTAATGATAAAAAAGAGCAACTTTATAATGTATTTTTTAACTTTGCATTCATCGTAGGAATTTCTCAAAATTACGTAATTAGCACTCATACCAATCATGTTTTATAATACAAATAAGATCATTATTATAACCACAAAAATAATTCACTAACATTTATAGTAGAAGACTTAAAGGGATATAACATATTACCGATATATCTTCATACTATTAATCATAATTTT